>WHYT01016740.1:371834-414377 GCA_009806455.1 Tetrax tetrax | reverse complement strand
GAGACCTGATAGCGGTCTTCCAGTACCTCAAGGGGGCCTACAGGAAAGATGGGGACAGGCTGTTCAGTAGGGCCTGTTGTGATAGGACAAGGGGTAATGGGTTTAAATTAGAAGGAGGTAGGTTTACATTAGATATTAGAAAAAAATTTTTTACAATGAGAGTTGTAGAGCACTGGAACAGGTTGCCCAGAGAGGTGGTGGATGCCCCATCCCTGGAAACGTTCAAGGCCAGGCTGGATGAGGCTCTGAGCAACCTGATCTAGTCAGGGATGTCCCTGCTTCTTGCAGGGGGGTTGAACTAGATGACCTTTGAAGGTCCCTTTCAACTCTAGCCATTCTATGATTCTATGATTCTATGAATGCTAATCCCCTCACTCTGCGTGCTGCATTGTATAAGCAGTCAAGCCCAGATAACAAAGTTTAAAAAGAACAGAGAATACTTTGCTGAAGGGCTGCTGACAGAATTTCATAGAAGTTAGAGCTATCAATGCTCTTGGCAGGTGTTTCACAAACAAGGTTTTGTCCAAAGCCTCCCCTGATATCCAGCAAGAAAGAACATAAAGCAGAAGAGCCGAATCTATCAGGTCAGGAGGACAAAGTTCAAAACTGAGCAGAACTATGCAGCTCTACATCAAGTATTTATGCATTTGAATGCCAGACACTTATCCTGACGCTGGCCTGTCAGGCTGTTATTCGTAATGCTGCAACTCACAGTGGTACTTGACAGCTACTGCAGATTCTGAAAATCTGAAATGCACCTCAGAATTTTTGGCTGCACTGCACTGATTTGTATTGGAAAAGTTCTGGTAATGTTCAACATACACAAGTAAAATTCAACAAAGAGAAAAAAAAGCAAAAGCATAGGGATATTTAATCAGTGCTCTGAACTCTTTAAAAATGAATGTGTATTTATGATCTTTCTCTGTGATTTTAGATTAGATTGCACACAGAATTAACAGCCTTTACTGAATATGCCATGTCTTCTCACACAAGTATCTTATTGGAAATAAACAGCAATTGGTGGAGTATCAGACCTCTCATAAGAGTTAATAGAGCATGACCAAGACAAGATTTGAAATAGGATTCTAGAATAAGTGGGATTTATTGGAAAAAAAGTAAGAATGAGTTTTATGAACTTGCAGCTTTGTGGCAAGTTTTCCTGGTTGATCATTTCTATTTTGTAGATATACTTTTGCAAGCTAGATCCATGACATTCTTCTTATCTTGCTGATATTACTCCCCCTAGTCGTCCACTTAAATTTACTACCTATAAAAGCCGAAAGCACATTACCTCCAAGAGCTTTGGGAGGTTACATAATCTGAATCAATTTCATTACCATAAATAAATGTCAAATGGCTGAAATACATTTTTCTGATTAAACTGTCAAGGGCAAGAACATGTAGGAAGAGTGTGTCTTTGTTTTATTTCTCTTACGGTAAGAAAGGGGAAAAAAGAGTGAAAGAAAAAAATGAGTATCTTATGAGTTACCTTGACATAACCAAAAAAAAGTGAGGTGATACTTCCCAAGGACAGAAAAGTAACCTACTAGTCCCCTTCATTAGTAACTAACTAAATCTGTTTGTGGAAAAAAAAATCTGAATGCCCAGTATACTGAACAGTCACAACTTGAATCATACTGTGCTATCTTCAAACCTTTGTCTCAAGTTTTTGTGCGCTCAGCTTATGAAAACATACATATGTTTCCATTTTCCTAGATATCCTAAATAAATTACAGAGAACTCCAACATCTTCATACCATGCTTGCTCAGAGAATTCACTTTCTAGAAGTAGATAAAGTATTTCTGAGAGTTTTGTTCAGAAATTATTCCTATTGCTTTAGTACCTAGAAGTCCTCTAGAAACATCTACTTCTCACCTGTGATGGTAAGGGAGTTGGAAGTGGCAGGTTCAGTCGTCAATGGCTGCTTTTCTTGGCTGAGGTCTCAACCAAAGGAAAATCCTTGCTTTCAAAACAGATGTTCAGATCCCCAGGTTTAGTAACAAAGAGCAGCTTTTAAAAAACTTGGATTTCAAAACAGTTACTTTCAAGGTACTAACCTTTTATATATATATATTAAATAAATAAAGAACTGTAGCTGAATGTGACTAAGTGGCAATGTTCATTTTGAAATTTGTTACAGAAATTCAGAGACATGTTTTCTAGTAGCAATACAGCACTTGTGAATTAGACATTTTCACACTGTACATGTGTATCTTACCAATCATTATTCTTTCCTGTGGGTTTAGCTCCCAGAAAATGCAAGTATTATGAGTACTGTTCATTAGTGTCAAAACACAAGTGTACTTTAAATATTCTTCTCATGCATTATGTATAAGGAAGAGTGGACTGACAGAATGTCAGAGGTAAATTGATTGAAAATAACACTTTAGGGTTACCTAAAGGAGATGCAGCCCTTCAAACTGGAAGTATCACTAACTTATATGTTCTCTTAATCAAAATAGCCTTAGGCAAAGTACAGTTACATTAAGCCAACAAATACATTTGGGTGTTATTTCCAAACTATCATCTCTGAGCTAAACCTTAAACAAGCTAGTTTTGAAAAAAAAACCTCTTGGAACCAGCTCAACCCTGTATGTCGTATGTCATGGAGTAAGAATCAGGAAAAGGCTAAAAATGCCCAGATTTGGAAGACCAGTGGCCAGACTTCTGTTACCTCCTGGTTGTACTACACTCCTTTAAGAAGGCGAGATAGCACAGGATGGTATAATGCCTCACTAGGGGTGACAGATATGTTTTCTGAATGACAGGAGCGGTAGCTCCCACTTGTGAACTTGGCCCCAGGGCAGCCCACTGCAGACAGTGTAGAAATTGTCAAAGAAGAAACCCCACAACAGCAGCTTTCACCATTCTGCCGCCTGTGATCAGGCACCCTTCCTGTCCAGCTACACAGCTCCCTGATAGTAACAAATTTGAATTGGCTCTAGTTGATGAGCAAAGTGGCTTCGTCTAACTTCCAAGAGGTTAGAGTTACCTGTGCACCATCCTCACATAAACTTAGCTTTGGGCTGAGTTTAAAGTATGCTCAACATAACAGAGAGTGGATTAGTTATCAGACTAATACAGACACTGATTTACTTTTGAGTTAGTATCATATGATATGGCTGTATTGATTTTACAGATGTGTCTTCTAGGTCATTTCCCAGTTGGGTTTGCAATCTTTATTTCGCTTCCTCTTTCATTATTCATCTTGTGCTTGTTCCCTGCTGTTCACTTACATCTCTGTTAACAACTGTGCACAAAATAAGGCACAATGAGTTTTTTAACTGCAGCATGAAGAACTGACCCCATAGAAACTGATGCATCACCTAGCCAACCCACCACCTATTTCCAGTAGCGCTCCACATAAAACACAGCTAACAGCAGTGAAAAACAAAACAAAATCCTCACTGTATTAGGTCTGTCCTATAACATCGTACAAGAGAAGCAAAAGAAAGCTTCCATCTCTACTTCAGATTGCTGCCACTCGTAAGTGCTCAGAACTTTTTTGTCTCATGAAGATTAGTTTAAATACCCTCAGGGCAAGTTATTACACATTCCCTATAAATGGAATTTATGACCAGTAAAAAATAAGTAGCAAGAATAGATGCTGCATACATCAGACTGCATCACTTTTTTGTTATTGTCAAGAAAATTAACATCTAAGTCCGCTAATATGGCTGAAAATGGCGCAGCCTGTTTAGTTTCTGAAAGGTAATTTCATAATGCCATAGAAATCTGCATAAGCCATACATCAGAGAACTGCGGAAGAAATGTAAGAAGGTTAAAAAACCTCAACTGACTGCAAACTATAATGTTCCTGAAAAGATTGATTAAAAAAAAAAAAAAAAAGAAAAATGGAAAATATGACTCAAGGATAGTTTTTCCAGCCAAGCTTTCTGCTTACAAAATCAGTACACTACCAATTCAGCTTTTTAAGTTTTTGGTAATGGAAAGCTAACACACAAAGTGAGAGAAACCATTGTACTTTGAACAACTTGCATGTTCATGAGCAACTTGAATAGTTTTAGACATTTTTCTGCTTCTCAAAAACATTCAAGAAAAACAACTCACAAGATTTGACATAAAAGTCTGAAGAACTTTTTGGGGCATTCAAATTGCACATGCTTGTGAAAGAATGTATTGGAATGGCCACGGAGACATATGCAGATGATGCAGAAGTCATTTTATACTCAGCAATGCTTAAAAACCAGATGTGATTATTAGAGTCAATTAGATAATACTGGTTTTAAATGAAAGAGCAAGTGTTGGCCTGTCTAGCAATATAATATTTTTAGTTGTTGAATAAAAATTTTTTACAATGAGAGTTGTAAAACTGGAACAGGTTGCCCAGAGAGGTGGTGGATGACCCATCCCTGGAAACGTTCAAGGCCAGGCTGGATGAGGCTCTGAGCAACCTGATCTAGTCAGGGATGTCCCTGCTTCTTGCAGGGGGGTTGGACTAGATGACCTTTGAAGGTCCCTTCCAACCCTAACCATTCTATGATTCTATGATTCTATAAACACAATCATTGGACTTGAGGGAAAAGCCTGTATGCTGAATAGCTACTATGATTAGCCAAACCATATGTTTGCCAAAGATCTCACTGCTCACCCAACACATTTAATGGACTCCCCTGACAATGCCCCTTGTTAGTACTATCTAGGATACAGATATGAGGAAAGAGATCATGGAAAGATGCACTTTATCAACCCAGTAATTAAAGAGAAAGATATAACTTCAGAGATATCAAGAAAGTCTGCATCTCCCAGATAAATGGAGGAAATGAATATCAATTTCTGTAGATAATTGTGTCAGAGTTAAAGCTGCATTTTGTGTTACATCTTTACACAATCATTTATCTGCAAGTCTCTGTGACAAAATAGGTAAATCAATTGATATGAAAAGATTTAGAACTCACAATTGATAGTTTTTGACCATGGATAACTTTGTCATAAAAACTTACATGGAATATGAGGACTCCTCTACCTAATATAAAAAATAATAAGATATGTCTAACAGCCACAGTAAACAATGCTGTCTCAGCAGTGGAGGCATGTGATTTTGAGAAAAACTATGACAAAGTTATTTCCTCCTTAAAAAAAAACCCAAACAAACCTCTGTGAGCACTTAAACGAAAAACTTGATCCTTAATGAAAACAATATAAGAAGACATACAGAGGATGCATGTCCACTCTTAGGGTAGATTTTCTGGCAACCAGCGTGTTTGTTGATCAAGAGTCTCCTACCCTAAAAGGAACATGTCATCAGTAGATCAAACAGCTGTTTAATTAGGGAAAACAGTACAAGATCAAGAATGCATTGAATGACAGAATTCCTGACAGGCAAAATAACTCTAATTAAAGACCTCAAAACTACCAGTAGAAAAATGAATAAAACGGACAAGAGTTTAATTTCAGGATGTAGAAGTGAAACAGTACCTTAATGGAATTTGAAGAAACCAGTAAAAGATGAAAGTTCTTTAGCTCCGGTGAACAATCAGGAATTTCTAGAAAATCATTTCTAGGGGTTTTGTTCAATGGAACAGGGGCCACAAATTGTCTTGAAAATCTTACTACTTGGGCTTGTAGTTGGGGTCATCTCTAGCTTGGGTAGTCTGTTCTGTATTGCCATGTGCACTACTCCAGGAAGGAAGGGAACTGAAGGAAACATCCACATCACCTCTCCCAGCAATGAAATCAAGAATGCATCCTGGACACTCAAGGGGAAGTTTGGTTCTGGAACAGAATTTTGATGTCTTTTTAATGATTCTTGAAGCAAAAAGACAGTAGCCTTACAGTAGATCCGGTTCTAAAAGCTTATTGTTAAAATGCTTTAACTCATTGTTTTAACATTTTACTTATGATCTAGCATCATCAGATAACTGAAATTCTCTCCTGCAGTTTTCACCATTGAACGGTGACAGACTGAGAGATGAATCTGCCATCCAGTGCACCAAGTCCAGAGACAAAAAGCATAATTAATGCATAGTCAAAAGGATCTAATGGTACCATTATTTGATGTAGGAAAATTATAGTAGTACTGCCTATCACCTTACAGATTTGCTATTCTGCAATACACGGTATAAAGACTTGACAAAAATATCTTTATTCACTCTGAACATGCTCACAGCATATAATCCTTGAGCTCTTGGTCCAGTCAAATAGGTTTTTTTTTTCACCATCAAAGAAAAGCATCTTTGGTTATTATTCTGCTTCTGTAGTTGTGATTTACTATTTCAATAGCATGTGGAACTACTAATGTTAATCACAATAATTACTTTTGTGTGTATCAAGCAAGTAGTAGCCTGACTGATGCTGCTTTTTCATTAAGGGATGCCCAATGAAAAAGTACGATGCTTACAAACATCAAAGTCTGGTATACATAGCTACACTTGTACAATCATATGACCCATACAAGTAAGGCAGGACTTTAATGCTAGTTAGTGTTAAAAGATTCAAAAGAGACTGAAAACAGAGGAACAAAGCTCTTTCTACTAAAGAGATTCTAGCTACTAAAGAGAAGCTACTACCAAGTCCAGTTTTGCTATTGTAAATGTCAAGCACTGACAGTGAAAACTGGTATTTCACACTTAAACTCCGCAAATCTAAGACATTTAGAATTAGGATGGCAGAGTTCACTGGCTGATGAAAAGAGCTGTTCTTTACATGTCAAGTAAAAAGGATAATCATAGCCTTCTATGAACAGAGTCCTTTCCTAAATTCCTGCAGTAGAACCCCCTCCCCGAAAGACAATAAGGACTTTACGGAATAACAATCCAAGAGCACCTCATAATGTGCAGCTCAAAATTGCAGGACAGGTGCAGAAAACTTCCCACCCTCCCCCCCCCAAAAGAAACAAATATGTGAAGTCTATTTCACTTGTTCTTCTCAGCAGATGCAGCAGCAACAGCTTCCAGAGAGGAAGGGCTACAAGAAATGTAATATTTCCCCTCCTCATCTCCCCCAAAACTGCACTGTGTCTAATTAAAATGCTGGATCTAAAAGCCAAGAAAAACTTAGAAGCTGAATAATGGCAGAGCATCAAGATCATGTGTTATCCAGAAGATTATTCAAGGTGAATAGTCAAAGAGAAAGCTAATCTATTTAAAAGCTCCAGGAATGACTAATAGTATCATATGCCACTACATGAATTACTGCAGTTCCTACTGGTAATTAAAGTAGGCTTTCCCAGAAAAAAAGAATCTGAGGGCTTTGAGGCTAATGACAGTATAGTCAAGAACTCGCTTTTTTGTACTGCTACACTGAGAGGAGGTACAGTGGAGCACGGGAGCCGTACAGTGACAGAAAAGGACTTTTTATCAGAATAAAATCTCAGAGGACAATCTGAATAAAATGAGGTCATGGTCCATAGTAGAACTGTTTGTCGTACTGTAAAAGATGGGCCACTTTAATGGTTGTGCTGGTCTATGAGGAATACAGATAGGTCCTCAAGGAGGGTAGAGGAGGGTTTCAACAATAATGAAACGCTGAGGGCACTCCGCTTTAGGCAGGCACAGAAGGACTATTTCCACTCATCAGAACATTGGAAGAAAGAGAGAGGAAACACTATGCCTCAGTCCTTTTAAAACTACAGAAGAACATGCAGAGGCAAGGGGTTTAGAGCACGACCCTAGTTACATTGACTTACAGCTTTTGCATACGCACACTCTGCAATGTGAATATGCATATAGATAAACTCTCTTACATTCTCTTTCTCTGCCTTAAAGGAACCTTTCTTGCTGTGTTTCTAAAGCTAGCAAGTGAATTCAAACAAGCTTGAAGCAGTCTGCTTAGATGCATCATCTGAGAAGCACAGCACTTGTTGATGTTTTTTCTTACTAACTGAGAGTATTTTGAAAATAGACTTGGCTCACCTCCATTAAAAAAAAAAAAAGAAGAATAAAAAGATGATAGAACATAAGAAAATAAATTATAATTGTAACTTTAACTTTAACAATCAAGCCCCAGGATTACATTGACTTTTGGCAGACAGAACACAAAGCATAGCATAAACTCTCACCTGGCATGCAGCACAGAGGCAGAACACCACAGCATTCCTGAAGAGAATGACAAATGTTTTGGTTTTTTTTTAAAAAAAAAACCAAACCAAACTGTACTATCTGGATGAAACAATGCAAATTAAAAATACCTTGATCATAAGATAACTAACCATGCAATCCTTGCGTAAATGATATAGATCATGTAACATGGATTCACACAAAACCTGGAAGATGACTCGAACATTAGAAAGTCCGATAAAGGTACAGGATTGCAACTTCGAAATCAAAAGTTAAGAGCTCATTTCAAAGTAGACTGGAGAGCTCGTGCCTACTAATTATTCTGTCACTTCATTGGGTTTTTTTAAGATTTTTTAATAAAAAGGAATTTACAGTGGTTTAATTGGTTCAACTTGTCCATGTCTGGTCGACTTGTTAAAACTTGAAAATCTTTTCTAAACATTAAGGTTTACAGACTTATTTCAGATTTTTTTTTTTTGTATTAGTGAGAATACTGCAGATTAGCTAATGTGAGGGAACTAATAGCTGCTGCTTTTTTCTACTTCTTATTGTAAGCAACATTTTATCAATTAGTTCTGAAAAGTTTTACCAATCACCTGTTAGCAGTGAACAAAATCAATGAATATTGGGAAAGCAAAGGAAGTGAATAGAGATGACAACAAAAGCCAAAAAGACAATCCAGGCAATAAAATTCCCCCCCTTCCCTCTTCCTTAAAAACTAATCACTTCAGCTTGTAATGTGGAATACAGGTGTCGGAAGAGTAGGGAGTAGGATGATAAAAGAAGTGCCAACAGCAAATTGTTTTTTCCTTAATTCAGTTCAAATCTTTAAGGTTTTTAAATGTTTGAAATGCTGATGCAGACACCTTTTTTTTTTTTATCATTTTCAGGAACAGATATTAACTTCTAGATGAGGGGTTTGCTTTATACTTTTAATCTTTCAACCTCAGCAAATTAGTTGGTTTTGTTTATTTACTTGAGTGTTAAGCACATTTTTATCATGGAAACGTCTCTTCTAAATTTTGTATATTTTGAGCCTATTTTCTGTCTTATGCTTTCAGCCCTCTTGGTTCTTTGGTTTTTTAGCCCCTTTGGTTTTTCAAAAAAGCAGAGTTAGCATGCAAAAAGCATAATTTAATTGAACAATAAAGATCCTAATATTTTCACACATCTAAAAATTTTAATATGCTCTGCAGCTCACTGAAATGAAATAATTTCAATAAGGTTTTGCTTTTCCCCCCTCATTGTTTACTTAAGCTTTTATTACCAGTGTGGTACACATGATGAGTGAAGAAATTGACAGCACAGAAGCTTCAAGTTCTCTACATATGCACCAGCTAGGAATAGTTCAAGCAGAAGCAATGTAAAGTTATTCCATCAGTGCAGATCCACTTCACACCTGACCTAACAGTCAGCAAAATGGCCAGTCAGGTTTCATGTTCACTCAATTTTTTACCCTCATGTGGACTTCCAACTGTGCCAAACTGTGCATGATTGTTCTACAATGCTCTCGACAACATACCAACAACCAATGTTCAGACACCACAGCAGAATTTGAAGAAGAGCTTCCAAACATGCACAGTTAGGCATTGGGAATCAATATTTCCAGTACCTCATCAGGGAAAACACTGGATGAGAAATTGTTCATGAAGAGATAATAACAGCCTACACAAATGAACAAACACTGGTCTGACACTTAAATGTGCATCTGGTAAGGTATAATTTACATTTCAAGCTTTGATTCAGATGTCTCATTAGTTATAAGGGATAGTCCTTTATATTTAATTCCAAATCTCTGCCATTGACTCTTTCAGCACAGTTTGTAGTGCAACATGACATCCTTAAGCAAAAAATCAAAGCTACCATGCAATATATGGCTCTTTGGCAAATTATCCATAATAGTAAAGAGCATGCATCAGATTCCAGGAATGCAGAAATATATTTGAGAAATCGATTACCTCTTTTATTTTCCATGAAAAACACTGTATGATATGACTTTGATTACTGTATGCATAAAGCACATCTGTAGCAGTAATATTAACAAAACCAGAGAATCTGCAAAACTATTCCATAAATCTACATTCTCATTTGAAAGAAAGATGTTCTTTTGCCACTGCAGTGCTACCAAATACAGATGTTATTTTTAAGTGTTTGTACTGGGATTTGAAAGCGTTTGAATTGGGATATAGATGTTATTTTAGAGTGTCTGGCTGGGATGGAGTACATTTTCTTCAGAGCATACCATATGGTGCTGAGTTTTGAATTTGTGACTGAAACAGACCAGTCTTTTGGCTATTGCAGAGCAGTGCTTGCATGGCATCAAGGTTTTCTCCTTTTCCCACTCTGTACCCCAACAAGTAGACTGGGGATGGGCAAGAAGCTGGGAGGAGACACAGCCAGGATAGCTAACACAAATTGACTGAAGGGATATTCATACCCTATGATGCTGTGCTCAGCTATAAAAGCTCAGGGGAAAGGAGAAGGGAGTGGGGAATGTTGATGGTGTTTCTCTTCCCAAGTAACTGTTATGTGTGCTGAGGCCCTGCTATCCAGGAAATGGCTAAACATCTGCCTGCTTATAGGAAGTAGTGAATCCTTATGTTGCTTTGCTTAATTGTCTTTATCTCAGCTCACTAGTTTCCTTGCTTTTGATTTTCTTATTTTCTCCCCCATCCTGCTGAGGTGAGAGGAGTCAGCAAGCGGTTAGGTGAGGGCCTAGTTGCTGACTGGGGCCAAGCCGTCATGATGGTGTTCTTAGCCATGAAGTATAGAACAAGACACGTTTTGACATTGCTAAATAAGTAATCAAGAATTACTACGACTAGTACTGCATATGATCATACTCTTATAGGTGATATTTTAAAGTCAACTGCAAGATCAGCCAGTACCTGCACTTCTTTCTCTGCAAAACTCTGAACCCAGTTACATTAAAGTGTCACACATTAGGATGGATGTAACATGAACATAAACAGAATTCAAATACTTTGAGGTATGTGAAGGTATTATTCAATAATATGACATAAGCAATATGCCATAGTTTCAGTTCACTTACATGTAGGTTTTACAACATTAGATCACACATCACTAGAAAGGTAAATATTTATGGAGTTGAACATTAAGGCACACCATGGGGTATCTTGCTAATCAGAAACTTATATGTGAGTTGATCCATGAAGCTGATCCTTCGCTGAAGCTGATTTGTTCTTGTGTTGGTTTATGTTTAGTGAAGGGGGCTACGGTGGCAGCTTCTACAAGAAGCTGCTAGAAGTTTCCCCTTAGTCCACTGGACTCGGCCAGGTCTAGGGCAAACCCGCCACTGGCCAGAGCCAAGTCAGTTGGTGATGGAATGTTCAGTGATAACGCCTCTGTGATAATGTACTTAAGAAGGGGAAAAATAAATAAAAAGAAAAAAAAAAAAAGGAAGAAGTGAAGAACCAGATGCAGGAGGCAGAGAGGGGAAGGGCACGAGCCTTGTGGGCCTTCCAGCCCTCACTTCCTGGCCTCCCGCTGGGCAGCCAACTGGGCCCAGCTCGGCCCAACCTGGCTGAGAGACACGAAGAGAGGAGATGAGAAGTGAAGAGAACCTGAGAGGCATCTGCCAGCCTGTTATGAAGAATTTCTGGTGAGAGGAACAGCTGCAGACGCCAAGGTCAGTGAAGAAGGAGGGGGAGGAGTAATGCAGCTCCTGGCCAAGATTCCCCTGCAGCCTGTGGTGACGACCATGGTGGAGCAGGTTGTCCCCCTGCAGCCCATGGAGGCCCACGGAGGAGCAGAGATCCACCTGCAGCCCGTGGAGGAGCCCACACTGGGGCAGGCGGATGCCTGCAGGAGGCTGTGGCCCGTGGAGGGCCAGCTGGGACAGCCGTCCTGGAGGGACTGCCCCCCGTGGAAGAAATTACCCACGTTGAAGCAGTTTGTGAAGGACTGTTGCCCCTGGGAGGGACCCCACAATGGAGCAGGGCAGGAATGTGAGGAATTCTTCCCCCGAGGAGGAATGAGTGGCAGAAAGTTGTGTCTTATAGCACTCAACTACCTCTGTGAGTAAGTGTTCCTAATGAATGTTACAGTATTCGCCAGAGAGACTGTCTCCCAGTGATAATAAAAAGATTAAGTGGCTAAAAAGCAGCCATCAGCAAAATAAAAAAAAAAAAATGCTATGTTTTTTAAAGTGGAAAAGGAAAAAAAACCAAAACTGTAATGATGGACAAACAAAAAACATCAGAAAGACTTTTCCTAAAAAGTGAGATACAAGAGATGGCATGCTGGCACATATTAATGTAAGAGCTTTTCTGATACACAAAGGTATTTAACCCGGATGTCCATAAAGTGAAGTCTTTCCGTTTCTGGGTGTCACATAATCATGCACTTCTAACTGCGTTAGTGTTCATAGGATGGAATATTTCTCTTGCTCTTTTGGTTTAATTTCTTCTCCATTCTCTGCTTCTATCACCTATCAGAGAGTAAACTGGAAAGCAGTGGCATGTGGTACTTTGTTCTCAATACAAAGGATGTTTCTTGTGTTTGAACCGTAACAAGCCAGGAAGCAGAACAGAGGGTAGAATCTCGGAGATAACCACTTTCAATGGCCACCTCTCTTCGAATGCTTCATGGCAGGACCAGAAGGAGGCAAGTTCAAACATTCACATATAGGTTTGAAAACCATATCCTACAAGTATTATTCTTTAAGTTCTGTGAACTGTCTTCCAATTCCAGCTTGCGCAGCTTTCTGTGAATGCACAGCCAACAGCAGTCCCGTACAAAAATTCAAAATACTTCCAGTTTACATTAAAATGTTATCAGATTCCTTCTGAGGTCTACATAGCTTTTTTCAGTTACAGGTCTATGCTAGATATAGACAAATATTATTAAAATGCTCCACAAATGTCAATTGTACTTTAAAAGAGGAACATTTACTGGCAAGACTTCCCCAGGACAGGTAGGTTGAAATCAATATCCTCCAATGACTTTTATTAGCTGGGACAGTCCCTGCATCAGCTTCACTCAGCAAAACCTATTTACTCTGAAAGGAAAGGAATAGTTTAGAATTAAGCTTTTCTTTCTGTTTTTGTAGGTACCATATTCTGGCGGGAGATTTCTTTTTCTCTGTTAGAGAAAAAAAAAGCCTGTGGTCTAAGGCTCATCCTTTCCGACTTAGCTCTTAAGACCAGCAACATCAAAAGATGCCTGTGCATGCTGCAGGAGAACCTTCTGAATGCAGGAGGGCGGTTATTATGGCTGATAATAACCATGTTTCCACAGCGCTGTGAGAGCGCAGATCAGATTACCACATCGTGAGCTACTAGAATGCCACAAGGAACATCAGCAATCAGAGATTTTTGCAACACCCTTGCAAAAATAAAATATATATTTTCAGCCCCGCCATTTTCTGAAGGAAAAGAAAGAAAAATCAAGGCATTAGATGAATGTAAATCTTAACACAGCTTGGTGCCATGGATGTGGTGAGAAAATTAACTCCAACCCAGCCAAATCCAGCACACCTTGTAAGTACTGAATAAACAAATAAAAGGAATGTCCCACATAGTTGAATGACTTTCACTGAAATTACTTTTGCTACTACAATCACACAAGAAACAAAGCTGTTCAGAAGCAGTGGAAATACATTATATGATGTTTCATGTGTTCAAATGAATGAGGCCTGAACAAAAAAAATTGCTATGAAACAGGAAAAATAGCAATATGACAAAAGCGTGTATTCAGCAGAATGGGTGACAAAGCTTACAAAAACTTCTCTGATCTAGTTACAGTCACAAGGAAACCTCCAACAGCCCAGTGCTAGGTCAGCAGTGCTCTTCAAGCCAGACAGAGCAGACAAGGACTAACAAGGAAGCTCCTGAACTCTCTCTCAGCAGCCTGGCCTCAATTGCTGCTGCTGCTGCCCCTGTCTGTGAACACATTTCTCGACTCCTCTGCACATCAGTTTCCCTCATGGGTAAAATGTGAAGAAAAGTACTAGCTTTCCTTGTCAGAAATTTGGGGATTTACAAAGCACTCTACAATAATGTAAAATACCATGTAGTAAGTTGGTATTATTATTATGTTGCAGTCCACATCCAAGCATTTCAAAGATTGAACAGATCTCAGTGGGTAAAAAAATCATTCTTACTGTATTTTGTTACAATAGCTTCTTTGTCATACACTGAGATAACTGATTTAGTTTCACTTGCAAAACTTCAGAAATATATATTTTTTTTTCAAAGATAACAAGACTGAAATGGTGAAAGAAAGGAGAGTGTCAAATATTGCAACTCAGTGTATTAAGGATGTGTCATGGATTAAACTGAAGCTGAGACTTTTCTATCTGTGTTGTCATTCTGAGGATGTCTTATGTTAGCATCAATCTATTTGGTAAGCAAACCAGTCAAAAGCATAAGGTAAATTATTTTTTAAATAAAGTTTTTCAGTCATTGATTCTCTTCTGGTTTAGAGAATCAGGTATATTGAATACATGCATTCATACAGTAGAATGTTTCAGCATGAGAAAATCTATTACGCTATCAACCATTACAGTCATCAGGCAAGCAGTATTTGCAACTTAGCTTCCGCATACATTTTACCTGGTATCAGCACAATATAGAAAGGATTTTCTATTACCATTTCCAATCATTTATATAGATCATGGCAGTAAGATTAGACTTCATTTTGATTTTTCAGGTTCAAATCTTTTCCTAAACCTTGTTGTTTCTGAAAGATAACATCTGTCTGTCAACTGATCTGGCTTATAGGTCTGTATGTTAACTTGGTAGAATAAAGTAATAAGAAGATTTTTAAGAGGCATTTAAAAAACCTGTTTCAACCCTCATAGTTACATCTCAATTACTGATCAATTTCCTGAGAAAACACCCTGAAATAAATATGCTAGCATTTCTCTGAGGCAAAAAAATGACGGATGTGTCTCTCCAGGATGAGATTTGCAGAAGGGCAAGAGCATGTCCCTGGTCAGATCAAGGTAAGGACGCAAAACTGAGCTGCTGCAACCAATTGATACTGAGACATTGTCAGATTCAAGATCACAAAATCTAAACTTTTTTACCTAAAGAGGACTGTAATTCTTAAGTGGGAATAAATAGGGTAGACGGTCATTGATATCCAGGCAGATGCATTACACAGATCCAGTGAAGCCTGAAGATGTCTGACTCCTGTTTAGGCTCCTGAATAACCATTGACTTGAACACACCATTAAGATCCTCAATATTCCTTTGATTCATGCCAAAGCATTCTAAAATGCCTGTGAAAATTCCAGTCAACAACAAAAGTCTCTTATATTGAGACAGCAAACAAATTTAAGAAAGCTGTAATCACACCTCTGATTTTTAACTTAAAAATAAATTTACTGTATCAAAATGCTGTGAACTTTACATTATGCATAGGCACATTAAAGTGCCTCCTAAATAGCTTCAATATCGAGGATGTTGATGCTGTTGCTATTGGTGCAATGAAGATGTTGAGAATACAAAAATTAGCTGCATATATGCACCAGTATTCCAGTTTAAAAACTGCCAGAAATTTGTGTTTCTGGAGATCTAAATCATGTATGCAAAAACCTGAGATTTTCATGTAATATTTGACATCATTTTGCTTTACTGTCATAGCTGTCAATTTATAAACTCTTGCTGTCTTTTTCTCCTAAATGATATGTGGGCTGGTAAAACGGAACCTAGACCATTTTACAGAAGACAGAAGAAGAGAAATGGAAGGAGTAATTCCTAGGCACAGTGTCAAGGCTATACATTGGCAAAAGAAATACAGGAGTTTTAAAGGAAAGGAGAGATGACACTGGCTTCTCCAACTGATTATACTCTTCCTGCTCTCCACCTTCTACCCCCATGGTGTAATTCCTCCAGCCCTTAGTTAAAACAGAAATTTTTGCTGTTCTTAACACTTAGGTTCCACAAAGCGTTGTTCTTACCACTTGCCTCTGTGTTCACAAGACTGAGCTATGGAAGGCTACCCAGGCTATTTACGTAAAGCTACCCAAATTGAAACTCCTGGGTGTTAATTTTCTAACCAGTCTCTCTCTGTCTCTTGATTCAGTTGAAACAGAAAAAAAAATAATCAAAAGTATTTATCTCGGAGTCATGTTCCCTCAAATATAATGTTACTCTTTAAACTTAGATCACTTTCCATGAAACACTCTTTAAGGCCAAAAATCCAGTCCTTTGAATTGTACTAAATTTCCCCATGATATACTGAATAAATTAGTCAGTTTATCAAGGCCAGGTAAAGAAGCTAGTGGTTACTGCTTGCAGTATATGGATTACTAATATGAATATAGTAATAATAACAAACACAAAAGCCATATATACTTACCTGTATATACATTTTCAAATGCACAAACTGATAAATCCATAAAACCAAAGTAGAATTATAATAGACCTCTGGATCTGCATTCTAATATGATAGATTCTTGGACAAAGAATTTTTTGACAAAGCCTGAAGGGGTAAGTAATGAGATACAGTACTCTTCACCTCCACATAAATTACCTGAATACACTCTGCTGGGTAAAAATTAATCTCATTAAAATCTGTAAGACATGGACCAACTCTCATTCCAAATAAAATGAGACCATTCCGAGTCAAACCAATATCCACAAGGTGACCTCCCTCTGTCAGTGTTGGGGAAGGCCTAGGATTACAAGTATGTCAGAGACAGCTGGTGCTTTTTTCCAGATCAGAACAGAGGTGTCCTGGCCAATGTGGAAAATCTTACAATATGTTGTATGTAATCTGTATGCATAACAAGATCAACAGCAAACTCCAGTTCAAAGTACTTTCAATGTGCCACGCATGATACTGCCTAAGAGATAAAGCAACACCCTAGATTTTCATGTCAATATTACCTGACTAAAAAGTGTTCTTTAAAATTCTGACTAAACTGAAATAAAAATTTAGGTGTCAGCATCACTTTTGCAGCTCAGGCTCATTTGTTACAGCAAATGACCAACCTCCTCCCATTTGTTTTATGGGCTATATTGTTCAATTACTCCAAACGCATCTATAGCACTGTGAAAGGGCATAGCAGGACCAGAAGTTTCACTTGTTGCTGTATATTACCTTCTATTAATGGCAAAATGTTTCTGTAGGAATAGACTCAGCTTCTCTAAAATTTCCACACTACAGATAGAATTTATGTCTGTTGCTGTCCTGTCTTTACCTATATTCTTATTTTCCAAGACAATAGTTCCAATTCCAAGAACTGAGAGAATATGCTATTCTAAAAGTTTTAACAATGTGTGAGCTTCAAGTCCTCTTTCCTCATAGTCACAGAACTTCAAAGTGACATACAGGGGGCCTACTGGAAAGATGGGGAGGGACTCTTCATCAGGGTGTGTAGTGATAGGACAAGGGGTAATGGCTTTAAACTGAAAGAGTGTAGATTTAGATTAGATATTAGGAAGAAATTCTTTACTGTGAGGGTGGTGAGGCACTGGAACACCTGGTTGCCCTGAGAAGTTGCAGATGTCCTCTCCCTGGAAGTGTTCAGGGCCAGGTTGGATGAAGCTTTGAGCAACATGGTCTAGTCAGGGATGTCCCTGCTCCTTGCAGGGGTTTTGGAACTAGTTGATCTTTAAGGTTCCTTCCAATCCAAACCGTTCTACTATTCCATGATAAAATGAACTGGGAGGGCCAGACTTTCTTCAGTAAAGAAGAGGCAGAGACTATCATCTGCAAGGAGCTTCGCTTATCCACTTGCTTTCCAATGGCAGCCACAGAACTCTCGGTTGCACTGCAGAGACTCCCTGAAACTATTCATTATAAACGACCCAGTGACAGCATTCAATGTATGAGCATGATAAGGTGCCAGGAGAGATGTCCAGAAAGAAAGGGCAAGTATTTGCAGCAGGAGAGGAACTGTGTCAGTATGGCAGGGCTCAGTGTTCTCTCTCCTCTTTGAAGAGGCACAGAATGCTCTTTGGAGGAAGCAGTTCAAAATATTTTGTTTTCATGGTATTTTCCCTCTTTTTGTTTATGAGCTTCAGCCTTACACTCACTAAATTTAATTGATTTACCATACACTGTCCAAGACACTTCACTCATCTAAATCCCTCTGGATCATTTTGTACTCAAGATTATTTGCTTTATCATCAGCTAACTTGCTATCTCCTCTGAAGCGTTCACATTTATTATCACTTGAGAAGTTCCACCATTGCTCCTGGGATAAAAACTCTCAGCTTCTTTCTGGAACCACAAACTGCTGCTTTCTTATCACTGAAGAAAGCTTCATACCGCATCGTTGGATTTTAGCACTGGGATTAACTTTTGATACGGAACGTTGCTAATCAGTTTTACATGGATACTAGGAACAAGGAAAATAATTCCTAAGTTAGAATCACCAAGATGCAGTAAAATGGCTTAATTTTCAAGAGACAGTGGGCATAACATTTTATCTGTCTCAGAAGAGGCTATTCCTCTCTATTTAACTGTATCAAAATTAACTAAACAAGACAGTACAATAACAGAATCTTGAGTTCATAATTGCACAGATATATAAAACAATTCAGTGAAACACATCTAAATATGCAACAACATTGACATTAACTATATTTAAAGCATAATATTATTGCAGTATATATTGGTAATAGCTTTACAATCAATTAGTTGGAGCTATTCTAATATTCTTCCAGGGGGTGAATCTAGAGTTAATCTAATCCAATGAAGTTTAGGAAGGAAGGCTAAACAATTCAACCTGTAAGCATTCAATACACTTAAGAAGACCTTAGAAAATGTGATCTAAAAGAATTTGCCCCTTGTACTATTGCGTCTGCAGGCAGTATTAATATATTGTATTGTACTTGGATATTTAATAGTGAAGGTCTCTTCAAATCCTTGTTATTTTCAATGAGCCCTTTATATCACAAAAGCAAAGTTGAATGTAAAGTGACCACTTTATACTTAATATTAAAATGAAAGGGGAAAAATTGATTTGTAGAAATTACAAACATCTTAAGTCAGACCACCAACATTCTAAAATTGGTTTTTCTAGTTTCTTCTGTGCAGAATTTTTATATTCTGTACGTTTTATCTAATATATTTGTCATAATAAAAAACTGAAAACAGCTATTCTGTTCTCTAGAGTAATATGCAGTAATCAAATTACATTAATTTTAACTAATTTTGCAGAAAAATATCTCATTACATTTACAGAACAAAGTGACTGACACATGAAGAGCGTAGGCTTAATTTTGCAAAACTCCACTGTTAAACCATCAGCCCTGCAAGCCTATACTATGAAAATGCTGTGACACTATCTGCTACAAAGAGGAAGGAACACTGAGGCATGTTAATAAACAGCACATTTCATTTCAGGATTTAAAAAGCAAGTCTGTATAAACAAAGAGGTATTGGAACAGAACGTTCATTGTCATTGGATTAGAGAGCATTATTGTCCTCCAGATAGAAACCAGCTGTAATACATACCTCAGGAGTTATATTAATTGTTCTTTTAAGAACATCCATAAATATAATTTGGAACTGCACCCTAGTTTACCAATTTGGAGATATTTGTGTTTTCTGAATTCTTAGGTTCTTTGTCTGAATAGTATTGATTCTCACTCTGTTGGTTAGTTTCTTCTGCCTTTTTCCCTCTGAACCACATGATTTTAAAGACTATACTAAATCTGTATTTTTTCCACTACTGAAAATCTGTTGCCTTCTGCTGTAAGAAGAATTACAGAGAATTCAAATCAGTGGAGGTCTTTTGCACAAACTGTATATTTTTCAAATTTCAGTGTAGCTAACTCATCAGCCTAACATATTCAGTCATTACTCTACTGTAAAACTTGTTCTTTCGCTTAAGAATAATATTTAAGCACAGTAAAGTGCCATTTGTCATACCACCGTGTTATTGTGAAGGAAAGATGCTGAATTGTGTTTCATAGAATCATAGAATCATAGAATGGTTAGAGTTGGAAGGGACCTTCAAAGGTCATCTAGTCCAACCCCCCTGCAAGAAGCAGGGACATCCCTGACTAGATCAGGTTGCTCAGAGTTTGTATGTGAATTCGTAAAAGACTGCTGAGAATACTTCTATATTTAAAATTTGAGTTTAAAAACCAGATGAATCTGATGTTTTAAGAGACTGAAAGGGGATGAAACTAATAAAGCTAAAAGAAACACCAATTAGCAAGTATGTTTATGTACATATTTTTTCTAACAACTACATCTAGTTTTAAAATATCTATACTTGCTGCACAATAAGAACAATGTTAAACATAAACAAGCTATCCAGCACCCTCCTGCATGTATGATTCAGTCTACTTCCAGTATGTCTAATCTTTTATTTGACATGTCAAATTTCGTTTGCCTTCATGCTGCCTAATCCTTTATTAGCAGTCAGCAGAGTTCCTCATTATTTTCTCTGGCCTCAATTCTTTAACTTAATTTGAAAATTTAAATAAAATGAACCAATATTCAGAATATTTGAGTATCCACAGTGCCTCATGATTTTAGTCATGGAGTTGTAGGTGTTCTACATTTGTGAAGACCAATTCTACAACATCTTATAACAGAAAAAGTTAACATGGAATAAGTTTATGTGAAGAGAAATGTAATGCATATAGCATGCAAAGTAGGTCTTCCAGTCTACTTGTCCTGAATAAGACTGACTCAAATAGACTATGTTATGCTTTGCGTAATGCAGTCTAAGACAGCAGACTTGGGTAGTGTAGGAACCAAGAAATGGTTATTTATTTGGTTTTTGCTTGGTTTTATTTTTGTCTAGACAAGAGAAGATAGAAGAAAAGGAAGGTAAGAGCTTTCAGATATGGATAAATGAACTGTGGGGAGGCAAGAAGATAAGTCTTCTCCATGACCACCGCCAACAGAGAAACAACACAAAGGAATCACAGCAAAAGAGATTCAGTTTATTATTCCAGGAAGCTTGTTGATGTAAATGAAAGCTGGACATTGGAGAAGACATGAAACCTATGTAACTAGAATTTACTGGAGAACAAATCTGATTACTACCTTTTAGGTATGGCCATGGCATTACTGACTTGCCTTGGGAAGGTGGGTGGACAGCAACCTATTAAAGTTCTTTCAGACTATAGTCTCCAACTCTGCACGTAAGGCTAGGAATTCTTTAAAGGTTTAATATTCATATGCATATTCATCATTTCTTTACAGTAATGCCCCACAACCACTTGACAAGAGGCTCCATTGTGTCAGAGGTGGATAAACAATGCAGTTGCAACAACTGTCATGTTAATTCTCCAAGGGAGAGGGGAGCCAGGGAATGGACGGGGATTGCTGTTATTAAAATTCCTTTAGTAAGGTTATGCTAAAACAATTACTAAAATTGAAACACAATAGGGCATGTTTGAACAGTCAGTAGGAGGCAGTAGATTTTCACAAACCTTCATATGGACAAACTGTTCCTATTGTACCAAATTTTTATTCTCATAGTATCAATACATACTTCAGGAGGGAACAGGAAAAGTCATGTATGTCTTACTTAAGAGACATTAGTTACCAATTTACCTGGGCAGACACTTGGCAAATGTTCCTATATATTCCTATTTCCTGATCTGAGATAATGTCACTATATTCTGCTAAGAAAAAAAGACTTCACAAATACAATGCCTACTTAGATGTCCTTCTCCAAACCATGGCTCCAGTGGGTGGTACAATCTTGTAATGAACAAAAGATTTTGTCCCTAAACACCCACACAACTCACAGATTTAGCCAGCCAATGTAAACATTGCCATTTGATATAAATATCTCAGTCTCGGGTAGTAATGTAATCGAAATTGGGAGAGAAGACAATAATGTGGAAAATCTATCTGTACCTTAATTAACAAGATCTGAACCAAGACTTGTCATTTATTTCTGTTCAATTATTATACGGTCCACTAAGTAAAACTCCAGCATAAAAAATATATTGAAATATACCATTCATCTACAGTTCACAAGCTTTTGCACTGTAATAAAAGAAATGGCTACAAAGGTGGTGAAACAATTTTCAGTACCTTGCAAAAAGTAAACCTCATAACATGGTAGAAGAACTGGTATAAAAGACTACCTGATATGGCTAGAAATCCCCTTAGCCCTTCTTCTTCTGATCTCTTACTTTTCCCATCCCTCTATATTTTTCCCACCGGACTTGAACTGTCACAGGAGAGAATATGAAAGTAAAATCCATGTGCTTGGGATTTTATAATTAATAAGTGAGAAGCCAATTAGTATCTAACTGCTTTGAGTTCTGATTAAGTATTGTCCTTGAGCTGGCTATGCTGGGACTTGAATTTGCTCTAAAAGTTTAAGAAGTAGTTTTAGATAATATGCTTGGTAGAGTTTAATTCTGTATCGTGATGTTTCCATTGCCGCTCAGACCCACATGGAGACATTAGAGAGTCACACTACTCACACTTACACAGAAACTAGAAGAAAAAAACAGTGTAGCTGGATTTTAAAGGGGACTAGTTGGTTTTCAAATAGGAAAACAGTCTCATTCTTTCTGCTAAAAAAAAATAACAATGAAATTAGAATTTTAAATTTAATTCTTAAATAAAGTGTTTCAACCACTCATTTCCCTTGCCATTATTTTGGAAAATAATATCTGCATTGCAAAGGCAAACATGCAATATTTTGGACATATTTTGTCTTCTCTGGAACATTAGTTTTCCCTAAAGGTATTATACTAAACTATCGGAACAGACATTTTTTTTTCTGAATCTCATTTCAATAACCATGATGACATCTTTCTGTCCATTACATTATGCAAAGCTCTATAAAATGAGACACAGTGCTTTTCTGCTTTTGTTCTGTCACTTTGTTTTTACATTCAGCCTCTCTTTGATTATAAAGAAAGAAAGTTACAGTTTGGGCCTGTATGAGACCTCAGTTTCAATAAACTTACAAATATACTTCTAGATCTACATGCAGAACACTTTTTTTTAAAAGGCCTTTGTACTAAAACTTAAGAGACTGTCAGAATGACAGCAGGCTGTGTTTGTACCATTTTCTGCTGTCATTATAATTACCATCATAGGTATAGATTCAAACTGCAGCATTTTTTTCTCTCTCTTGTTGCAATCCATAGCACAAGAATGAGCTATCAGAATTTTAATGCTTCATATATTCTATAAGTTAAGTACAGTTCTGTATGGCTTTGACCTTTTCAATATTCCATAATTTGACTGGCTGGCTACTCTAATTTTTCCCCCGTTTACAGTCTCGGAAACCTATGGGGAAGAAGCAAAATGCCCAGCCAATCAAAATACTGAACACTGAAAAGATCAAAGTAGTAAAACATACTACGGTCTTTTACAGAATATATTAGGCATTAAAATTTTCATATCACACTATAAAAAGATAACATTTTCCCCTGCAACTCTAGGTACTGTACAAGTGGAGACACTAGTGCTGCAAAGGGTGATATCACTAAACCAAATAACACAATTTATACCACTCATACGCTCTTGGTTTAGACTGTTATGCGTTTTGTCAAATAACTAGCTCTTTCCTAGCATTGAAATGAAATGAAATTCAACTTTAGCTTGATATCTTTAATACAAACTCATGATTTTACAGTATGCATTCCAGTTTGGGAAACTGCAGGGACAGATGCTTCTGATCCTGCTGAATGCATACCTCTAAACTTCTGTCAACAACAATCAACATTTCTGACTTGGCACTAAGTGGAATTTTTTGTTTTCTTTGTGGTTCATAGAAACTGAGTGTGTCTAGTAACATAGAGGCAATTTTACATGATTTTTGCTTAGATGACTTATTTGCACTCTCCACTAATGAATGATACTAGTAAAAGCAGGTGACAAAAAAAAAATCCATCGCTTTGCCAATACAGCGTTCTACTAGGAAAAAACAAAACCGAGTCATCTTACTATTTCAAAGATGTTAACGGTATACGATGAACAAAAGAGATTACAAATCAAATGTAAACAACATTGAGATGATATAATCTGACTACTTTATGGATTCATTTCCATGTAATCATTGCAGCTTAAATGGGTTATGGAACTATAATGTATTACCATGTTATCACAATGCATGTTTCTTTATCTACTTGCTAATGAAAGAGACTTAAACAAGATGAAGAGGTCTAATATGATTTGATTCATAATTCTTTCCTTGAAAACACCCAAAGAACAGACAGTCTGATTATTGATATTCTTATCAAATAAGGTGTCCTATTTGCTACCTTTTGAATGCAAATTGCTAATGTCTATCCTTAACAACTTTCCAAATCAGTTAATTAGAACAGTTTGTCCCTAAAACACAGATTTATCAGAATCTCTGCTTCCTCTTTAGCAGTAGACCACTTACAACAAAAAGGTTCAAATATTTACACACAAGTTTCTCATCCTGCTTGCAAGTCTGCATTTTGTGGTATGATCAGACAGCAGGCACAGTCACCAAGGAAACAAAGAAAAAAGCTACTTCAACATCAGCCCTCATACTGGAATAACAAATATGTCTTATAAGACAATAAGAAGTTATAATATTTGCAAATAGGATAATAATGTATGTTATATAATTTATAATTTAATAATTCCAGCTGGCAAAAAAACAAAGACAAGGATGTCATCTAATGCATTGCACTATGCTGTTGAGCAAGGTTTACAGGCAACAGTGTGGAGCAGCAAACATGAATCTTCCTCACCTACCAGTAACTCAGTTATGTGACCTCACGCTGTGTGCTACGCTGTTCTGTCGTTCTCTATTTATACTGCAGTACAGTTACCAGGTATCCCATCCTGTTTATTTTTTCTTTTATCTATCTCACGACCTGCTTCTGGTACTGTCTCACTAAAATGGCTCAACAGAACTGCAGAAGCATCTTCTAAAGGTAAAGCCTTTTACAATTCCTGAGAAAAATGCTACCCTAAAAGTTGTCCTACGTATTAATTTAGAAAGAAATATTTATAACAAGAGGTACATAAGACTAGTAAGTCAGATGGGATCAAAGAGAAATAATTAAAGTGCTTGTATTGGCAATTTGTCCAGGATATGTGATACGATATGATACAGGCAAATGCCAGGCAATAAAAAAAAAAAGTCAACGTTCATTTTCTCCTAAAAACAGTGGAAATAAGCTGGCTATAAATACATTTAGATTGGAAATTGGATCATAGTTTTTAACAATCAGAATAATACATTTCTGTAAAAAGATCCAACCAGTAGCAGTCAAAGAAAAATACCCTTATCTTGAAAAACAGAGAAAAAGTTCATTGACAAATGTTTTTATTGCAAATAATTTTTCTGCATCACTTTTTTTTACAGCCTTGGTGAATAGAGGATTTATTTTTGCTGCTAACTCATAACAAAAGGGGGATAATGACATTTATTTTTGACGTATTTGGTAGAGTGTAAGGATTGTTCTAGAGAGATATCTACTTGAGTTAAATGCCATAAAATTAAGCTTGCAATATTGTGTGAGACAATCACTCTCCAAAGCAATTGCAGTCATCAAGAGGAATATGGACTAAAAGAAGGACTATTTCCCATTTGAAAGCACAGACAATAAAGGGCATATAATTTCTTCTGCCTCAAAAGTCAATCAGAGGGCTGGAGCACGTCTCCTATGAGGCCAGGCTGAGAGAGTTGGGGCTGTTCAGCCTGGAGAAGAGGACGCTCCGGGGAGACCTGATAGCAACCTTCCAGTACCTCAAGGGGGCCTACAGGAAAGATGGGGAGAGGCTGTTCAGTAGGGCCTGTTGTGATAGGACGAGGGGTAATGGTTTTAAAATAGAGGGAGGCAAATTCAGATTAGACACAAGGAAGAATTTTTTTTTACAATGAGGGTTGTAGAACACTGGCACATGTTGCCCAGAGAGGTCGTACATGCATCATCCCTGGAAACATTCAAGGCCAGGTTGGACGGGGCTCTGAGCAACCTGATCTGGTTGGAGATGTCCCTGCTTCTTGCAGGGGGGCTGGACTAGATGACCTTTCAAGGTCCCTTCACACCCACATTAGTCTATGATTCTACGATCAGAAGAAAAGCTACACTGCCTATCGCCAGTCTGCTTGGCAATATATGTCTAAATGCTTTGGGAACATCCTTCAAAACACCACCAGAACATTTATGTTCCCCTTTATAAAAATGCTAACAGGAAATTTAGAGTTACTAAATTACAAGCCCTGTACTTCAGGTAACAGCTGAGGAATGAAGATGCCAAATCTTACGCATTACTATCTGGCAGACAGCCTAACAGAAATCAATCGAGTTCTAAAGGAAAATCTCTATCTAAGTGGAGATTTGAGGACAGAAGGCAAGTAGAAATGAAGTTCAGATGCAAGTAGAGTTCTTACTGCAATCAAAAGATATTCCTATTTGTCACTATGCCATAAAGATAGTTGTTTGCTGTCTCAGATGATAAGGTACCAATTTAGAAAGAGTGAGGACTTTGGTAAGAGGGACCCTTTAATCACTTCCATAACTGAAAGTATTCCTTGCAGTTGGGTGGGTGGAAACATGGTGACTTCTCCAACTGATCCTGTCTATCAACCAAGACCTAGAACTGTCCTCACAATCACAAGCTTGCAATCTGCTTTTCTTACTATTTAATTGGATGTGAAAGAGAGTGTTAACAAATATGTTTATAATTTAGTTTGTTCATAACTTTACATATGGAAGATTAGTCTTTCTCTCTGATTGATGGTGAGAGCTTCATTTCTTCAAAGCCAGTTCAAAGCACAAGCCTAATTTTTGTGCTCTGTGTCATCTGCTGGAGGACTTCCTATTCTTGATTATATGGGAAGATAAAGGCACCTGGCTTCACAAAGCCAGGACTATTGTTTGTACGTATCCACTACATTGCTGTGGGAGTATATTTTCAGAAATGAAAACTAGGGAGAAAACAATGTCAAAGGTGGAGGAAGAAAATGATTTTTTTTATTTTTTATTTTGTTTTTGTATTAAGATGAAATGCACTGTAAAGCAAGAGCACTACTTTTTGAAAACAGTTTGGTTTGTGTCAGTATATGCAAGACATCCAGAAAACAGGATAAAGACTTTCTTTTTTCCCCTGCCTTATTCTTAGGTCTTACATATATCAGATCACTAAGGAAAAATCTTTGGATGGAAAAAAAAACCTATAAGAACCTTCTTGCATCCTCTGCTTTTAGTACAGGCTTTTACAAAATTTTATTCTCCAGCCCCTTTCCATTTTCGGAACGGAAGCCTTAGTGAGGTTTGAAAAAAGTTCTGAAACATTTTTCATGTGAGAAAGTCTATTTTCATGCTGTTTTGCTCCTACAAGCTGCAGAATTAATGGCTTTCTCTTGAAAGCCTCTTGTAGAGAGATTTCCAATGCCATTTAATAAACTCAAGAGGTCTGAATAAACATCTAGATCACTGTTTGCAACCAACTAAGCAGCTTATGAAGTTTACTGAATGTATATTGATGCCACAAGCATCAGGTAGCATTAATTAACCTTAATGGATTAGTTGACCTGGGTCTTACTGTTAAATACAAATAAGAAAATTCTTTATAAAGATAAGTTTAGGCACAGAAGGCGGTTTTCTGAGGCTCCTCTAGTCAGTGAATGGAGACAGACGGTCCTTCTAATTAAGAGCCTTGCTCCTGGGTTCCAGATGTCATTGAGAGCTCAGGATGACAACTACTCTTCTGTTGTTGGCTGTCTCCTCTGTTTTTGCCATCTCTTCAGCAATATGTAAATGGAAGACATACATAAGGTAAAAGTCAAGAAATAAAATAGTATAATTTCGGGATAAGAGCAGAGTGAATGACATGTATCACTAGTAAATAATAAATTCCAAACATTTATGTACAGTGTGATTTCCACATTATTACAGTGAGGATTCAATGATATCCATGACCTTCTCAGATGCAAATGAATCAAAATGATTCTATATTTTAAAACAAGAGTACGACTGAGCACAAAAGAGTGAAGAAGTCAAGAACACAATGAGTGGGTGGATACAGGTAAAGGAATAGCTTATGTCAGCACTACCAGTTGACAAGTATCAAGTGTTATGTGTCAGTTGAATTCCTCACTGAAGTACTTCTATTGTTGTGCTTTTTATTTTATTTTCGTCTCTGATCTCCATTGATCTACCTTTCCTTTTCCTTTTCTCTGACACGCTAATATTTCCCTCTGAACTTTTCCCCTCATGGCCTACACCCTAGGATGATGACTTCCGCCCCTTCTGCGGAAGGGGAAAAGAGGAACGGGTGAAACTTGTATAACTGTGCATGGAAAAAATCCTCCAAATATAGATTTTTAAGATCATTAAAATGTAATTGGTATTACGAATTCTGTTATATTGACATACTTGGTGGTGACCCGGAAGTGTTCTGGTATAGATTTGTCACAGGCCTTTTTGTATGACAGAAGAAAATTAAAGAGAAAACTCAGAGTTAAATTGCTTAACTGGCTGCCGCATTCTGCCTGTCCAGATTTCATCTCCCATTTCTAGTGAATTTCCATGTATTTCCTATTCTATTAGTTTCACAGAAGATCTGGTTTAAACATGGTTAATTTGTCTCCTCATAAGGAGCACGCAGTCATATGATACCAAGCAGTTTGAAATCTCTCTGTAGGAAGTAAGCAAACTCAGCACGAATTTGACCCCAGACCTCCTTCGCTCTTTCCCTTTTGTCTAATGCAGCATATGCATAAAAAGAACATAGGTTCAAGAAAACAAATTAAATTCCCACTGCTGGGCATTATCATTGACAAGATTATTTGTCAGAACCCTGGAATATGAACCATGTTTTTGTTTTAATGATGGTATTACTCATTGCTGAGAGAGACCATAGAAGACATTCTTACACCGATGGGAATGATCCCAGTAAGGTCAGCAAAAACAGAGGTAAGAAAGACAAACATGATGTAACTGTTACTGAAAAGCTATACCAAATCTTACTTAATTCACAGTTAATCATAAAATATGTTGAGTAATCTATGAGTAAGTCTAAGGGAGTAATATTATAGGGATTTATTTATGTCTCAGTATGACAATCAACATTGATTACGTCCTCAAATTAAATCTGCATATACACAGTCCGATTTTAAAGTAAGTTATTCCAAAACAACAACCACAAAAAAATCAAAGTGCTTTTATATATAATGAATATAAATTGAAAGACTTATATAGTAGCTTTGCTTTGATTTTTTTTTTTTTTTTTTTTTTTTTTTTTTTTTGCTGTTAAGGACAGTAGTAGATGCAAAATGAAGTTCTGTGTAGGTGGTCCTAAGTAAGAAAATGTCATAATCACATTAACTGTATCACTGAAGAATAATTATATGTGTAAGTAGGATGTCATCACTGAATTTCATGGTAAAACAGTTGGTGACTTCCAAGAGGAACAGAATTAAGGCACAGGATTAATTATTTTAATTGGCTTTACACTTTTCACCCATGCTGTCTATGCCTGTATGCATCATGCTCCCTCCCACATTCCCTTCGCCTCATTTTGTCCTCTCTTCATTCTCCTCCCTTTTGTCCTGCAAGACACAGACTATCTCTCAGGGCTTAGAAGAGGAAGGAATGAGATCAGAAACATGTAAAAATATTCTTATGTTTACGTGCCCGGGAAGATAACACAAATAATTTGCTATCTGCTGACTCTATCTTGCTAAGCAAGGGACCACATGCACTGCTGTTCAAGGAAGGTAGAATATAGCCCTCTATTTTCTGTTTCATTCTAATGACCAAAACTTGTGATAGCTTAGAGTGGCCCATGAAACAACAGAATATAGATCTCCTTTAGCCTTCCATTTTCACGTTATAGGAAATGCCAACATGCTGTAATAAACAGACACAGCTCTCTGAACCATGCTGAGAGCATTGGGGCTGTTCAGTCCGGAGAAGGGGAGGCTCCGGGGAGACCTGACAGCGGCCTTCCAGTACCTCAAGGGGGCCTACAGGAAAAATGGGGAGAAACTCTTCAGCAGGGCCTGTTGCGATAGGACTAGGGGTAATGGTTTCAAAATAGAGGGAGATAGATTTCGATTAGATATTAGGAAAAAAATTTTTACAATGAGGGGAACAGGTTGCCTAGAGAGGTGGTGGATGCTCCATCCCTGGAAATGTTCAAGGCCAGGTTGGATGAGGCTCTGAGCAACCTGATCTAGTCAGGGATGTCCCTGCTCCTCGCAGGCGGGTTGGACTAGATGACCTTCCAACCCTAACCATTCTACGATTCTATGAACCACCCACGAACGTACTCCAGTTTCTCAAAGTGCTGGATAAATTGCACGGCTGTAGCAGTCAGTCAACAACTGGCTGTTCCGATATCTGCCACAGGAAGGGATGTCCCTCTCTCATCAGAGACAAGGTAGTATTGTGATTAACACTGTGAATATGCTGCAGAATACACTAGTGAGTATTACAAAGACAAATAGGAATTTAAAACCTCAGATGTCATCAGACTAGAATTCAAAGGTGAGTCATGTTGTCTCTCTGAGAGAACTCCATCTTAGGGAAACAAAGAGAAGTCAAAGCTTTATATACACGTTCAGGTTTACAATACACTGGATTACTACAATTTGCAGAACTAGCAAGGACAAGTATAAGAAGGCATATTTAAAGGACAATACTTCTTTTCCTGCTGGAAAAAAAAATCTGCAAAAAAAATTTTGTATCACCATGTGTTATCCACAGACAGGAAATCTTAGCAGTTTTGGAAAACAGAGAAACAACAAAAGCTCTCAGGGAAAATCTTGATGGTTTTGCAAACTGAAGAATAAAACTGAAATTAAATTAAGACCACCAAATAGCAAAAACGTAACATTCTGTTTGCTGTAACAAGGCTTCCTACCCCCCTCTTTTTTTTCCTTAAAAAGTGTAATGAATATTATAAGCATCATCTAAATGTCATGGAAGTCATTCAAAATATTTCTACTCATTTTAGTGGAGTTTAGAACAGTTCAGTCCCTGTGCCCTGCAGGTTTATGTGCAGAGTCAGGGGAAATGTACTGTAAAATCAGTGCACAATTTACACAGCTAAAAAGACAATGGGAAAAAAAAAAACAATGGAGTCTGTGCTGAGAAGACAGTAGGAGTAAAGAGGTGTATCCAACTCATGCTATTGGCTGCAAAACCAGAAGGACTGGTACACAGTGAGGTGCTATGCTGTGAACGTTCACTGTACATACAACACAGTAACTTTTACACATAAAAAGCTGTGCAACAAACCTGCAGGAACAAGCTCTCATGTGCTAAGGAAAACACCAGGAAGCTAGTTTTGCTCCTTTTGCCTCTGTTGGCTAAAAAAAAAGTGCAGTTACCTACACATATCTGTTGCTCTGTTTGGGGAAATGATTAATGACAAAAATAAGTTGTGCTTGATTATTCATCAAATAATTCCATAAATACTACTGGAAAGTAGGGCCTACCAAAAATAATGAAAAGCCACTAGATAGAAGCAACTGACCACAAGTCATTAAGAAGTTTTGCAAATTAAGAAAAAAAAATAAATCTAATTCTCTAAAAGTCCAGGGAAACATCTGCTACAACTCTAACTCATGTTGAATTAAGCTGCAATGGAGGGAAAGGGACTAAACAGCAGGAGTGCTTAAACAACTCATAGTTCCCAGTAAACCTGGAGAACAAATGCACACTTCCGAATTTAGCATATGGAAATGAATTTAAAAATGCAAATTCACTAATTCAGATATCAAAGTAGAGAAACATAAGTCCTTTGGTATGATTTATTAGATGTCTTCAGCTTCCTCAACTACAAATAAAATCAGTGGATCGTCTGAAAACACAAAAAATTAAAACTACCTTCAATATCACTTTCCTAGTACTTAGGCTTTGCACTTTGCCAGACATGCAATCAATTTTCAGCTACGTTAAACGATAGGAATGCTTGGCTTCAAATCTGAACAATGCTCAAACTTCAGTGATTCACAATTTATGCTTTTCTTTGTAATTCAGATCACTAAGTAATTTACAAAATTTACAAAATTTATATTCCTACTCTGTCACTTACTGAAAACATTGCAACAGTTTGTTAATGGTTTAAGAAGTAAAATGATAAATACAGGTTTGGAATATGAACAGTTTCAATCTATCCCCACTGACGTGGCGTTATACGGTACATATGTTTTTACATATTTCAGCCTCCTTTTCATGCACAGAACTGGAATATATTTGGATATTTTTTCCTTTGTGCACAACTAAAAGAAATTTAGGGGAGTACACTCAGGAAAGCAGACTTTGGCCTCTTCAGGGGTCTGCTGGACAAAGTACCATGGGATAAAGCCCTGGAGGGAAGAGGGGCCGGAGAAAGCTGATTAACACTCAAGGATCACCTCCTCCAAGCTCAGGAGTGACGCATCCCAACAAAGAGGCAAGGACAGGTAGCCTGGGAGAAATACAGAGAGATTGTCCAAGTGGCCAGTGGCCAGAAGGCTAAAACCTTAACATAATTAAATCTGGACAGGGACATCAAGGGCAACAAGAAAAGCTTCTTTAGGTATGTTGGGGATAAACGGAAGGCCAGGGAAAATGTGGGCCCTCTCTGGAAGAAAACAGGAGACCTGGTTACCTGGGAGAAGGCTGAGCTACTCAACAAATTTTTTTGCCTCAATCTTCACTAGCAAATGTTCCAGACACACTGCCCAAGTTGCAGAAGGCAAAAGCAGGGGCTGGGAGAATGAAGAACTGCCCACTGCAGCAGAAGATCAGATTCAGGACCATCTGAGGAACCTGAAGGTGCACAAGTCCATGGGACCTGATGAGATGCATCCACGGGTCCTGAGGGAACTGGTGGATGAAGTTGCCAAGCCACTGCCCATCGAATTTGAGGAGTTGTGGTAGTCTGGTGAGGTCCCTGATGACTGGAAAAGGGGTAATATAACCCGCATTTTTAAAAAGGGAAACAAGGAAGGAACTAGAGGCCAGTCTGTCTCACCTAGTGCCTGGCAAGGTCATGCAGCAGGTTCTCCTGGAAACTAAGGCACATGGAAAGTAAGGAGGTCAATGGTGATAGCCAACATGGCTTCACCAAGGGCAAATCATGCCTGACTAATTTGGTGGCCTCCTACGATGGGGTTACAGCATCGGTGGATAAAGGATGACCAACTGACGTCATCTGCCTGGACTCGTGTAAAGCATTTGACACTCTTCTGGACAACATCCTTGTCTCTAAACTGGAGAGATGTGGATTTGATGGACGACTCGGTGGATAAGAAATTGTCTGGATGGCCTCACTCAAAGAGTTGTGGTTAACGGCTCAATGTCCGAGTGGAGACTGGTGATGCGTTGCGTTCCTCGGGGGTCAGTATGGGGACTGGCACTGCTTAGCTTCTGTGTTGGCAATATGGACAGTGGAATTGAGTGCACCCTCAGCAGGTTTGCCCATGACACCAAGCTGTGTGGTGTGGTTGACACACTGGAGGGAAGGGATGCCATCTAGAGGGACCTTGAGAGGCTGGATAGATGGGACCATGCAAACCTCATGAAGTTCAACCAGACCAAGTGCAAGGTCCCGCACATGAGTTGAGGCAACCCCAGGCACAAATACAGGCTGGCCAGAGAATGGATTGAGAGCAGCCCTGAGGAGAAGGACTTGGGGATATTGGTTGACAAGAAGCTCAATGTGAGGCAGCAATCTACCCTTGCAGCCCAGAAGGCCAACCACATCCTGGGCTGCATCAAGGGAAGCATGGCCAGTAGGTTGAGGGAAGCGATTCTGCCCCTCTACTCCACTCTGGTGAGACCCCACCTGCAGTACTGTGTCCAGCTCCGGAGCCTCCAACATAAGAAGGACCTGGAACAGTTGGAGAGGGTCTAGAAGAGAGCCATGAAGATAAGAGGGCTGGAGCACCTCTCCTATGAAGACAGGCTGAGGGAATTAGGATTGTTCGTTCTGGAGAAGAGGAGGCTCCAGGGAGATCTTATAGCGGTCTTCCAGTACCTCAAGGAGGCCTACAGGAAAGATGGGGAGAAACTCTTCAGCAGGGCCTGTTGTGACAGGACAGGGAATAATAGTTTCAAAACAGAGGGAGGTGGATTTAGATTAGATATTAGGAAAAAAAAATCATGGTGAGAGTAGTGGAACACTGTCACAGTTTGCCCAGAGAGGTTGTAGATGCCTCATGCATGAAAACATTCAAGACCAGGTTGGGCTCTGAGCAACCTGATCAGGTTGAAGATGTCCTTGCTGTTTGCGGGGGGGGGGGGTGGACTAAATGATCTTTAAAGGTCCCTTCCAGCGCAAACAATTCTATGATTCCATGAAATTCTTATATCATATTTCATTCCTTTTTATCAATTATCTATCATGCATACACTTTTGCGTGCTGATGAGCAATGAAGCAAGAGTCATGATACTACCGGCAGTCTTAGTCTCACAGTTAATAGGCAGAAAAGTAGAATGTGAATTTACATTGCAGCAGTGGATGGCATCAGCTACGGACATTCTTACTAGTGGTTTTACTATTTGAAGCTTTTGACTGTTTAATTTAGGGCTTTGTGGGATGCTTGGATGAATCTTAAAGCTTTATCCATGCACTGCAAACAGGATCAAGCCTAAAGCCGAAAGACCTGCAGCTCATTTTCAAGAATCAACTCAAGCAAAGATACGTTTAGGCTAATATTAGCATTACAATTCAACCACAGGTCAATCAGGTACTAGGAATACACCTACAAAACAAGGGAAAAGAAATCTCAGTTATTCAGCAGATTTCCTGTGTTGACAACACAACAAATACATTTCATGCTGCATCAGTCACTGTTATGTACTGAGAAAGAACAAAAAAAAAAAGTGGGAAATAGTTATTTCTGCTTATAGAAAGTAGATTTTTTTTTTCACTAATTTTGCTCCAACTCCCTTCCCACGTAAGTGAATGGTAAAACTCCTATTGACAAGAATAGAATGATCAAAACTTTCAGACATGAAACTTTTCCATTTTTTATTGAAAATTACATCTCAAGTAGTTCAACACAAGATTTGCTAGGAAAACAGTGAGTTTATGAACGTGTTTCATAAACATGAAAAACTTAATGCAATAAACTGAAGCATTAATATGATTCTAACAGCGAAAGAGAGAGCTGAACAAAGTGACTCATCCAAGATACGATGATCCACAAAGCATATGATGTTGAAAAATAGACCAAGAAATAAGCAGAGATCAGATCAACTAACTGTCCTTGGACTTTCAAAATATTTGAAAGACTACTATGATATGAAGTTAAAGCTACAACTCAGTTGTATGCAAATAATTTTATTTATTTTCTCTGCAATGTGTTTCCCCGGGGACTCCCTTTAACATTTGGTAGTACAGCAAAAATATTTCATACTTTGCAATAATTTACAACCAGGGTGTTCCAGAAACCACCATCATTTGAAACCTACAAGAAGACAAGACACTAAAATTCTGCTACCCTTTTTTCCCTTTTGGCATTTAATTTAACTAAACTGCTGACTGAACTTACTGAAAACTTGACAAACATTCAATCATTATGTAAAGCTGTACTTTTGGTCACAGAATCTATTTTCTTAGCAATCTAAGCTGCAACTGTACAGAATATAACAGACTTCACACCCCCTTCATACATGGCAGTCTTTTACAACTAATTGTGAAAAATGTACTCTTTTTCTGAGCAGAGGGGCCATCCATCACATCTATAGTATCTGCATTCAGATGGTTAACAAGAGAGTTAGAAGCAATCATACAATATAAAGCTTTTCACTGGAAACCAGAGCACTCTGGTTCTCTGATGAGAATCATTCACTGTTCCCTAAACTTACAGTAACACAGACTCTGAAACAACTGCCTGGCCAATTTGTTCTGTTTTCAGAACCAATTAGATAGATTCATTAAGGTAAACTTTTGCACAAAGGCAATTTTAGCTTTTTTTATCTCATATGTGCTACTTTCCACTGGGATGTGGATTTTTCTCAGCAATTGCTCTGAATGCAGTACCTAATGAAGATTCCCACTTTGGTCATAAGAAGACTCCAAGCCCCCAAAACACAGAGCAAAATTGCCATTATCTTCAGGGGAAAAAACCTGCTATAGTAGTAATTGCCAGGAGTAGGCAGAAAAACTAGATTAATTGGAAGAGACTTTAAGAAATAAGAATACTTAAGTGGTAATGTATGAAAGGACCTCCATATCCCCAAATTCTGCCCATTTTAGATGTCACAAAAGGGCCACAGGGCATGTGCAATGAAAAAATCAGTGCAACCAAGATAGTTCCACTGCCATCAGGAATGAGGAAACAAAAGCCTAGGCCTGAAACCCAGTTTCGCAGGCATCCCAAGATGAATTCCTCTTTTCTCTACAAAGTATTTTCTGCTTAGAAACAGAATTTACTGCTTCGTCTGCTTAGAAACAGTAGTTTACTCTGCTTCTGGTGCCTACTTTTGAAGAATAGTGGTTGTCTTCTCTGCTTCTGCCTTACCAGGGAAGAAGGCAATCTGGAGGTCAGATGAAAGGAAAACTGTATTTTCACTAAAGCTGTGATGGATACAGTAATGATCTCTCACAAAGCAGGGCATTTTCCCTAGTTATCCCATTTGTTGCAACTGTACAGTACTGTCAGATTACAAACAGGACAGCATTCTATGTAAAGGGTGCACAGGAGACACCACAGTCTCAGTTAAGCCTGGGAAAAAAGCCAAAATAGTATGAAGGGATATACATTTTCATAAAGATCAATGGACTAGCCTCCTCCTTAGCTCTAGTTTCCACTGAATCACTGGCTGTACAGTTACAACTAATGAATCCATAATACTGCACGGAGGTTATTAAACTTTAGCATGACAAATGTTTACGTGTGTCTGTATTTTCTGTAACTAATGGCTGCAAGCATTGGCTTCACTCATTAAAAAAAAAACAGACTCCAATTTCTATGAAATTAAAGTTGCAAAATCTAAACCATCATTTATAACATGAATAAACGGAGAAAGGTATTTGGAAATAAAGGTAATTACTGCAGGGATTTCTGAGTCACCCTCTGATGGCATCCATCTGCCTGAAAAATAATATAATTTGTGACATCAGCTACACAACTGCAAGAGATGAGCTACTTTAAGAAGTGTCCATCCTGATTTAATACTGGTTGATGAATCATAGAAAAATAAAATATTCTACTCTTTACATATTTATCATATTGTTTAAATATTAAAGATTAAACTTTTCTCCTTGATTGCCAAATCAGTATTGTAGAGGTTGGAAATTTGTTTACAGTCTCTTACAATAGGATCACTACCTGTCACTGCCAGATGATACAATTTTCAAGCCTCTGGCTGGTGACAGCTTTCTTGCTGTGAGATGAGAGGTGTAATTAAAACTTTAGTTTCAGATACATTTGCATTTTATTCCTAGTGAAAAATGTTTCTACTTTATGAATCTTCAGGCTGCAGAGTTGAGCAAAAATACTGACTTTTCCTATAGCTCTGGCTTAGGATTTTCAGACTGAAGTGAACAATCATTGTTGAAACTCCCTCAGAAAAAATATATTTCTATTTCTTCAATGATCAATGCACAAAAAGCAGTGAATTTATGACAGGGTAAAGCAAGGATGAGAAAAAGTTTTTTTTTTTTCTTCTTGAGTGCAGTCAGTATATTTCACTAATATTGTGAAAATCTGAAGAAATCCTTCAAAATAATATTTGTTAAATAATAATAAACATGAAGATGTTTAAAAAGGTAAAATTAAGTAATTAAGTATGACTATTAGTCAAGGCAATTAAAAAAGCAGAGTCCACCTTACCAGCAGACTTCAATATATTATGTACTTTTAAGGATATGACAGAGAATCAGAAATAACCTGAACCAGACTTCTAGTGCTAAATAAGCAAACAATTATGAAATTTCTTATCTGCATCCAAGTTCTGTGGCCGGCTTTACTGTCAAAAGCTACAGATATACATATTTCTAAACGATGCAGGTATTGTGCTGTATATCAGGAATACACAGCTCAGCTTATTGTAATGCACAGCATTTTAGAAAACTTGACATTTCAGAGTTGCTTTTACCAGGCAAGTAAGACAGAAGCTATGTTGCTGAGGAATGATGAGATGTAGCAGAGAGGTACCTAAGTTATCATTTGGAAAAGGTAGATTTGAAGTTGTCATTACTGCAGGTATCAAAAAAAAAAAAAGATATTTTCAGTTAACAGTTCAGTAGAAGTCCTGTGCTGAAGAGCTGAAGAAAAGTGGGCCTATCTAAACCTTCCTAGTAATTCTAATCAAGACCCATCACAGAGCCTTTCTTAGCAAATTGCTTGAGCTGAACACAAAAACATGGATTATATTTCCAGCAAAAATGACAGATCCTAAGCTCTTCCCCCAAACACAAATATGCAGAAGCATATTTCCAGTATTTCTGCAAGAGAAGCAGATACTACTGTTCGGCCAACATAAACAACTGTACATATTTCCATATCCAGTAACGCATTACATTCTTGTGCGCAGGAATTTGCAGTAGTATAGTATATTATATGATATTTATAAAGTAAACACTGAACAATTTTGATTACAAATATGCATATATATGATGAACATATATTTGATTATCTGAGAAACATCCTTTTCTACATAAGACCACTCATCTAATGATTCTGCCCACAGATTTCTTTGCTTATTTTTATTAATTTATATTTTATTGACTTACAAAAGCTATTTAGGCAGTTTTGATTTAGGAGATAGTTTAGGACATTGGTGGCTTTGTTTTGTAAATTTCTAATCTATCTGTAATTAAAGTAGTCCATAACTGTGAGAAATAGTCTTTAACTGCATTCATATGTCTAAGAATGTCTAAGAAACTTACCCTTTTTTCTCACAGTACATTCAACTTGGGACTCAGTGCCCCAGGATATTAGAGGAAGACAGGGACAAACTGGAGCAAGAGAACTTAGACACCTTGTTCAAAGGATGCTGGAGCTCAACAGGAAGTGGAATGTGCGCGCCACTATAATGGCCTTGTGCTCTGTGATGCAGTTGTAGTGTTTTCAGGCTTTATAGATGAATTCTAAGCCTACCATTAATTAGTTCAGGGGAAAATAATAAACTATACTGCAAGTATATCACAGGATATACTTTCAGTTCCTCTTACATGCAGTCAACGTATTCTGTCGCATTTTTTAATCCACAGGTGTCCTGGTTTTGGCAGGGATGGAGTTAATTTTTTTCCTCTCAGTAGCTGGTGTGTTCTGGATTTCGTGTGTGAAGAATGTTGATAAACATGTTGATAAACCCTAATGATATGAGTTGTTGTGAACGAGACCAAGGACACCGTCCTGCTTTCCAAGTCTTGCTAATTTGCAGATGCAGGAAGCTGGGAGAAAGACAGACAGAATAATTGATCCAAACTGGCCAAAGAGAGTATTCCATGCCATAAACGCCATGCTCAGTACATAAGTGGGGGCTGGCCAGGGCAGGTATCTGCCTTCCTGGCATCCATCTTTCTCTTCAGTCTGCTGGCATCGTTCCCTCTACCTTGCTGGCTCCCTTTTGCTCCTTTGCTTGCCACTCGGTGTTGTTTCCATGATCGCTGCCCGGGACGGGCTGTATCGGTCATTGGGACATCGGGCAGTGAGAAAACATATATTGTTCACTTTGTATATTTTAATATCTTTAAATTCTGTTATTAGTGTAGTTTTCCCTTGTTATTTTAGTAAATTGTCTTCATCTCAACCCACGAGTTCTCCTTTCTTCCCAATTCTCTTCCCCATCCCACTGGGGAGGGGGAGGGTGAGCTGTGGTATTCGGGCTAAACCATCACAACAGGATAAAACAGACATCTGCATGTTCATTGCCCTTGTCTTCCACAAATTAATTTGTAGCAAATCAAGAAGAAGCTACAGGTGAAAAGTCTCATGTAGGCTATTTCTCATCCTCCTTGTCCAAGGAAGTGTAGCTTTTGTGAAGGCATTCAATAGAGAAGGTCAGACAAAACTGAGGGAAAGTTTGATAAAATCTTTTGAAGTATCATGATTCTTGGCTACTCTATGAGATGGAATGCACAGCTGAATTAGTTTACACAATAATTCGTCAAATTAAAAATTAATCAAAAATCTGGAAGTTAATTTATGTAAATAATCAATTTAGATTTACACTTTAAATTATGGGAACCTATAAATTACCAACACTCCACAGCATTTTCTTCCCTATATTTCCTTCCCAGTTCCCAAGCATCCTTATACCAGGGTTGCAGAGGAGTACTCAGAATGAAATTTTATCGGTCTTCATCCATATCGTCACTACAGAATCCCGTTTGGGAGAAATGGGAGCCCTTTCCAACACCGCAGCCCTTTAAGCTGGTCTAAGGGATCAGAGCAAAGGTGAGTCTCTAATCCTTGTTTCACATGAGCTGTGCCAGTGACAGCGTATCGTACCTCACATCAGTGGGCTTAGCATCCTTGCCTCTAAGGCAGTGGTAGGTGGCAACAGAAGATGGTGGCACATCCTTTAACAAGTTCAGAAGAGGACTGAGTGGCAGACAGCAGGCAAGAACTCATGCTTCAACATAAAAGAGACTTTCATTTACAAAAAAAAAATGATAGCAATCAAACCCAAATGTTAAATGCATAAACCGTATTTTGGAGTTGCTGTCAGAGAATAAGCACAGAATCATACTACAGCATTTTCAGAGTCACTTTGGAAAGCTGAGCTGCACTTTAAACAATAACATGAAGAGTGTCTAGACTCTAAAGAGTATTAAAATCAATTGTGGGAGTATAGATCACTCTATCATATACTATCCAAAGACTGTAATTGCAAGTTAGCATTCCATCTACATCTAAGGCTAACAAGATAAAATTGCAAAAAAATTAAGTTATTGTCTGACATCACTGTACATAATAAATAACATATGTCCTCCATTCCATAAGGGAATTAAAAGGGCGTACATTTATTGCACATATGCCAATTTTATCTCTGATGTAACTCTATGGAACTAGACAAGGGGTCATTTGGCCAAACAGTACATACAAAGAAAATAGGCCAGATTTTAAGGTCAGTGTGCAAGCAGACCTCAAAAGTCAATGGGATTAATCTATGCCTTCATTTTCTCAATATCATTTATAGTTTTAATAGTGGCTCCAGCGAAATCACACTAACTCCATGGTACCACAAAAACTGAAAAATATTTCAGGAAACAAATACTGTATGTTTTTGTTACACGTTTTCACAATATAATGCCATGGCAGTAACTAAAGCTAAATTTGAAAATGAAAATAGCTTTTTAATACATGACACCAAACTTGAAAGCATTGTCTATCATCCCCATCATGAGCCAAACTCATGATATCAAGAATAGATTTTCAATCCATAGAGAACAACAGAATTTGACCTGTTGATCTTTAAAAAGTTTTAAAGATAGAATATGTAATAAAAGTATGTCCGTTTGATAAAGACTATTCAGACATGTAACACTGTCTTGGCTGATCTCCCCGGGAAGTCTGCATTTCTCCTTTCTTTTTTTTTTTTTTTTTGGTGAGGGGAAATTGGAAGGGTTTGACTCCCATAAACTAGTCCTGTACTAGGTCCTTGGCTTGAATAAGGCAAGAGGAAACAGTGCGCAGCAACAGTGAAGACAAAAGGTAGTGCTATTGTTTTGAAGGAAGAGAGTGAGGAGAAGGAGAGGAAGAAGGGATCTCAAGAACTGAGAAGATCACAAGAGGTGAAGAACTCTTTCAAGCACAAACAAAAGGGATAAACTTTATTGCTCTGTAAGAACTTACACCATACTAATACAGTTTTGAAACAATGTGAATTTAATGCACAGAAAGCAGCCTCTGCAACAAACAAATGCACCCAATTGCAGCAAGAAGCCTGAAGGCCACTTCCTGCAGCTCAAAATGTAATTAAATGCATAAACATCAGTACTCCTATTTATTTGTAATGCTCAGAGAGCCATGGACCTTCAAAAATTAATAACCAGTGTTCCAAACTACTCCAGCTCTCCCAGATTTAATCACCATTAAACCATTTATGATGGTCCCTCCACAAGAGACTTAATATTCTTTGATATTCTTATGTATAATTACTTCTTATAATCGGTGCATAGCTATTAAGTGATGTACTGCTAAACCTCCAGGTTTCAAATGGATAAATATTAGCCTAATGTGCTCAATCAATGCATAGAAATAGCTCTAAGCACTTCTCCTGCAAGGGAAAATATTTACCATATATCATAGTTAGATTAGCTTGAGGCACTTAGCAGCTGATAGAGGAGGACTGAAAGCCTGGAAATCACTGTAAAAGTCCTTGCATTTCTGTGAAGGACATCTTCAACAAAGAGGGAGAAAAGAAGCAGCGAGCTCCGTTACCTTGAGCTTCCTATAAAACAGAGTACTTAGGATCAGAACCATGTCAGAATATTTCCTTCATGAGATACAAAATGCTCCTTTCTATAGAGAAAAATCACTAGAGGATACAAAGAGCCTCTCATCTCTTTAGTTTACTGAATTTTTCAATCTCAACAACAGTTAGCCGCTCTGGAGTAGGCTGTTAATAAATAAACCTCCTCCACTGAAGTTGACACTGTAGCTGGGGTCATGCCTGGCAAGATATACAATGAATACATTAGATCTAATTGCACAACTCTTAAAC
>WHYT01016740.1:335542-352072 GCA_009806455.1 Tetrax tetrax | reverse complement strand
CAGCCTTGGCCAGCAGTGGGTCCGCCCTAGGCCCGGTCGAGTCCACTGAACAAAGGGGAGCGACTTCTAGCAATTTCCTACAGAAGCTGCCACCTTAGGCCCCCCTCACTAAACAAAACCACAACACCCGGGCATAAGGGGAGCTGTACTTCATGGGGCAAGTCATTTCCCTCTCCATGCTTAACTATAAAGTGAGAATAGAAAACACTATGTCTTTCAAGAAGAAGAAACAGAAAAAGCATTTTGGAACACTGTGCATAATCATTCAAAATTATGGGGTTAAAAATATGCTGCTTGTAGAAAGCCTGCGAAGTAGATCACGATACTACTAATGTGCATCAGTTAAACTGGAGATAATTCTATTTGACCAACGGATATATTTGCAAATGAGAAGGAACCTCTGTGTATATGTGGCTTGTTATACCTTCCAAAAAAACCCTTTCCTCAACTAACTACTTTTCAAGCCAAACACAATTTTATCCTTCAGGAAAACATTTACATTTATTTTAAAGATGCCCGTGATGAAGAACCCATCACATTTGTTGATAACTTGATCCAGTGTTTAACTGTCCTCACTGTTAAAAATACTGTATTTTTTTTTGTCTTCAACACCACTGCCAGATAGAGTGAAAACACAAACTAACAAAATTCTGTCTCCAAGAGATGTAACTATTCTCATCAAGTCATTAAGTCACACGGTCCCAACAACATCTTTGTCTCTAAACTGGAGACACATGGATTTGACGGATTGATGACTCCGTAGGTAATGAATTGGCTGGATGGCCGCACTCGAAGAGTTGAGGTCAACAGCTCAATGTCCAAGTGGAAAGCAGTGACGAGTGATGTTCCTCAAGTATCAGTATTGGGACTGGCATTGTTTACCACCTTTGTCAATGATATGGACAGTGGGATTGAGTTCACCCTCAGCAAGTTCACCAGTGGCACCAACCTGTGTGGGGCGGTTGACACGCTGGAGGCAAAGGATGCCATCCAGAGGGACCTTGAGAGGCAAGCCCAAGTGAACCTCATGAAGTTCAACAAGGCCAAGTGCAAGGCCCTACATCTGGGCCAGGGTAATCTTGGGCACAAATACAGGATGGATGGAGGATGGATTGAGAGCAGCTCTGAGAAAGACTTGGGTGTGTTGCTTAATGAGAAGCTCAATATGAGCTGGCAACGTGTGCTCACAGCCCAGAAAGCCAACTGCATCATGAGCTGCACGAAAACAAGCATGACCAGATGGAGGTGATTCTCCCCCTCTACTCCACTCCCATGAGACCCTACAGGGAGTGCTGCATCCAGCTTTGAGGCCTGCAAAGTAAGAAGGACATGAATCTATTGGAGGGAGTCCAGAGGAGGGTCACGAAGATGATCAGAGGGCTCAAGCACCTCTCCTATGAAGATAGGCTGAGGGAGCTGGGGTTATTCATTCTGGAGAAGAGGAGGCTCCAGGGAGACCTTATTGCAGCCTTTCAGTACCTAAAGGGGGCCTGCAAGAAACATGGGGAGGGATTCTTCATCAGGGAGTGTAATGGGGTACAAGGGGTAATGGCTTTAAATGAAGAGTAGATTTAGATTAGACATAATGAAGAAATTCTTTACTGTGAGGGTGGTGAAGCACTGGAACAGGTTTCCCAGATAAACTCTGGATGTCCCATCCCTGGAAACATGCCAGGCTAGTTTGGATGGGGTTTTGTGTGACCTGGTGGTCTACAGGAAGGTGTCTCTATCCACCGCAGGGAACTAGACAATCTTTAAAGTCCCTTCCAACTCAAACCTTTCTATGATACACTGATTCTATGAAGTCATGCTTTAAGATTTTCACTATTAAAATCAGAAGACCTGGCCACTTATTTCTTTGTACTCCATGAAAGTATTTTCCTGTGACATCTATTTTCCTTCCCGTTATGATTTATGGGACTCTTTACTGAACCCTCCACAGTATTCAACTTGTTCAAGCACAGAATTCAGAACTGCAGAAGCCCTCTGCAGAAGCTCACTACACTGCCAAAAATGGGAGTAATAGCATTTTTTCTCTTTATGTGATATTCACCTGATTACACAGGATCACTTTAGGTGTATATGTCATGCCATTGCATGGAGATCAGTGTCAGATTGATTATTTACTGTGACCCATGAAATCTTTTTCAGACTAAAATGCTTTTGAGGGATGGAATCCTTTTTTTTTTTTTTCTGTAGATATGATTCATCTTCCTTTTCCCAGATATATTGCTCTAATGAAATTCCCACTTTTTCTTTTCCCAATTCACCAACTTAGACAGACTGTTCTGTATCACTGATGTTTTCTCCCTGTTACTTAGTTACTCAATCTTTATTTCTTCCACAACTGCTTGTTTCACAAAAGTTAAATAGAACCAAGAATATATTTCTCTTATACCTTATGTTGCTATTATAATCTAGCAGCTTAACTATGATTCCTCATTTACAATGACATTTGAGATTCTTCACATAACCAAAAAATATGCTGTGCTTTGTGCTCTTCTAGTGCATTAAGACCTGATCCCTTACTAAACTGTGATAAAAGGCTTCAGAAGCCTGTTATTTCAATGTTATTCATTTTCTAACAAAACCTGTAATCTCATGACAATTATAAAGATTAGTTTTAAAACATATATTTTCCACAATTAATTTTTAGTTCTTTTTAACATTATCCTTCTCTCTCTCTCTTCTCTACTTGAGTCTGAAATTGAACTAATAGGCCTTTGGTTATTTGAGTTTTCTGGTGTCTCCTTTCTGAAACATTTTAACACATTAGCTTCCTTCCCCCTTCAAAACTGTTCTCTAAAACCTGTTGTGTATCAACATTAAGAGTCTGCAAAGCTTCTCAGCTAGTTCCTTTAAAGCAAAGCTGTGCAGCAAGGGACTCTGGCTCTAACACCTGACATCATTCCAAAAGAATAATGTCAAAAGAGAAGAAAAATATTATTGGGTTTTTTTTTTTTTGGTAAGTTGGAGGATATCAGAAAAACTGCAAACAAACATTGCATTAGAAAATGAACCAGAAGAAGAGCAGAAGTGTATTAGAACATTTGTCTAGTAGATTCTGATTAATCTTCTTGGGAACCTCTCTCTTCGAAAAACAGATTCAAAATGCTTGGATAGGAGACTTGGCAGGAGACCCAGATGCCCAGGAAGTCTTTGTTTATTTACAGGCTTGTCAAACCACTTCTGTCAGGAGTATCAGCCTCAAGACACAGCCCATGGCACAGAGGAACACTGCCTCCTTTCCTCAAGTCTTCTTAAGTGTGAAAGTTGTAGTGGCTTAAAGAAGGAAAGAAGAAAAGCCAGTAGCCAATCTCTCAAAACACACTTCTTTCTCAAAATGAAGCTCTCAGGGAAGCACTGCAGCAGTAGCAGCAGCAAGATGCTGGAGGAAGACATGGCACAGGGCAAGTGGTGGCCACTTGCGCCCAGGCACTGCTGCTGCGGGCCACCAGCCTCTTCTGCAGCATTTTGGGGTGCAAGCCAGCGGCAGGGGCTGAATCAGATTCAGCATGGATAAAGCTCATTTAGAATCAACCGTAACACCTTATTCAACCTGTCCAGACAAAACTTAGGGTTCTGTTTCTCTTTTAAAAACCGTTCTACCTGTACTTTGTAAACTTCAATGCAATTATGCTCCTGCAGCTGCAAGCTGAATTTATAACTCTTTTTGTTGCACAGTATCATTTACTTGTGGTTTCCTCCTGGGAAATTTTCAATAGAAATCAATAGCTTCAGCCTTTTTTTTTTTTTTTTTTTTTTAATTAGATACAGAATGACTGTGGTAGCTATCAGATTTCCTCACCTAAGCTTTGAGTCATCTTACTGCAACATATTTAGCTACATACACGTTGGATTAATGTGCTCTCAGGTACAATGAATAATTACAGCTTAAGTAAAATCACAAAAAAAATGGGGGGATATATTCTGACAAACTGTCCATTTCTCAAAAGTACGTTTAACCTGGAAATCAAAAAGAAATACTTTGCAATAATAATATTAACAATCAAAAAGGTGATTATTAATGTAGCTTCAGATGAATAAACAAATTAGAGATCGCATTTTTGGAAGATTTTTCTCTATATTTTCAAAAGTAATAAAGTAAGAAAAAAGGTCTAAGACGTATAACAGATATGTTAAATCAACAGAAGATATAATCGTAGGTAGATAAAAACTAACAACCACCTGAAACAACAGGTAGAGAGCATTCCTAAAGCAATGGAAAATGCATTGGCAACAATTATTTTTTAGATGAAAAGCCCAAGATAGATTTCTTAAAGTATTAATATTTAATACCTTTGCATTTGCACTGTGTTAGACCACTACTTAAAAATGAAATTAGCTTATAAGTTTTTATAAGAATCGCTGGTCTGCCAGACACACTTAAGGGTACATTTTCAGCACCGTGCCTAGGAATTAACATTAATGGGATTTATGCAATGAAGTCCCTCAGCACCACTCTAAATATTACTCTGCTTAGTTACCAATTCAGTGTGCTTGCATGAGTGTAAATGAAAAGAGAATTTTGATCTAATAGTTTTATAGTATGAACTAAATATATGTAATAGTTTTATCCTCCCCAGTATAAAATAGCATAGTTACACTAAAACAGTGATTTGAGAAAATTTTATTCTCATTTGAAGATTCATGTTGGGAAATTATTTTCTTTGCATAGCAATTGAAAATGGTTTAATTCATCAGAATAATATTATATTTATCAGTACAAAAAATTGGAATTCTGAAGCATAGTAGCTCTTAGGAACCACTATCTAAAATGAACTGGAGGCACAAAGTTCAGATCTTCAACTAAATTTTTCCTATATTCTGAATAGTCAGATCCAAATATTTTGGCTTTGTCCCATCTTCACTACTATTTTTAAGAGAGAAATTATCATTAGCTTAAAGAAATATAGGATAGAAAAATGGATGAATACTGTTTTCATTTGATACTAGCCTATTAATATTTCAATTATATAACATATTTTGTTTATTTATGTTTTGGTACTGTGTTGATATCTTGTTTTATTTAAAGGAAGAACCTTATTTATCAAGAAAGAAGTAGGTTTAAAAATGACCTTCAGTAAACCCCAAACATACAGGAGAACCTACTGCTGCACCTCTTCTAAAGTAGAATTCACAGATCTCAGGATTGGCTTCCATACATTCTTATCTCTTTTCCCTGTATGTTTTGACTTCACGGAAAAATAACAGAAACTAGAAAAAGAAATATATATAAAAAATAAAAGTTAAACCATATCACAGAAATGCACTTCTTAAGTCACCAAGTATGGATATTTACTTCTATAGACAGCTACTTCTTACAATCCCCATCTGAAATTTATCATGCTCCATCATAAAATTGTTAAGTCTGCTAATATCTACAAAACTTTTTCTAGAATAGCAGCTTTCAATGGTTAGAAAAGTTATATTATCCATCCTAAACTGATCTTCAGACAGTTTATACCCATTTGGTTTTATGTGAATACAGCTCTTCAGCTCTTCTCATGCTCTAATATTTATCATCTCTGCAATAGTTCTAGGCAGCAGTTACATCGCCTCCCAGATCTTCATTTTTCTAGGTTAAAAGGATCAAATTCTTTTGGCTTCTCTACCATTCTTCTTTCACCGTCACAATACGTTACATCTCTTTCAGTTTACATCAGATTTCCTGAACTGGGAACCAGAACAACACATCTTACGATGTAAGTACCCGCAGAGACTACCGTGAAATGAAAAACTACCCCCAAACTTTAACAACCTTTTATATTTCCATATTTATTTACTATTTGGCACTGTAAATGTCCTTTACTGTACAAGGCTTCTTATATATCAGAAAGTTAGTACACCTAGACATGCTACCATCAGCTGAGAGCTGAGCTGTGATAACTGCCTGCCCATCCAGTCTTGGCAGAGCGACGCTGCATACCTGAAAAAGTTGAGCAAAGTGTCTTCGCTGCTCTGGACTAAGAGCGCATACAGGGCACGATCGTAGCTCAGGTGGTGCACTGCAGCTCACAGACCAAAAAAAGTAAAACTGAAACTCTTCAAATGTTACCATGTTTTATCCCTACTGCTAATTTCCACTGAATTATTAAGCCACGCAGCCAATAACATCTGCTGAAATGGCTGGCAACCATCAGCAAGCTTTAGTATCAACTGCTCAGCTAAAGGCACTAAGAGTTCAGTGCGTCAGCACACTCATCAGGAACGCGACGACAATCGGTTTTGAATAGCTCGCTGCTCTTACAATTACTGGTAGGCAATTGCCCACTGAGACAAAGCCAGCATCTCCAGTCCAGTTCCACAGTGTTGAACGAAAATAAGTGATCCCCTAGGAGTTAATGAAACCTTTTTTCTATAGGTCATAACAGAGGCATACACTTTCCTAAACGTATAAGCATATAAACTCAGTCAGGCATATGGACATATGGGTTATTTTATAATATAATTATTCATTAGATAAACAATTATTATTTTCACATATTATTTGTAACAAATAAAATGGTGTTTCCAAATATCATGATTTAAACAATAATAATTTCATTAACATAACTGCTTACACGAACATTCCTGAAGCCTTAGTAGGAAAGGCAAGAAAGACTTCTGAGGTGCCTTGGCCATACATTTCTGGAGAGCTTTTATGTCCTCTAGTCTTTTAAATATCCTTTGCATTTCATATATGCAAACCCATGCATTCTCTCCTGGCCACAATCTTAGCTATGGCATTCATTCTCAATCCTGGCATTTTTATATTTTGTTATATAGTCATGAATTCACTCCGTTTTTATTCTTACCATGCTTCATGTTGTGCTGATGTGCAACACCTCTTTATTTGAAACACAGAGTTTCTTTACAGCACACCACATGCACATAAATAATTATCCATGTAGCAGTTTCTCACGTGTACTTGCGTTATGAGACTGAAAATAGAGGACACTGAAAGTGTTATACATATTAAATAATTTTGCTATCCCTTAAACACTTCCTAATATCAAATCCAATGTACTGTAAATTAGAAAACAGGAGGCATCATTAGTTGAATAATTCAACTTAAATCTTTAGTTGTGTAAGAAAAAAAAAAATCAGTAGATAAAAAACTTTGAACATGTATATTTACACACTTTTGGTTACCTGATCAGAGAAACACACACTAGTAATTTATATGGTAAAATTGTTGTTCACTCAGTAACAAAACTACATTTTAACCTATTACTATCAAGACACCCAGCAGAGTTTGCAATGTTGGTGTTAGAGATGAAGGACAAATTTCCCTTGCAGTTGTGCTTGGTTGGGCTGCTGCTGTTGAAACATAATTTCTCACTCACATTTTTTTTCTAAGTCTGGCTATGCTTTATTTCTCTTTGATGAGATACATGTATTCATTATGTCTTTTTTGTGTGTGTACTTCACAGGTAATACACGGAAAAAACAAAGGCAAGTGCATAATATATACATAAATTTAACAGATAAATTAGGGTTAGCTGGTTTTAAAGAAAGACTTACATAAGCCTCATAACAGCAGTGCTAGGACATGCTTGTATTCTACCTGTTAGCATTCTTGGAAATGCGTTCTCTGTGGTAATTATTTCCAATGGGAAATGAATAATTCAAGGGCCATAACATGGCGATTTCAGATTTGGGAATTACAAAAATACTCCTTGTGACATCTACTCAGCTGTCAGTTTCCTATGTGACCTTCGTCAAGCCATAGACTCGATGCTTCAGTTCCCCATCAGTAAAGTAGGAATATTAATAACTTCTCTATAAGTGCATTTTAAGAGCAGTAATGGAAGCCATACAACTACACAAAATAGGTACAAAATGGACCTAAAGAAAGATGCTATTTCCTATTACCTATTAATAGGTAGAAATAAGCCTACACCTGTGGCTTATTTATTTCTCGCCATTGGATCATGTTTACTAAATCAGTACTTGGAGTTTCCTCATACTTGTTATTCAAGCATTACTCTGGGACAAAAGAACACAGATCTCTATGTCTGTGAAGCATGAGGCAAAAAAAAAGTAGGTATTTCTGTTACTTCAAAATGCAGGAACTGTGGTTGTGGAAGAAAGCAGCAATTAGTGTTCAGCCACAAGGCTGATACGAATTGCACCAAAGCCAATGTTTTTGGCCAACTGTTTCTGCTATCAGGAGAGACATAATTAGGAAAAAAATACTTAAAAACTATCTGCTGTCAAATCACTACAGCAAGACAACTTGAGTCTAGTTTTTGACTTCACTTGCCTGAACAACTGAACTTATGTAGCATATTAAAACAACAGCAATTCAATTTGTGATGTATCCTAGATATGGATAGACTTATGAGCACATAAATAAAGTGAAGAACTGAAGAAGGACAATGTGCTTCTAGCTTCTTTCTTTACACACTCATTTATTAACAGTGATACAAGGACACAAAAAAAATAAAAAATACAGAATTGTTGTACTGATCCAGTTCATCTAATCCTTCCCTTTTGAGAAAAGACTGATATTTATAGTCTCTACTTTTAACCCTAATCTTATTCTACTTTACTAAATAGAAGGGTATCCACTGATCAATTCTAGAATCATAGAATAGTTTGAGTTGGAGGGGACCTGTAAAGGCCCTCTAGTCCAACTCTCCCTGCCAAGGAGCAGGGACTATTATAGATAAAGCTATATCAACATATTTATAGCATACATGCAGTATATTTTTACTCATGTCATACCCTATAGATGGGACTGCTTTCATAAGGGGAGATGAAGGTACCTTTACATTAATTAATGCAGAATGAATCACTTGAATTTTCCTCTGCATAAAGGAATCTCCACTCATAGTCAGACATTTTCATTCCATAAAATTTTCCTTCTTTTTGCTCTTCTCCAACAAATGGATTCACAAGAAACATGTTCAAATATGCAATTCTGCATACGTTGTGGTAGAGAGATAATGGAATACCTGAAAAATCCCTGGAGGAAAATTACAAGGATCCAGACTTTATAGGACAAAAAGGTAACACTGTATCCTTAATGTAGGCATGACTCCAACCTCACCAAATGTCTACAGATCACTGTGAGGTACATGCAAGTATTCACATTTATGGCAGGAACGCCTTACCCTACTCACCCTCGGCTAGGAATAATGAATAGAAGCCAACACGTGTTCAGACTGATAGCAGCACATTGTATTGCAGAATAATAGCGTCACAGTGCTGCCAAGTCTCTACTGATCATGTGGGGAATACAAATACAGAAGTACATAGAATATACATACATAATATACAGACAACCTGCACTTAATACCTTGTAAAGTGAAGCAGAGCTACGAGCACAGAAGAATTGTGAAGAGAAACAAATAAACCTCTTCTGCACTGAGTGAATGGCTACCAGAAACAATATTGTAGCCAAGTGCCTAAAAATGGAGAGCTGCAGTAGATCTTGAAATGTAATGTATCCTCCTGTTCAAGAAAAAAAAGGCCAGTATTCACCTTTGTCTAAAATTAACTTATTTTACTCAGCCAAGCATTTCCTACTGAAACCAAGTAGCATCAACTAAACAGCTCAGGAGGAATCTCTCTTAAAACACACCCTAGAACAGCACAATTTATGTCAATTAACATTTTAACTATTTATTCTAGAGTAACTTGGACAGAAGAGTAATAAACACAAACCCAGAACAACAGCTGTCTAGTGCTGTTGGGTTGCTGAGGGTTTCAGCAGGAGCTAGGCATCACTTGCAACAGCTTTTAATTTCTGGATACAATGCAACAGAGCATGTGGCTCCTGGGATACCCAGCTCGCCCAAGGACTTCCAAGCCGTGCCAGCTGAATACACCTGCCAACATTCCTTGAGCTTTTCTCGTATTCTGGATATTAAATTTACAGAATTTGGCTTCCCACAGAGCTGACTCTCTGAATGCCAACGCTGAACCGTTTACTTCTTAAAAATAGCAACCTCTGTCTCCCAGAGCAATTTCTATCTTTTCGTGAAGCCACCTAATAACTGAATCTAGGCAGAAACTAGCATGAGCAGTCCTACATCTGCTCACTTTAGTATCATCGCGTATCAATCACAAACAAAAATTAGACATTTTTATGGGCTTTAAGTTAAGCTTACATGATTTCTTGTGAATGATGTGAGGCTTTGTGCTATACCTAGATTCTGTACCTGATTTCAACAGCAGGAACCACAGCTCTCGTAATAGTATTTGTAATTAGATTATTTCACAAAATGCTACTCTTTCCCTTCTCAGAATAACTGCCACAAAACATAAATTTGTTGTTTTGATATGACAGGTCGAGATATTTGATAGATATGAAAAGTGCCGCCAAGGTATCAAGTACTTAGCAGTACAGATATCAGGTGCCAGGACAACAGAGTGCCAAAGAAGCTGGCAAGCTCAGTTTTGAAATACTGGTCTGATTTGGGGAAAGCAATAGCAGCAATCCAAAATGCATTTGTAACACATTCTTTCAAACTAATACTTCACCTAACACTGAGATTGCAAGCATTAAGCCTGGGCATAGTCTGTTCTGCAAATGAGGGAATTCTGTTAATTTTGTAAACTTCCTGAAAAATAACTGAAAGGTCCTGGACACAGCAAGCAAATCACAAGGAAATAAATTGCTTAACAGCAGTTTTAACTAAACTCAGAGCTACATGTAATGGCATTTTGATATGCTTGGCAATAAGCAGAGCCTTGATTCCATCAAGGAAACAAACGGAAAAATTACTAAAGGTATTTAAAGTTACATCGCTATGAATCCAAACTAAATAGTGTATCAATAACTAAAATGACAGATACACCTGAAGATAGAATATTGTAAATGTCCTTTAAAAAAAAAAAATAATTCAGAAGTGAATGCAGGTTAATGCTCAAGGTAAGTTGGCTTCCTTTCTGCTGAATTTAAAGCTTTGGAGGCCACTCTTGAAAGTAAATATATGATATATTACCCTTGAGCATTATCTTTCTTGGCACTCCTGGTGAAGGTGACAACATGCATGCCAAGTAAGATGGTCAGTTAACCATGAGCAGCATTGCTTAGGATGTTTACATCAGAGAGCTTTTAAAAAAGAGTACCAAGTACAAATTGCTGACATTCACGCTAGCATGCAATTTCATGCTAGTTACATGGTACTTCGTCACACTGTGGAGAACTTCTGCAAAAATCTGGAATGGGAAAATCATTATGGTCAAGAGAACAGTAAGTATACTATCTTTACTGACAGACTAGCACATTAGGTTACTAAACAATATTTCTGAAGTAGCACAGCTCTTCATACCATTTTCATAGCTTTTTAAAAGGCTTCTTGTCCCACAGAGTTTACATTCGTATTATAATAAGTCAGCATCAAAACAAAGAAAGGAAATGTGAAGGCAAAGTAGAGATTATGCTAAAGTCAAAGAAAAGAAGTTACTTATATCACAAGTGAACAATAAAGATTTAAATGTTAATAAGCAAAGGATTTATTACAGCATCAGAAAAGGAATGGGCATCATAGGAGAAAATACCAGAAGGAAGTGAGTCAATAGGCATCAGATTTGATGCTGTATTTGACAGTAAGGAGAGTAAACATAAAAAGAAAGGCAGTGAGTATATAAGGTCAAGAGAGAAGGTAAGAAAAAATGTGAAAGTCTGCATAGGAGGATACAAAAGTCCACATGAAGCAGAGTTCAATGATGTAGCTGTAGGAAGCTGGGACTCATGAAGTCTAACAGAGGTCAGATAGCAAGCTCTAATGTCTCAGGACAACAGTATGCTGATATCAGAGTGATATTGTTTGGCTGCACCTGTATACATGCGGTAAAATCTAAATTGCACTACCTTCTGCTATGTGGACTTAAAAAAAAAAAAAAAAAAAATCAGTATCCCAATTGCATTGTAGTGTACTGGCTGACTCAGATATCCTGCCGTGTGGACTTAGGAACATCGTGTGCTACAGGAGTTGTCAAAAGCTTTGGTTCTACAGCAGATAAGAGGGTATCTTGGCTTTTAAAATGATGTTCAACTTTGTTTAAGGAAAAGCTTGTTTCCTTTGCTGCTGCATTTTTCATTATTACATGGCACCTAGGACAGGCATGCTCCTGAAGATAAATAAATCAGTGAATAAATACGCTATGCCCCAACGGCAGGTTTTGTCACTACACCTAGGTCTACTGATGTCACAGATTACAGAACAGGGCCTGCATGTGACAGCCAGTTCAGACTCCCTTGATGCAAACGCGGGGCACTGTGGCCAGGATTCTTCAATGACCCAGTTTCTCAAAGGAAAACGGGTAATTTCCACCTGGGTGCACAGAAGGTAGGATTCAGAGAAATCCCAGTACGCTTTCAGTAGAGAAGGCAGATGTTGCTCAGATTAAAAGGCTCATATAGAAAAGGGAGACATACAAAGATGGTCTTCATGACAAAACAACTTTCAGAATCCAGACTACATGCCAAAAGATGAGGGGTGCTCTTTTTTTACTGACTCTTTGAGGAAGCTGTTTTTTATTCGAGCCTCTCTGATAAAGTGAACCTCCTACCTTTAGGAAAATTAGGATCCACAAGACCACCTCCAGGTCAATTTCACTTTGGTGTACTTTGCCTAGTACTTTTAAAACTATACTTTTATTTTCAGGAGAACACAAATTTTCTGTAAATTAAATCAATCGGAAGTGTGTGCAATGGAAACCTCCTTTCTGCAATTTTAGAAATAGGTTATTCCCTCCCTTTTAACAGTAAATGAAGACATGTTTGAATATTACAATCACCACAATTTAACAGTAAATCAAGACAGATTTGAATATTACAATCATCACAATTTTCTTTTCAGTGTTCTCATTCAAACTAAAATATCTCAATTTTTGCAATATCTCATGCACAATGTTTATGGATACCAAACTCTTTCACAGGTGTTAAAAATTCACAGGCAGAAAGCTTTTGCTCCCTTCCCTAGATAAGCAGGTGTTATCTGGCAGTTGAGAGAAATAGCCTAATCTTTTGTCACCAGAGAATCCTTCAAAAAAGATTCATGTTGTAATAGTGGGATATTCTCTCTTCTGTTTCTGGCTGATACTAAATTTGCAGCTAGATGAAGGAGCTCCAGGCAGGCACATAAGGACATGTGGACAGGGAGAAATGTCCATCTGCTATTGACACAATTAACAAACTGAACACACTTTGAGAAAACCTTTGTTTATTTTTCCTTGATGTACTTGTGCCTCTACCATAAATCCATCAAAATATTCATGAAAGAATTTTAATGAAGACTGCAACAACTTTACCTGAAATGGAAAAATACCCCTTAGATGCTCCTTAAGAGAAGGAAAAAACTCTTAACACAGCTACAATAAATGATCATGTTCAGCCCTCTACCAAGTTTCAAATGCTTATTTGGGATGCATATGCCACCTGTGCAATTTCTCTCTGGTATCTCAGAAAGAACTATCCTATCAGAATTGCTATTGTGGCTACAGTTTAAATCCATTCCAACCCAAAAGGTGATACTGTATTTCAAAGCCCACATTTTAACCAGAGCAAACACAAAAGTAGTGTTACTTAATCTGTAGCTGACGCTTGAGAATCTCTAGAGACCATTCCTAGTGCCTTGTGTATCTAGGAGATTGCCTCCTTACACCTGCCAGAGCTGGTATTTATGATGGCGCTTCCAGTCAGTAAAGATTAATGACATAAAAATTTTGGCAGAAAATAGAAATAAAATTCTGTTCCAAATCAATTTGCAGCAGCGGTAAAAATTATATCGAACCCAATTCAAGAAGGGCTGGCAATGTCTGTTCCACAGAGGTTCATTCTGTTTTGGAGAAAGAATAAACAAAATGCTATAGGACCTTGTGGAGGCAGAAAGCTCTACACCACACTGGCTGGCAACAACTACTTAAGGATCCAACAGAATTTTTCTCTACCTCAAAATAGGATACTCTTAGAAAAATGTGATTCATCTGCAAAACAAAGCCGTGCCTTACTGTACAAGAGAAAACCAGACTGGACAAGCAGCTAATGCAGATCACTACTACATTCTTCAAAGATGCCCACTGGAAGCTTTGCTTTCAACTTAAAGCTATATTATCCTATTTCATTTGATTCCTAAAAGCACGCCTTTGGAAAACAACTACAATCTCTTGCAATATTTCTCATTCTTAGAGAAAGTTATTGAGGAAGTAGTGACCGTGACAGTAAGAGCCACAATGTGTGACCTCTGCTAATAACCTGGATACCTTGCATCTGGGGACATGGTATGGGAATCCTCAGTGACACCAATATTCACCGTGTATAAGGAACAAAAAGTAGGGAGAATAGGCACAACAAAAAGATGGCAAAGAAAGCAGGAGAACCTGGCTTATATATTTGACAGAAAATTATTTTCAGTTCAGGTTTAGGATTTATACATGCAGAGCATTACTGTACACTGTGGATTGAATCTATGCTAGGAGGCACTTAATGTTCCAAGTCAGTGAAGAATGTTCAGCATCAGAGCACTTCACTTATCCAGGGACCCGTCTTTTTATGAGTTTCCAAATTTTGCTGTTGAGCAAAGAAGGTTATCCCTTGCTCTCTGGGGAAAGGCCTACAGAATGGAGATGGAGTGGGAGATTAAATGTATATGCTTTCATCATAAATCTGTCAAAGTTTTAATAACTAGCCACTGAAGATCATACAGCATCACCCACCACAAAACCAGGGAGGTGCCTTAATTTGATTCATTCCAGCTTCAGAGTTTGCTCAAATCTCAACTGCAGGTTAGGGTCACTAGCTTTATAATAGGACATTCCAAATTTCCAGGTTTCCCCTCCAGTCTTAAATATATACTTCCTGAATAGGCTTATCCCAAAAACTATTAATTATACATAAGCATTGATAGTGTGTGACAGATCTGAACAGAGACAAAACTACAGGCCAAGAAAAGCTCACACTGTGATGCTCTATTCACTGAAGCCCATATCGATATGTCAGTAACACTATATTATTAAAATATGGAGTGAGGGACCATGAAAGTAAAATACTGCAGTTGTGTGATAGTTTGTAACATTTCATGCACAATTCGCAATATTGTTTTAATTAACATGAACTTATAGCAATAAAGAAAGAGAATAAAGGAGAGCATGCTAGCACATGTAGTTGTAATAGAGGGGCTGTAGCAAACAATAAAGTGATGCAAACCTAGAGAGAAATAATTCCATGCTATAATGTTACTAAATGGGACTCTCAAACACAGTCATAAATAATCCCCATTTCTTTCCAGCCTGAAAAAATAGGCTGGTGTTCTGTTCTAAATGGAGCATTACAATGCCTGTTCTTTGTTCAGGCCTCCATAGAACAGTGTGGCGCGTAAAATCTGTCTAAAAAGCAGTGTGTGTGTCTCTCTCTCTCTTTTTGTCTTGCTGCTACCATGGATATGACATCATTTTTGCCAACCGTTGCTAAGACATGAACAGAGGGAACATTTCCTTTTCTCACATAAGAGGGCAGGGTACGAGCCAGAGCTTCCAAGAGACACAATGTTCTCTTTATGCAGCCAGGGAAAAAGAGTAAGAGGGCTGCCGATGGTCTGGGAGATGGCGGGCAGCCACAGAGCACACAAAGCTGACAGCACTGCCTGGCCAGTCTCAGTTCCCACTAAATCGGTGGCCTATTTTCTCATCTCAAAGAAAGAAAAAGGAGGGAGAGGGGAGCAAAGAAAAAAGGCCCACATCTTGGCCACCTAACCCTTGCTGAGGCAATGCGCTTGGTCCCTCGACCTTCCCAAGGAGGGCTGCATCCTCTGCTGGAGAACAGGAGAGGGAGCGCTTATGATGGAACCCGGAGCTGCTGCTGCTCGTAACCCTGCTGCACACTGCGCCTGTCAACCATGAGTATTGCAGCTGGGGGCAAAGAGAAGTTTCCAGGATGGAAAGATGTTAGGTTCAAAAAGGACCCAGAACTCAATTTTAGTCAAATTAAGAACCTAAGACATATGTTCTCCGAATGCCTGTAGACTTAAATGCAGGTCCTGCAGTCCTAACTCAATATTTCCTAGCAGGCAAAACTACTGTTGAGATCAATGTAAATAACATATGAGCAAGGATTTTCGATACACGAGCTTTGATTATTTCCCACACTTGCATAGCCAGAGCGACGTAGAGTACAGTGTTATAGTTTACAATGTTCATCACAGTAAACTTTTGGCAACTGAAAAAAAGTTCTACTTATTTACTTCTCAGAAAATGCATCAATAAATTCTGTTTTCTGCAAGACTCATACAAAGCTTACAACTGCAGCAATGGCTAACTTTCCCCCAGGTCTGACAACTTTCATAGCTCACATTGTGTGACTCGGAGTGAGGGAAGGCAAATGTTCACATTTTCTTTAAAAGAAGAGATTTTTTTTCCCCTTATTGCAGCTACTCATCACTTATTAATTTAACTTACAAAAGACAGACTACAGTTATTTTTGCTTACCTCTCTCCTAAAAGAAAAATAGAATTTCCTGCATCTCAGATAATGGCACCAACCAGAAAAATCGATTGCTTTTTGTTTTTGTCAAGAATCTGGATGGAAGGTAAAGGG
>WHYT01016740.1:260667-335522 GCA_009806455.1 Tetrax tetrax | reverse complement strand
AGGGGATGACAGCTCTCAAAGGGGGGGGTGGGGGGGGAAGGGGTGGGTGGAAGCTGTTTCTTCCATAAGACAGAGAATGTCTTTAGATTCAATCTAAAGTATTATTTTTCCATTCCACTCCTGCCAAGGTTTCCATAAACTGCCATCTTCCATTGGGATAAAAATTTACTCAAGGTAAGTTATCTCAGGATTAGGTAAAGATTTGAAATCTGTGCTCCTATTTTCTCATAATTCTTAATTTTGCTAGAAAAGAACACAAATGCTGTGTTCTCAAATCCTGCTTCAACTGGCTGTTCCTGTAAAACCCACCAGCAGGAGACACTAAGTGAGTGAACGATTTTCATTCTTATTTACAGATAGGTGAAGTTGCTCTTAACATGGTTAATGGTAGAAAGCGCATATAGTAAAGAAGCAAAGTCTCTCCAAAGCGAAGCCTCCTTTCAATACATATCTTTGGCCTTCCTACAGAAATCATTTTATATGAAAAAAATTCATCAACAAACAACACAGGCACAAACCTATGTGACACCGGCACACGTTTCAGTGATACATGAGACTGTTGAATGTGGTGCAAGACTGTATTAGTTAAAAGATACTCCCTGTGAGTTTGCATTTCTGAATACAGATGCATGTGTAACTTGTGAAGAGAAGTTTTAAGAGTGAACTTTCCAAAACAAAAGTTACCAACTTATTAAAAAATGGACTCAAGTAGCTCGACAGGATGGGATTAGCATATAGTAAGCACATAGCCTGTGGCGTTAAAGAGACTAAACGTCTAACTCCTGTTCACAGTTAGATACAGCATCATGAATAAGCAGTGAGCTTCTGTCCTCAATCATCAAGGGAGGGCTTGATCTTGCCCGCAAATATGAAGGCAGGTGTCTTGTAAAATCAGCTACTCTTCTAGCACTGCATCTGATATTACAAGACACCAAGAGATGTGTGCTGGCTTACTAAAAAGAAAACTCAAAGCGCATAAAATAACCCTCCTCAGACAATCTCTGCCTGCAAGCAAAAAAAAAAGATGAGGACCAAAAAAAGGGCTAAAGGAAAATAACCCTGTGCCCTCATCATCACTGTAAGAAGCAATAAAAATGGCAGTAGATATACATATAAATTCCCAGAGTTCAACTGAATCACAGCATCAGAAGCATGGAATTTATATTAAGCCTTTTAGAACACTTTGGACTCTACTGATGGCATTTGTTTTGAGTTCACTCGCGCCTGAATGCCCAGGAAGGAAGCAAAGTGAATGTGCAATGTGGAGCTTGCAGGATACGCTGCTTGAGAGGGTGCTGGCATCAGCAGGGCTCATTCTCTTCTCAGACCCCAGAGCTGCACAGGCGTATTACTGTGTGTTTTTGTGCAACACCAGGGAAGCTGGAACAATTCCACAAACTATATGGATGAAAAGATGGATGGAATGCCTCATCCCACAAAAATGCACTCCTTTTTTTCTCCTCCCTTCCCAAGAGGTTGCTTAAAAGGGGGAAAACGTGATCTCTTTTGTAAATCTCTCACAGTCCTTAGTTGTGCTTGCACGGAGTTTCCTTTAATCAAACATAAAGTGGGAACTCAAATATTATAGTAACATAAGGAAACTGTTCTTGCTGTGAGAATTCCCAACTCTACAGATTTATGTTCTATTGCACACGCAAAATCCATCTAAAATGCCTTACAGCTTTGCAGAAGAGTTTTAACATAATCTAGCTTTCCATTGTTTTGCTGGCACTTGCTCGCTTATCATTTGCTCAAAATCTTAAATTTTGTGCTCCCCTCCTTCCCGCCAGAGTAAGGCAAGACCAGATTTACATGAACTGAGACAAAAACTGGTGGATTAGCAGAGAAAATATCCTAAAACAAATAATTCATCTTTGAGAGTATCTTCTCATCAAAATTCACAACCCTGGAAGTCTATTTGCATTAATTATTTAGGACAGTTTACTAAGGAGAATATGAATAGCATGTCTGTTTCTTTTTTTACTAGATGAACAACTTCTTGTTAATTAGATACAGCATAACTAGCATCATCAGGAGAGAAATGTGACGCTGGGGAAAAGAACGCTACTAATGTAATGAAACATTAAAAGACATAATGAACCTAGTCAACAGATAATTATGTATTTCTGTCAAAGAAAAGTATGATTTTCATATTGGACGAGGCTGAGGCTTATGGACTCTGAGAAATTGCCATAAAGCATTGAACAAAAGTTCCGTAATGGACATAGACCAACCTGGTTTATAAATGTATTTAAAAGACTGTAATCAGGAACTGCGCTGCTTCCTCTCTGTTTCAACTAACATGTATGGTGGTGGGATGAAAAATGAACAGAAAGAGTTTGATGCATTTGCAGCATGATTAGAGAGTATCAATGGAATGATAAATGTTAAAGCTACTGAACCTTTCCAAGTGAATTACAAAGGCACCATTAAATGGTTGATCATTTTCTAAAATGAGTACATTGCAATATCTGGAGCACTCCAAAGTGTTACTGACTTTAAAAAGGAAAGGGAAAAACTGACCAGCTCTGTGCTGAAGAAATCTCTACTCCCTGCAAGTACTAGTAACTCTACTAGCACTACTAAGAAGTAAAAAATTATTCTTGAGAATAAACAGAGTAAATGCAACCTTTAGACTCCTCAGTGTGGTAAATCACGCTATGCAAATATGTAATCATGCCTACCAATATACCCATGTTGGACACTTCCAAGCTGTCATTATATAGAATCATCAATCCTTTGTGTTAGGTGTTCATTCAAAGATGAAAAATCATAACAAATAAATGAAACTTGAAGGAGTCTTTGAGGTCGCTCCTTTGGAATAAAGCAGCAATTTCAAGGAGCTTAGTATGTAGAAAGTGTTTCAGTATTTATCTAGGGATTTAAAAAGCAATTTGAATATAAAAGTAGTGAACTGGACCTGCCTTACCAGACTTTTCCAGGACAGTGCCCAATCTCCCCTCACAGTATAATCTAACCTGATGCAACAAGATTTGTCCTACATATGTTCTAGGACTACTTTGTTCACAGAAAACACATCCTGCAGAAGTGTATTTTCAAAAGAAAAGGTCCAGAGGAGGGCCACAAAGATGATCAGAGGGCTGGAGAACCTTTCCTATGAGGCCAGGCTGAGAGAGTTGTGGTTGTTCAGCCTGGAGAAGAGGAGGTTTATAGGGAGACATTATAGCGGCCTTCCAGTACCTCAAGGGGGCCTACAGGAAAGATGGGGAGAGGCTGTTCAGTAGGGCCTGTTGTGACAGGACAAGGGGTAATGGTTTTAAAATAGAGGGAGGTAGATTTAGATTGGATATTCGAAAAAAAATTTTCACAATGCGAGTTGTAGAACACTGAAACAGGTTGCCCAGAGAGGTGGTGGATGCCCCATCCCTGGAAACATTCAAGACCAGGTTGGACGGGGCTCTGAGCAACCTGATCTGGTTGGAGATGTCCCTGCTCCTTGCAGGGGGGTTGGACTAGATGGCCTTTGAAGGTCACTTCCAACCCAAACCATTCTATGATTCTATGATAACACACGCATTGAACATTTCATTGGCAGTTTTTTGAAAGATACTAGAATACTTTAAGGACTGAGGCAGAAGAGTCTCTTTTCAAATATTAAAGATAAAACTGCTCTTGTGACAGTTTAAAATTCTTTCTCACATTTTAATAGTGAAAGTCTTATATTTAAAAAACCCTACTCTATTAAAGCTGTGAAGCCTTGAAATATTTTAAACATTCTATATAACAGTTAAATATATTTACAGGTGCAGTATATTCAATATAATATACAAATGCATAGATTCAAATCCTTTTCCAAATAGAAGCTGGGGTGTTAATGACTTTAAAAAAATTGCAAAATCATATTTTGATTAAAAAAACTACTATTCAAAGTCCCGGTGAAATGAATCCTACTGAACCATAGGAATACATTATTATCATTTACTTCTCTTTTATGAAGCCACGTTGGAGCTGCACTGCGTATCTCAATATCTTACACCAAATAAACTAAGTTTCAGACATCCATTCATGTCCCTTCCAAACAGCAGGGGCTGCTGTGTAGTAGGCTACCTTGCCTGAAGGCTAAATGAAAGGAAATGGAAATCACCTACAGAATAAATAAATTAAATCTTGTAGTATGGCCCACGTAGTAGAAAAGACTGAGCATAATGAGACATCTCATCAGTGTAAAAGGAGAAGTCATATTAATCTCAAACCCTCTTGGAAATGATCCATTACAGCCTGCTGCAGAATTTTGGGAAGAAGCTCCCCCGCTATAACTTCTTGGACATTCTTCATTACAGCATGCTGCCAGGAAGCCGCGAATGACAGCGTTTATGAGTTACAATGGCACAGATTTTGAACTGTGGATGCTACTACATGTTGCCATCTTACCCTCTGGTAAAGCCAGGCTTATCAAAAGATGACCAAAACCACAGTGATGCATACTCTCTGAACCCTAAAACTGCATTTCCATTCAAAAAGTGAAGCTTTCATTTTGAAAAGTAGGAATTCACCTGCAAAACAGGTTGAACTTCAGGTCTAGAGAACTAGGAGTGTTTTCTAGTAACAAAGTATGCAGTAATTAAAGTAAAAAATCACTTAGATCCTCATCCAGTGCAAATTGAACACTGACATAGAAATGTGCATTACTTAATTAATTTTTCCTCTTAAAAATCTTTCTATTTCCTAACCTTAAACAGAGGTGGAGAAACAAGTGGTCAGTAAGTAAACATGACCATACTGCAACTGAGATAACACAAAAAGAGTTCTGAAATCCAATTTCCAGGACAGACCAATTTCATTATGTGTTTTTCCTGAAGTTATCCAAATGGAACTTTCCATTTTCCAAGCATTGTTGCTTGAATTTTTAATTTTTTTAATGCTAATTAAGTTTTATAATTTTCTTTCCTCCTTATTCACAGTTCCAGTGGCCTGCTAGTCTTTTGATTAAAAGTTTACATTTATATAAAAACCCACACTATTTCCACTTGGTTTTGAGTGCAAAGCCAGTTATCTTAAACCCATTTAAGTAGGAAAATACTGATACTTCAGATGTTGTATAGCTGCTGCTAGTGATGTTATGAAGTCATGTGGTACCTGGAATATCTTTTGCTATATTTATACAAAGTTGGATTCCAAAACCAGAGGTTCCCAGTACTTTTAAATCATAAATTTCTGATAGAACAATTCAGGGTTGGTTGCACTTTGCAAAATCTCTGTTGACAAGTCTGTATAATGTGACATTCAAAAACCAAAATGCAGCTCCAGGTTACAACTTGGAATCTGAAGTTCTGCTGGGGAGAAATATTTTTCTGGTAAAAAATTATTATTATTTAGTTTGACTTAAGAAGTAATTCAATAGATTCTAGCTCTCTACCAGTAAAGAGAATTCCCCCAAAGTAATGCAAACCATAACATGTCAAGGATACAAATCAACATTATTTCCCTGACTTATTTTGGCATGATATACCATTGTGATAAAATTAGTATTACCCTTTTGAAATGGAAAATAATACATTAGCCAATTCATTGTTGATATAAAAATCACTGGAACTAATTTGGTCTAGCCTGTAGATAACTTGCACTCATTTCCTTTAAAGTCACAGTAGCAATAAGCTCACAGAAACTTAATCACCATAAAACCAAAATTCAGTGCTTTTACTCCTCAGCCATGAGTTAAATCTTTGCAGAAACATTGGTTGGATGACAGTATTATTGTGAAACAAGAATAAGTTGCTGTTTGAAATCCATGGATGGTATAGAGTCTTAGATTTTACATAGAAATGAATGAAAACATTATTTGTAACTAACGGACCCAAACATATGGGTAAAGGTGATATAGGGTCACCAAACGGATGACCTTTATAGCTGCAACAGAATCAAGAGCTGAGCTGGAGAGCTCTACTCGTTAGTGAGCACATGTCCCATGTAGTGGTATTCAAAATGTCAGAAAGCAGCACTATTTATAACTTACACATATTTCATACCTACAAAGTTATATAGACACAATCTATGTGACTGAAAACAAGTAGGGAAATGTGTGTGCATACGTGCATCTAAATGTACAGGTATCTGTGAGCATCTTTGAATATGCAAGCATACAAAAAGAAAGCATAAACTGTTTCTAATGTGTGGATATTGGCCACCCTCTGATAGCCTGATTGGTCAGGAAATACCTAGAAGTCCTCTGGTTTATTTAGGGATTATGTTTGTAAGAGATAGGAGACATAGGCTGTATGAATCTCGAAATATCCATCCATTTTTCTCAAATATCCACCACTCACCTGACCCCTGGTCACAGCCTGAGACCCGCAGGCTGTCAGGAGATCTTTTATCTTTAAGGACTGACCTGAGTCATCTGACTGCCATGGACCTCATGGGTGACCTCAACGGCTGCAACAGATTCAAGTGCTCACCTGGAGAACTCTGCTCATCAGTGAAAAAAAAAAAAAACAAAAACCAACCCACAACCAAAACACCAAACTCCACAACTAAAACCCTATTTGTAACGACATTAAGAAATCATATTATTCAATATATCTCATTTTCACTTGGGATCTCAGACAACTGTTCTATGTGCTAATTTTCCTGAAAATACCGTCTGGTTTGTTTTCAAAAATAAGGGTCTGATTTGTAGCTACCAAGTGGTATTGTTAGCACACCACAGTGCACACAGTTCAATATCTAAACATGACACAGAGTTTAGAGCAAAGCTCCATGCCTTGCTTCTTAAAGGTTTACTTGTGATCAGTCTTTACTTTCCTGCAACCTGAATCCTCTTCTTGATTTAATATGTGATACGACATATGAACTCACAGGCACAGTACTTTACCCTTGTGCCCTGAGGATTGTGAGCCTCTCAGAAAGTGTGAGAGCTCTTATCAGAAGACCTAATAGGGAATCTAATCCTGCAGATAAGAATAATGTGGAGTGGGGATATGGAAGAGGTGGTGCAGAATCCATTTAATCGCTTGAACGATGCTGTAAGCTCTTCAATTTATTAAATTGATCTAGTTTCCCTGACCAGTTTACATGACTAGATAAACATCTTTTATTTGGCATTCTGATGAGATCATAAAAGGGGAGGAACTCTGGGGAAAAAAAAAAAAAAGGAACCCTAAAGACCTTGATAGTGTTGTACTGAGATTTCCAGCATCCTTCCCCTTTAACTAAAACCCATAAATAAAGAACCATAGTGTGGTATGGATTTATATGCAGCACTCCCAATTGATTTCAGTGGGGTTTGCTTTGAAAAATCAATGGTGTGAGACAACACAAAGATAAAGTTTAAATTTTTCCCTACTCTAAAACAACAAAATACATTGACTATGACAAATTACAAATTGGTTTTTAACATTCATTTTGTTGGATTATGGCATGTACTATTTAGAAGTCAAATAAAAATCAAACAAGAGAAAAGAGATCCTATTTCTTATTTTGCAAAAGTAAAATGGTATATAAAAGACAAGTAACAGAAGAACAAGATAAAAATGAAGGTAGTAAAGACATCGAAACATTTAGAAGAAGCCCAAACTAGATAAAAGCATCACCAATGCATTAAGCAAATAAAATAGAAGTTTATATAGAACTATTATACATGAAAAATAAAACCCAAAAACCCCAAAACTCAAACCCCCCAGAGCGAACTTTGCAAAGTTATCACCATGTTTACTGTTAGCGATGACAAAAACTCAAGTAATGTATTCATTTTCATGAGAAAATACTGAAGGGGATATTTGAGGTGCTATATATACCTTCCGACAACCAACTACCTCCTGGTAACTCTCCGCTTGGACAGTTATCAGAAGATCAAAGATAAGCCTCTGGTACATCTCCTGTTGCAGTGCAGGAGCACAATTATGATAAACTTGGAAACAAATCCCGAACCATCAACATTCACAGCTGTGACAACTGAATTCATCCAATGGAGAATGATGCATTGTAACAGAATGGTTAGTTTCACAACCAAACTAAAATTAAAATTATAACCAAGTTAGTAATTATACAAGACTAAAACACCCATTTCACCCTTTCCCTTTTTTGGTCTCATTTTAAGGACATAAGAAATTGCTAAACTACCTCAGTACATACAAACATAGGACACAACAGATAATCTTGCTTCACAAAAGCACCTTTTAAAAAAAAAAAGAATTAAACCAAAAACATTACACCCAATTCATGTATAACACATATTTCAAGACTGTAATACTCCGAATATCTTGAATACTTTAAGGGGTTCTCAATACCTCAACACCTGTTACGCTTACAGACTGTCTGCTGAAGCGCACAAAAAGGTCAGTTAGTGCCAGGTGGATGTGTTCAGTGATATTGCAACCTGCTCACTTGGAAATAATTGAGAGCTACAACCTAACTTCACTATTCACTATTTTTTTATTCACCGTAACAAAACATAACATTCAGCCTTTTCAAAGACCACAGAGATGACTTTTTTAATCCTGAAAATATGATTTCTTATTTCAACTGTGGTTTGGGGAATATTTTTTTTTAAAACACTTTCATTTCATCAGCTTATTGAGAGAAACAAAACACTGGATACTCTTTTCAAGAAAAGCAAAAGAACTGAAGACAAAGCACTGCTATCTACATAGGAAGATTTTTCAGTTTGTAAGCAACCAAAGTTCTAAAAATAATGTTCTACATAAGCCACACGAAATTTACATTAAGTTGTTATGGCAACTCTATTTTTTTAAACAAAAGGAAATAAACCAAGTTTGCCCTTGGACAGAACTGACAGAACGCCTTCCTGTTGAGGACCTTAATAAAACATAGAACCATTTATGCAAAATTATTCTTATAATTATTTTGCATTAGTGTTACCTGCCTATTCTTTTAGGAAAAGGTACAACGTCCCCAGGGAGTACATAGATAAGATCACTTGTCATTGTCATCTGTTTTAGTTTCCTAGCTTTTATTAGTCATAAAGTGAGCTTGCTTAAAGTATTCTGTATGGTCAGCTGTCATATTTTAATTTCACAATATCAGGAGCAAAAATGGATTGAGGAGGCACTCAGAACTCATCTCTGATGTTTAATGCTTTGGTGAGAAAAGGACTTCTGGTGCCATTTATAATGGTGTCCTGGAAATACCTCCTCATTAGCATCAACTCGGTTTTAATGCGACAGATTTCATTACAATATCAATAGTGCAATACAAATGATAACATAACTTCGATATTTCTATATGAAAAGGTTTTTATAACTTTAATGAAAATCATAGTCACTAGATATCAGATTCCTTATTCACTCTAGCACAGAAAATGCATCCGTACATATCTCACAGACTGGGACGGGGAGAACGGCACATAAAAAGGAAAGGCCTTGGTGCATATTGCTGAGGATCTCCATTTTAGCACACATACAAAACCAGCAAAATCCTTCCTACATTTTTTTCCTTTCTTTTTTCTCTTACTTCCTCATCAGAGACTTCACAATGTCCATTTAATCTTGAGGGGAACAAATGCCACATGAGTCCCTTCACTTCGCTCCATTAATTATGCTTTGTATAGCTTTTTGCATTTACAGCCAAGGAGCGGGTTTGTTCTGGTGGCCATGTACAATTGTGACAGAAATGGCATGCTACAAGCTGCAGGGATGTACAGCAATAATAGACAAAGAAAGAGGTAAATGTGACATTTTCCTCCTGAGGCTTAAATGAATAAGCCCTGAAGAAAAGTAATGATGGAGTAGAGAAATACTGTGAGCCAACTCTGTTTTGATGTAGACGAACAAAAAGGAGGAAGAATAAATCAATTAGAGCCTCCATTCTAGGGACATTTCTAAGCTGTATTGAAGACTACTTTGCACAAGATTGTGCCCAAGAGACAAAAACCCAAGTTAAGGGCAATGCAAAGAGAAACCGGCCAAAGGGAACTCCAGGAGGTACTGTGCCTCACTGCTTCTGTTTTACAGACTCAGGGACAACCTTTTATTCAAGCTATTCAAAAAGCATTAACTCAGAGTCTCACTATCTCATTTGAAAACGATGACATCTTCTTGGAAGTGCAAATTCACAAAACAAAAATCTTCCTTTTGGTGTAAGCTTAACAGTGATTTCATTGAGTAACTGCCAATTTTTCTACTACACATCGTTAAAAGTAACAAAGAAGTATGAGGAGGAAAGGAGAAAAGAAAAGAGTTCATTGAGCTCAGCAAATTGTACAAAGCTGGGTCTAGAGAGTAGTTCATTTAGCCCTTGCAAAAACATTGGATTGCCTCCAAAACAGAGACTCTACAGACTTTCTTCATGGCAGAGTGTCAATACATCCAGGGAGGTTTGCCTTCCCTGGGAAGAAATAGGCATTTGTCTACTCATTTTCTGGTCTTATGAGGACTACTGTTTAGGCCTGTGACCGAGCTGGCATGGGTTATATGTATGGGCTGTCCAGGCCCGTCAAAATTAGTATGGATCCACGAAAAGGATCAATAGTGTGTGTCTATTCACCAGCAGCTCCCTCCAATTTCAAGAAGTGACACGCCCACAGCCTCTGTTTACTGTTAAGGGCTCTGAGAAAAAGAGGAAATGAAGACCCAATTTAAAAGTTAAATGCTGGAGAAGAAGCGAGAACCCACATGGATAGGCAAAAGTCTTCTGTGAGCAAACTGCCCTTCTTCTGCCAAGAAGCTCTGCTTTGTTATTTGTTGTGGAGATTTTAATTCCATGTCACAGGAGAATAAGCCTACAAGTAGAGAAATATAGCATATATCTTCAGCTAAGATTTGCTGTAAGTTTAGAGAATTCTGAGAAACTGCACACTTAGAATAAAATTTTTTGTATTTCAAAGATCTGTTTGGAAAAAAGAACAAACATGAATATTAAATACTTTCTGGGAACAGTTATCTCTTAAGCCAATAATTAACAAATGTAAAAATAAAAGAAGAAAACATGGAAAAAGGAAAAAAACACCTGATGCAGAACTTAATTCAGCAATATAGCAACAGTGACTGTGTCCTTGCTTTAGGCTGAAAAATCTACAACAGCTGTGTCAAAATCCTACCCTGTGGAAACACGTAAATTCCCCTGCCTTTGCTGCTGGCATCACTAAATCTGAATTTTACCTCCACTGTGTGGCAGCCAGTAAATCTCCTTTTGTTCAGTAAGAAACAGAAGCCACAGCCCATTCACCAAGAATAGTGATTTCTATGGACATTTTTCAAATGTTTGTCCACATAGAGGGATTCTTTTGGTGATATATTTTCTCTCTGAGAACATTTTGTACTATCTTTCTGAGACTGCACTGAGAATTTTGCATAGTGACTGTCTATTCTCATAGAAAAACTACATGTAGCTCTCTGTGTACAAAGCTACTCACCCACCTATTTGCTGTTTTACCCTCTTAGATACCATCAGAGGGAAAATAAACTACCTTCTCAAAGCTGTAGAAAGAATGAGAAATTGCATAAACATAAATCTGTTATTCTTACAGCTTAAGACTGTTATCATGTATTTTCTTTGGAAAATTTGTGACATAAATTAAATGAAATTCATAACTTGATAATAGATAGAAGGCCATTAAGGAAAGACTGTATTGGCTAGGGTTCATGGCTCACATTCTAAGAAACAACTCGCTTTATTTTAATCAAGTCTAACCTATAATATTGGCTGCAAAACAGCGAGCTAACTGGCAGAATAGGGGCAATTTATGATATTTTAGGGAAGCATCATACTCTGATTTGGAAATGCACTAAGGTTCAGTGGACTCTATTTCACATTTAATTAAGGTGACTTCCAGATTGGACTTTTAAATTTAATAATCATCTAAACAAATGACTCTCTATTTTGTGCTGAAGTTCTTAATTTCAGTAATGTGCTCTGAAGCCAAAAGCCACTCACATTGATATAGTAAAAAATTGTTTAAACAAAGGTTGCATATGATGATAAATTGGTATGGCATTTGTTCTTCTGCCCTTTTAATGCAAGAAAAGGAAGTGGCCTTCTAATCAACCTGTCCAATGACTCCTTCTAGACCTCTACTTATTTTACAGGATAACACAGTTAACCAGTAATTACAATTACGCAATACAGAAAGCAGAAAGTAACAATGAATAAAAATCTGAGACATTTTAAGACTAAAAGGGTACAGCTAGATAACCATAAAATCTAGTCATTATCTTACTGATAGCAAAGTAATAAAGTGTAGTCATTACCCTACCGATAGCTAAGTAATGAAATAGATTGGTACCTATGATGAAACACGCAGATTTGAAAAGCATGAGGTTTTTCAGTTCAAGATAGAGCGCATACTCAACAATGTAGAAAGGGCAGTGCTGGGCCCAAGGTTGAATGGGGGAGAAAGGCGCCTATGCACACCTGGCTAAAACTTCCAAGAAAAGAAAAGAGAATTTCCCCAAGTACTATGTTCTTAAAGGGGGGAAGGGGCAAGCTAACGCATCTCTCCTAGAAGTAGTATAAAAATCTGCTTTTGCAATAGCTTAATGTACTAGGAATTTCATTTTTTTTCTAAAGTGCCCTGTATATTTAAGTGACCACAACTACAACTCACTTGCCTCAAAACTGTCCTGAGAAATGTCTCAGTTTACGAACCTTTATGAATTTCTTCATTGTTGCCAAATATTAATTGAAACAATTAACTGTGAAGAACACGTGGGTGCAAAAATATTAGTACCGCATAATCCTTTCTAGTTAAGAGGTCCTTACCGGATTATTGCAGAAACGCTGTGGAGTTCTAATTACCTATGGAAGTCCCACAAGGTTACTGCTGAACACGGTAATTAGATGGTTGTAATACAAGGTGTTAGCAGGGGATTGAGGATTTGTGCTAAGCAGCACGGTGTTTTCATGGCTATTTACTGTGCAGAGTACCAGAATTCAATGGAATTTGGTGGAAAACTCCAATGACAAATTCAGTTAATAGGTGGGGGGAATATCTTAATAGGGATTCAGCAGCTGGTAAGGGGAGACTAGTTGTACTACACTGTGATCTTTATTTGAACAAAAATGGCTCAGGTGTAAAGATTTTAATAGAATTTTTAAAAATCTTGATCAATATTTCATGCAAAATACTTTTCAGTTTTGCGCACAAAATGTTTCATATAAATAAAAGGCCATTTGACCATTGGTTTATCACTGAGAAAAAAAAAATTAGGTCCCTTTCTGTGGCTGATAGCACACAATAAGATTATGTGTCTCACGTTGTGTCCAAAAGCCTTTGATTTCCTAGCTCAAAGGACAAAGCCCCCAGTTATGGGGTGGTGTTAAAGCAAAAGCTAAGGACAAGGCTCAAGTTTGTACGCCTGGCTCCACAGCAAGACACTTGAGTTATTCTGTTGTGACATCCCATGCAGCAGAAACAATTCAGTATTATTGGCTTTTAACTTCATCTAAATGAATGCACAAAATACAGAGGCAGGATGCTATTTAAGTATACTAAGATAAAGGGTAAATTTGGAGTACCTAAAATTGAATTAAGTAGCACTACTGCAAATTGACATTGATAAACAGGAAAGGAAAATGTGGTCCCTGGTGTTTCTGTTCTATATGGATGGGGCATTCTAAACATGATTTTGCAGTTCGGAAGCCATTCACATACACCACCACTGGAGGAGAAGGGGAGTAGAGGAAGACTTGACACAAGTCAGACTCCAGCCTTTTCCCAACTTCCCATTATAACTCTATGAAGTGGATATACAGCACTACAGATGAAAATTACTAGATGAAGTGGAAGGCAGTGGAGAATCCATCCCTAAACATCTCTCTAACATCTTACATGATGGTTATGATAACTCGTTTGTTTGCGATGGCTAACGTTCAGTCCAAAGAATCAGTCTTTCACAATGCTATAGGAACAGTCTTCCACGGGACACTCCGTATAAAGGTGAAATTCACCTTTCATGGCTAAACATACAGCAAGGATAGATCTTCATTATTAGAATGAATATTGCCATTTAATTAATTAATATTGCCATTTAATCTTCCTTATCCTCTCCTGTCATTAAAACACACTTCTTGGCTTTGTATGTCTGGCTACATAATAGAAAGTTCATATAATTCTGAAGAACACCTAATCATTAATTTTTTAATGCAAAAAAAGCACATTCCTAATTTTTTAGATGTATGTATTTTAAAAAAAACAGGTATTCTATAGCTATTATCATCTGTCCAAATAACCACAACAATGTACAAACATAAGCTTCTTTTAACACACATAAAAATTTATTTAGAAGAAAAAACATAAAAGAATACTCCAGATAAAACTTTCCCCAAAATTTTTCAGTTCCTTCTTTTAATCACAGCAAATATTTTTTTTTTGTTACTTTGATTCTAAGTACATGACCTTTTAACTTATCATCTTGCTTGCCTCTGTGTTCTTTTGATTTGTGACAACAAGATAACAGTCGCTACTTGCATTAGTTCATGATGGTGACTCATCTCTGTGGAAGTTAAAACCTGGCTCTTATGATTCTGGCACAATTAAAGCAAGTTTATTTTGCCATTTTTAACCCAACATTAATTAAGGGCTCGTTACCTTCTGCAGGTCTTTCTAATTAAGCCGGAATGAATAGGGATTGCTGTGGAAGTAAAAGCTGCCAAGATATGAAAATCCATGTGTGCCTGTTTTTCAATGGATTGAGGAGAGAATCCTCTCCCAGACAGAAAAAAAAAAAAAAAAAAAGAAAGAAAGAAACAGAAAAAAAAAGAGAGAGAGAAATTGACCCTGAATGACTGTTCCTTTTCAAAAAAGCAAACGTCTTTCCAAATATTAAAACAAGGAATTAAAAGCAAAGACTGCTTTTAATGTTGATGTCTCTTACCAATCAGCTTTTCAGCTAAAAAGCTGTTTTATTTTCATTTGATATAAAAATAATGCCACAGGACCAAAGGAGGGAATGGACTTGAAAGGAGGAAGAAGCCAGAAGGAATCATGACACTGCAAGAGAGCATGAACCAGGCTGAAAGAGCACGTGTCTCCTCCAACACAGAAAGCCACAACAGAAAGATGAGATGGCTGGACGGTTGATTCCTGACAACTAACCTGGCTTGGTTAGGAATCTTAGTGAAGTAGGGTTTTTCTCTTCTCTGGACAGCAAATCTCTCACTTTAAGGAGGTTAGAAAATACTAATATATTCACTGAAAGTCACTCCTTTCATCCACCCAAGATGTGCATTTAAAAGTTTCACAGTGTTTTAAGTTATCCATCTGTTAACAGAAACGACAGCCCAGCGTACCTCACAGCTTTCCAAAAGGACACTGGGAAGTTTTGTTTATTGACTTATTGCAGTATGTGAAGTGCAAACTGATTTTCTCATTATTTAGATGTATTCAAAGCTTTCACATCCTGATACTCACAGGACGTAACTGGCTAGCAATTTTACCAAGTAACACATTTACACTTTGGGGAAATATCTTTTCATGGTGTATACTGGAAGTGCTAATTGACTTTTATTTCCTAATAACTGTTGAAACTAATAAGTCTGGAAAAGCTGGTGATTTCAAAGAACTGTAAATTAGACATTAAGACATTTTTTAGCCTGTCAAGCCTATATGTGAAAATCTTAAAAAGTCAACTTGAACTTCTGTCCTCTGGACTGAATTAATTGATTCATCAATAAGTCAATCATAACTGTCATAATGCAGGATGTCGAGACCATATACGTAATTACGACCACCATAAGTCATCAGGAAGGTAATGCAATTGCCTTTCCCTGCATCAGCAGAATGGCAGTATGGAAAAAACCTGAGCTGCACCTAAGACATTTAGAACACATTTGACGTTATGTCTCAGGAGTTGGATTTTCTAAAAAAGATCTTATAGTGTGCATATGACAGTCTTTTCCCTCACTTTCCCATACCACTCATCCACCCTGTTTTTCAACACACTGGCTGATTTTGCAGAGGAGTATAAATTAAAATCATCACAAGTCCTGAGAAAATAAGCAGATGGGCAGAGGAAAGGGACCTTGTAAGCGTCCAAGGGAAAGGTGGATGTAAGAGCTCATAATGTATTAGATGGTAGAAAATCCACAAAGAAACTTTTCAGTCAGTGCTTGTATGTTTTTAAGACACCACAGTCAACTGACCAGGGATCACAAATCCACATTTTATGGTTTCTTGCATTTGAAATAAATCACTGCAATGCCAAGTCTGACTACCTTCTCCTGAAGCTTCAAGAAGAGAATCCATCTTCAAAAGATTTTGCCTTAAAGGTGGGAAAAGTTAAATAAAAGGGCATTAGAAAAAGAATAATGAAATTTAATTATGGGAGTAAAAGAAAAAGAGAGAAAACAAAGAGAATACAAAACTCCCTCCCTGCAATCCTGTGCCCTCCCAAAAAAAAAAACCCCACCACAAACCCTGAAATGCACAGATGGCAGTACCTGTGCCAAGGAACAGGCTTCACTCACTCACTAGGCCACGGAAAACGGCAACATCAGGAATATATGATCGGGATCCATGCTCTTATAAGAAGAGACAGCTTGACCACATTAAACTGGGCTGTGTTTCATTCACTCCATAGGTTCTGACTGATTCAAAGGACATTAGCAGTCGCAAAGTTGGCTGCCAACTGCTTCCCTATTCAGTGTTTATAATTGGAGCGGAGGTGGGAGGTGATAAAAGCAGGGAAGAGGCATAGCAAGGCCAAAGAATAGAGTGAAAGGTAAAGCTGGCCAATGAAGTTGAAAAGAAGGGATGGAAAGCAAATTAGATACCTCATGCTGCCAAAGCAATAAAACAGTGAGAGTCTGGAAAAGACAAGAGAAAAGAAAATTGGCGAAGTTCAATCAGGAATGGAGGGGAAATGGCCCAGTAAGAATAAAATGAGCGGCAGATGGAAAGAATGAGGATAGGCAGCAATCAAAGACACAGAGTGCAGATAAAGAGAGTTATATGGGAGGGAATTAAAGAGTGGAAAGACAGTGTCACTGCACTGGGGACATCAGGAGATCTCAGATGCATAAAGGTGAGAAGTGAAAACACAAAGGAGTGGGAGAGAGATAATGAGGGGAGCAATGAGATCTTAAAATCAAATAATTGAAACAATATCTGCCACTAAGTATTCCAGTAACCTAAGAGGAAATACTGCAACAGAGCAAGCTGAACTGGCAAGATCTGAAGATGCACAGAAAGGATCTCAAGTAGTGAGACTGAGGGACTTCAGGATGGCTTCACTGGGATGACTTGTAAGATGATCTAGTTAGTGACAGATATAGCAGCATGGACTCCTTTGAGACTGAATAACTTCATTAATTTTTATTTTTTGTCCTGCAAGCAGATTCCCTCTTACGAGCTATAGGTGCTTTTGATCAAGGATGCTTCCGATACAGCAACCAGCGACATCACTGCTTATGGAGCTCTGAGCTGTTCGCTGGTTTGCAGTTTGATTTGTAGCTTGCCAGCACCCCATGACTTCCAGATCTGAATCTACAAATCCACACTGTTTGCTCCATCAGAAAATTTGAGTTTCAATACCAAATTTCCACTAAGAAACGCTGAATATGAAGCCACATTTAAAAAAAAAAGCCAAGTAAGTCACAATTCGTATAATAAAATTTCGGTGGAAAAAATAAGTGGTCAAGTAACAGAAGTAATTCTATTTTTATTTTATATTCTGAAGTCTATAGGTCTGATCCCACATCTAACACGTAAATGCAAGTTTTAAAGTGATTTCAGAAGAAACTTGAAATACATTTGACTAATATTTCATTAACAATCTACATTGTTGGCCTGAAACAGCACTTTTTGAAATCAATGCGTCTTTCCCAACAGAGAACTCTTTCAGAACTACATATCTCATTGATGCTTCCATTCATCACTAATGTTCTTTCTCCTAGCAAGATCATTGTTCAGAAGTGTCCACTTCATAACTAAGCCAGACATTCAAATTTCTAACAGAGCTTTTTGCATATGTAACCAAGTTTCAGAGTCATGGTAACAGCTTTGTAAGCTTTAGTTCCATTCTGGTTTATCAGGGACTGTAATGTCATATACAACAGGATCTGCTATATCTGTACGTTATTTTCTCCTAGAACTGACATCTGAGCTAACGAAGGTCCTTTCCCAGTTGCCAAGGATTTTATAAGCATTACCAGTAATGTAGCTGATTGCATTATTTGCAGAGAATACTCAGCCATTTAGGGTGAAGAAACAGACAGATGCCTGGCTGACCGCTTCAGAGAGCAGCAAAGGCCTATTAGAAACGGGGGTTCTAATAGAGCTATTGTGTCCCATTTCACTTCTAATAGCTGTGATCTCTTTCTGTCCTTCAGCAGGGTTTCCAAGATGCTAAACACTCAGAGCTTAATAGCCATATAGATTCTCACTAGCCAGCAAAATTAGATGACAGAATAATTTTCTACCAACTTTTTCCTGTGCTTATATTTATCTCAAATGTAATTCCCAGAGTATCTAATGGTATTGCAGTTCTGCTTCTGTTTTTCACCTATGTTCAGTGACTCATCCAGAACATATTTAAGTCTGGCAACATTATGCATTGATTGATTAATCTCCCTGTGCACATTTCAGTATGCTTCTCACTGAATCTCCTGCTTTTAAAATGTTTTCTAGAGTCTTCTAAAAGGCATCTTTTTTTCCCCTTAAAATTCTCCTTTAACTGCCTTTTTAATTTCTTCTGGAGACTCAGGCTTACACTAGTAAGGACCAATAAAACTCCCCATGACTTAGACTGGCAAACAAACCCTTCCTTTAAGTAAATTACATAGGTCTTAAGTAAACGAGACAAAGGTGAAGAAGTGATGATACCTAAACATCACAAGGAGTTAACGTACCTCTAGTGTCAAATATCATTTATTCCTTAAATGTTTTAGGACATGGAAAAAGTGTCATTATGAAGAGATATGACAAAAAGAAGGAAGAAAAGTGAACAGCCAGGTAGTCAAGAAGAAAAAGTGAATGAACAGAGTATGTAAAATGAGTAAATGGGTGACTATGGAATAAAACCAAGGAGGATGCTGAGAAAACAGCCATTCAGCAGGGAAGAGAGTCGCAGCAAAGCAACAGCTTTCTGAAAGTCCCCTTCGGTTCCTGAGAGTAGGCATGTTGACTTGAAAATCTCTGTAATTTTAACACTGAAGGCCAAAAGGTGGAGAGAAGGAAAGTATAAGTTGGACTTCAGCTTTTGCCAGTGTGGGGAAATCATCATGCCCACACTGTTGTGACTCTCTGAAGAGTTTGGAAGAAGGAGATACTGCCTGCAGCCAACACTCTCTTTTTTTTTTACTTCTGTAGCTGTTCTTACTGGCTGGAGACCCCTTCTGTCTTTCCTTTATATTTGCTTATTTCTCTCGATATCTATTCTCACCTTTATTCCTATTCTTATACCTACATGAGTTTTACATTACATTGTATTACATTATGGTAAAAAATAGGGATTTACATTTTTTTTTAATGAAATGATGAATGAATGAACAAAACAACAAACAGAAAAAAAGAACAGAATATTCCACAATAAGGGAAAGAATACAAGAATGCAGCTTAAAGAAATAGTGGAAAATAGAGGCAGAAATTCCCACCATAACTGATCAACTTGCCAAGTATGCATGCTTCACACCATGATGTTAAATGTTTATAGTTTCCTAATAGTCAGTCATTCAATTCTTCTAACATAACATAAAGAATCATATCCAAATGACTTCATTTGGAGTTGCGGAGAAATATCTAAAAGGAAAATATGACTTCAGTAAATGAAGTAGCCAAAGTAGTATGGCAATTTCTTACATTTCTTAACTTCTAACCTGAAAGCTATACCTTCCTTTATACCTATATGTGCATGTGTCAGTGTATACGTATCTATTGTGTTTGAATATATATGCATACTAGTCACTCACAGAAACAAATATTTATGTTTATATAAAACGCATAACATGAGTTTGCAATGCATAAAATAAACAGTGGCAAAACCATGAGGGAGCTATGCAAGTCATCCTAACTGAGCAATATTAAGACATAAAACTCGATAATTCATCCTGTATTCTATATATATTTTACAAATTTATTCCTATAAAAATGTTTAAAAGAGTTTTACAAATTTTATTAGGATTATTTTTCATATCCATCTGCTTGTAAAAGCAGGCTCCATTAGTACTAAGATTCCAACTGTATAGGGCCCTGAGGGAGAGGAATAGTATAATTTTTTTAAAAACCTCTCAAATTATGCAAAGTAGATTTCCAACATATAAAAAGTGTCATAATCTTAAAGTCTGCTGTGAGCTAAACGCATGTGCCAATGGAAATCAAGGATTCTTCCCTAAGAGCATAAATTTTCCATTTTTATTCCTTAGATTTGCAAGATATCTCTAATCAGCGTATCTCTAATCATGCCCAGGCCAGCTCTTCAACAATCTAACTTTTAGCACTGTTTGTGCACATTCCAAGAAGACAAAACCATGAAAGAAAAAAGTGTTTCTCTAGCAAGCTGTACTAAAAACTGCCATTTGATATCCCTCAGAGGTCCGGAATTGTAAAGGCGCTCCAGCTAAATCCTAGTAGGAGAAGGGCAGAAGAGTTGATTAAAATGGCTGTAACTGTACATAACCACACAGCTTATAGATGATCACATGAATACCTAATGCGTGTGGCATTATACAATGTGACACATGAACAAAATAAGTGACCTTTTCAGCAGTCAGATTGGCTGAGCAGGTACACAAGGGAAACTACGAAGAGTGGTATTTGGGAGAAGCCACACAGGAAGCTTACTACACAATCTGAGTTTAAATTTGTTATTTTACATATAGGTTACCAACATACATTACAGATAACATAAACAAAAGCTAGAGTTCTAGTTTACATGCATGGAACTGGAAACAAGTATTTTGGCAGTAAATTTTTCAACTCTGGCTTCAATAAAATGAGTTAAGATTGTTAAAGAAGGCCAGTTTCTGAGTGATGATTGTCTCAAGAAGCCTGGAAAATCTTATTTCTCCAAGGGCAAGATAAAAACTTTCCTAAGTCTAATAGGCAAAGTAATAGATTTACATTTCTCTAGCCACTTAGAAGGAATAGAGAAGGACACGTAAAATTAGGGGAAAGTCTCAGGTGACAGAATTTAAAAACTTATAAAATGTGTTTAAGAGAATCATCTTTCAAGAATACATGTTTAAACATGGATAATTAAAGTAATAATTCATTCTTAAAAGCAATCACTTTGATTATTGTCATATCTTGCCTTCAGGTGTGATAACTTTATTATTGTATATAGATATTCAACATACAGTAGTGTGAATTAGAACTACAGTGTAAAGCTATTCACTAGTGGATTGAAAAATTCAGGAAACTTAATTGATTTATATTGAAAGAACGGAGAAGATTTAGCTGATATAGTTAAATTTAGATGATCAAGCTAAATTATGTATGTACTGTAATGCAAAAATTTTAAAATGCAATGTAAAGCTAAATAAAGATGTACTTGTGCACTAGAATTGGATTATCTTCCCAAAATAAAATTTTTCTCATTATGAAGTTAGATGACATACAGTGAAAGTAAAATACAGATATGTATCCATATCTTTACACATATGAAACTTGATAGACAGGGATCAGAAATGTCAATCTAGAGTAACCTTAGTCCTTACAGTTCATTTTATAAATACTCAAAGCAGCAGAACAGCAAGTTGAACCAAGACTACTCTTTGCGGGTGCAAATCATTACATTCTGCTTGGATTTGCCCAAATTTCTGGGTGTAAGTCTATGTCTACATGCTGTCAGATCAGCAGTTGGTAAGTGGGTGGGTGAAGCAAGCCAAGATTTCAGTGTTATCTCTTCCAGATTTTTCCGGTGCATTAGTATACACTTTCTGGCTGCAAACAATAACATACTGTATGTGTCATATTGTTAGTACTATGCCTTAATTTCACATGTAAAACTGCCTCTCAAAATAGAGCAAAGAGTGAATTAAAAAAAAATATCATCATACCAGAACTGTGAGAAACTAGAAAAGACAGAGGACCATATTTTCAGGTTCCTTGGATATATCACAACATATGGCCTAGAGAACATTTTATATTTTCAGCCTCCCCAAAATACAGAATTGTCATTCATAAGAACACTCTTCTGAGCTTTTGAATTCTAAGGATGAGAATTTCATCTCATTTTGTCCTTACTATTGGCATAAATCCGCATTTTCCAATAGTACCTAAGATAACACATTAACTAAGAAATAGTATTTGGTTTCTGGTCTCTATTTAAATAGCCAAGAAGCTCCTTACATACACATGGGCTTACCAAAACCAAAGTTTTCAAATTCACAAGTGTGGTGTTACTGAGCTGAATTAATTATAAAGAATGTCAGTGTTTTGATTAAAACCAAACACTTTTCCCCATACTAGGTACTTTTCAATTTCAAGATTCAAATAGCTACCCTTTTAAACTTTGAGGGAGAAGGATTTTAAACCATGAATAACTTTAGCTTAAATTCTCAAATATCAGAAAGCATACAGAGATCCCATTAGTTTCACTGTGGGTTGTGCAGCAAAATCTCCCATTTAAAAAATACGTACCTCCAGTAATTGCAGGATAATAAGTACCACTTTAGAACACTGTTCTAAAAGGACTATAAAGACTTCTAGCAAAAAGAAGCTGTGACTCTTAGTTGCAACTTAATATTGCTTTCAAGTATCTAACCTATGAGAAGATGAATTACACGGTACTTTTAATTACCATAATTACAGCAGTAATCATCTTCGAGAAAATATCTTGGTCACACACCAGTCCTGATTACTGGAATACCAAAAGTATAAGTATAAATTTCCTTATCTTGCATATAATATCACTTAGTTATCGTACTTTCCTGTCAATCTGTACAAACTGATTATCTACAGCTTTTGGCTGCTTTGTGAGAGGCAGAGAAAGCGACCTTAATGCAAACATAGAGCCATAGGATGATCACGCTACAGTTAGGAAACTCTCCCGGTGCGGATGAGCGGGGGCCATCCTGAATTCCGTGGTTATAGTCTTCTTGAACAACATTCCTTATACAACTTGTAAGGCATCTGGAGAACAAACCCAGCATAGTGTTCCCTTCACAAATTTTATTTAACATCCAGGGTCCAGTGGCTAAAATGAAAGCACAGGTTAAATCATCTTAGGTTTGCTCCAAGTTTGGACCTTTCTATTTGCACTAAATCACAGCGGTGCGCTGCTTCAATACTAAGTTACAGACTGCGAGATCTGCCCACTGTGTCATATATTCTTTCAGTTCTACAAATGCTGGGAATGTCTCCTATTTTGTAAACAAAATTAGAATAATATAGATGAATTGCGGGTTGTTTTGCTGTTTTTTTTTTTTTTTTTACCATTAGCAACCTGGATTTTGTATGTCCAATAATTAAATATCAAATCTATTATAGAATGCTGCTTAACTGGGGCTTAGAATTAAAAGCAGTGGAACAAAGGAGGGAAAACACTTTCACGAGCTTCATCCAGTACATGAAAGACACTATTATTCTTTCTGTGCATCTGGATAGTCATATAATGTATGATGGGTTGAAATGACTTTGGAATATAATGTGTTTTGAAACAATGTGTTTTTCAGGTTAGGATATACTTCCAAATACGCTGTAAAAATGCAGAGAAAACTGGTTTATTTAGAAATAATAAAGCAGTTCAGTGAATCAGTCCATCTTGATGACATTGATGCTATCTAGCAATGCGTCTGATGCATGAAAATTCCTTTATCCAGGAAATTATGCAAGTCCATGCATAAATATAAGCATTTGAGTACCAAACAAATCGGTTAAGCATGTGCCGCTAATTATGCACGTTTCTCAGCACTGCAGACGCACAAGATTCCTTCCACTGGTGAAGGACTTAATCTAAGCAGCAATATACCCAGAATTTTCTGAAAAGAGGGAAACAAGGGAGTGAGTTACAGGTTACTTGCAATAAGGGCAATGAGTAAAAGCTTGGGGAGTCCTAGGTTAACCTGGGATAAAACAGAAATGAGGACAGAATAACATATGAAATCTTTGTGAGAATTTCTTCCCTTTATTTATTGTAGATGTCATTCAACTGAGCACAAGAGATTAGGCCCTTTAGGGGCAACATTTATTACAGGCATAATGTGACTGTTTTGTCCTCAGCTTTTGGCTGTTGCTTCTGTGATGGGAAAAGAATTTCATGTAACGTGCCCATAAATCCAGATGAAGTCGGGAGGAGATAAGGAGGCTATGACTAGTTTTCCAGATCAACCCATTAAGATTTTTTTCTTGATCAATCTCTTACATTTGTTTTGATAATGAAAACTTTCTAAATGCTGCTAGTATTTTGCATTTTTACAAGTAAATCTTAATTTACTTTGCAAGAAAATGCAATGTCAAGAAATTGATTCTTCACATAATTCCTCTTGACTAGATTTATTATTATGAAAATTCTGCTTTTTGTCAAGTAGGGTAAATATGCCAGTTGTAAATACTTCTGCTTTAAGGTATTTTCTCATGAAAATTATTTCTAGCTTTTTGCAAAAATAAAAGCTAGTTTCTCAAGTGAACTTCTGTAGCACTCAAAAATACACAGCAAAGACAGAGTCACATCAAGTCAATTCAGAATAGCCTTCGTGATAGTCTATCCAAACTAGTCTATAAATTCTTGAATAAAGGAAAAAGCCCAGAGTGAAAAAAGCACAAACTGAGGGAGGGAAGAACATATACCAGCAGAATAAATAAATCCCTATGGACTGACCGATACACTGTAAAAAAAGTACTTATTTTAATTCTGACAGATATATATCACACATTCAACACTTTTGCTAGTAATTAATTATGGTCAAAGTATGCAATTCATTATTCATACCACTGTAAGAGAAAACTGTCCCATCCAGTGCAAAACGCTATGCAGTGTCCAATCTCAACTGTGCTCTAGAGGTGTGCCATCTACAAATATGGCTGCTTGAGCTTCACTGCTCATCTTCTGCTGTTGAAACAGCATAAAGTTTGAAGTCTTGACAGAAATACTAGAGCACTGGATAGAAAAGTAGACAAACAACTGCATTTGCTACTAACATATTTTTGCATTCTTTTGGTTTGGTATTTCAGGGGGTGTGGGGTGGTTTTTTAAAAATTCTGACATTCTCAAGCAGAACAGATCTGTATGGAAACTCATAAAATTCACACTACTTACCCCACAGGCTAGAATGACTTCCTTCACAAATAAATAATTAGGCAGATTTACCAAACACACATTATTTTCCCAAGTGACTGAAACGGCTCCAAGCGATTAAATACATAATTACGCAGTTTTTCTAAAATGCTTATTATTTACCTGAGAGTCTCACCGCAGACTCTCTGGTAAATACTGTCTCCCTGCTAGCAGCTATTTCCAAAAACGCCTCCATAATTTCCAGCCTTCCTCCAGCAGTGATATAAACAGAGGATATTACTTGGGGCAATGGAACATGAAAAACAAAATCTGAGTGTGCCAGCCAACCTATTTAACTGACAAGCTGAGCTTCCTTTGTACCTGGCATCACACTCTTTCGTATTACAAACACAGTAGAAAGCAAACAAAAGGACTTTTCAACTTTTTGGTACTTTAGTTTGTGTTTTAGCTGGCCAGGAACCCTGCTGAAGGCTGTCTGTATTTTTTTATGTGTATACATGCATATGGACGGAAAACACACACAAAAAAATTTCCCCAAATATTATTAACTGTTTTCCTACCTGGTAAGGATAATGAAGGAAACATTATGTGTTAGTCACAAAACAAATAAGCAAGTCCCCAAGCCCCACGCTCTGTTTGACACAGGATTTTCTTTCTCAAGCAACTGTCTTGGGCCAAGTTATCAGAGGACCAACCTTCATTTGTAACTGTTCCCACTGCCTCTCTCTAGGGGATACCCAGTCACAGCGTCATGTGTGCAATAAGTGAATGGGAATATTCCTGCTCACGAATCACTGGCTGGTGTCTAAACTGGGCACGGAGAGATGGGAAAGAAAAAGGTCAGGCAATAAGAACTAGCTAGCTCACTATGCAGCCAAGGGACAATACCAAACGCCCTTTTCCTAGTGATCCCTGACAATAAAATTGACCCTCAGAAGTGATCCCTTTACATTACTCCACCTCCAGAGTCAATTTTCCTTCTGCTTTTATCTGCCCAGAGGCCTCACTGCTTTGTGGTCCTTACAAAAAAGACCAAGAGTGACTGGAATCTCAATCAGAAAAAAGAGGGCAGGAGGAGACAGTAAGGTATGACAGGGTGGGGGAGAGAAAAAGAAAAAAAGAAAGGAGAAATTAAGGGCAAGAGAAAAAGGTGGAAAAGAATCTGATGGTGAGACAATAATACCTGGGGATCAGCAAATAAGGCAACAAAGACGGGCAGACAGCAAAGGGAATGGCAGTGAAGGACAGAATAGAAAATATTTTGCTTCTCAGAAAGAAGAAAAAGAGGAAAACATAAATAGTGAAAAGACATAACCTAGAATCAGGATAGGCTTATTTTTGGGGAAAAGAAAACACCATAAAAGGAACAAAGGGAGAGAAAGAGATGTGAATAACTAAGCAGAAGACTTTTACTGTGCATATCTTCTTCACTGTATTTCCCAGTGAGATGTTTCATTTGTCTGTTTTTTAACACCTTCAATGAAGCTATTTGTGTTTTACACATATACAAAACGAATTCATAGTCACAACCAAATATCTTAAACTGGGGTGAAAATGTCTTTGGAATTCTAATTTGATGTTAATACAATAAAATTCTCCCCTGGATATTTTGGCCATTTCAGTAAAAGTCGTAACAGTAAAAGCATTCTTGAAACATCAGTGAGTGTTTCATGCAGTGTGAGCCACAGAGCTGAAGGTGGAGTAGCTGAGGTGTGCACCAAATGGTGACAACTGCACACCTTGCCAGATCTTTGCTTTTATAGCAGGTGCCTCATTTTTTATGAGGTTTAAAAAGAGACATCTAAGGGCAAAGGGGAACAGAGAAGAGAAGAAAACAGGTACTGACAGGCAGATAGTGAGTGACTTTGTGATCACACCCCAATGCTACTAGATGCTCTCAGTTTCAAATATGATTGATCAAAATATAACACTTTGACATCTCTTACAAATAAACAGATTATGGGATGCATCTTGGTGTTTCAGTCTAGGCCTGTTCATGGCACCTACCACATAATATTTCACATATAACGTAATCTTACGGATGTTGCTGCATTACAACTTATTTACATTCAACTTATGTTGAAATTTATCCATAAACATTTGTAGTAAGTAAAGCATGCAAAGATACTGACAAGCAATGTTTGAAATACTGATCAAACTAAAATTTTTAGTGAAGAAGACAACTAGCAAGGGTCTGGCAAGTTTCACTTCCATGAGCACTTCAGAAAGAACCTCCTTCATCCGCATTTTCAAGCCACACATACACAGTATAAGCAAAATATAAGTTCCCACTGTCACTCTCAACTAACTGTATCTCTTCTGCCTTTTTTCCCTCCACGAATCAGACTGAATTGTGTAAGAAAGTCCCTTTTTGGAAGGTATCCCTGATTCTGTCCAGCCATGCCATTCATTTAAACTCTGCAAATTGCACCATCAGTGTCCTTACACATATTTAAAGGTCAAAATATAAAATATTGCAGTAAATATAGTGATATTAAATTGTTATGGCAGATCCTATTGTCCTGTTACTTTCATTACAATGATGAGGCTACATTGTTTCTAAAATTGAAAATGTAAACATTTCTAAACTAGCCCAAATTTATCAGGCACCAAAGTAAAAAAAGCAAAATGTAAACCTCTGAATAATCCCCTCACAAGATCTTATTAAAACTCATCACCTGCTTAAACACATTTGTTTTTTTATCTTAAAGAATCTAGACTTATTTCCAAATAGGACTACTCTGTTATCAGTCTGTATAACAATAGTTTGACAGTTTAGTGTCTTCTTATCGTAATAGGCAGTGACCCTGCAATCCAAACCTCCTTGGACCTCTACCTCTTTCCATGGTCTTCTCCCAGCTGTTTGTGTTCAGTGCCACTGCTCCATCCATCCTCTCTGTGCAATGGCAGTTCCAAACCAGCCAACAAAAAAACCCCTAACAGATCTCAAGCAGATAGATAACAAACACAATATCCAAGGACCAATTCTTGAAATTGACCTATGGTATCAAATTCTAAGGAAAAATACTGAAGTGTGATACTCCAGTCAATGCCAATTTATCATATCTTGGAGACAGACACAGTGCAATGTGCAGATGTTCAGATTTCATAAACCTTTTATTTTTAGTTAGTATGAAAGGATCTTGATAAAAGCACTGCAGATTGCATCTCAGTGGCATTTCATCAGTGCAAATGACACCATGTTGTTCTACCCTCACTTCTGATTCGCCCAAAGTGCTTCAGCTATAACGATGCGGTTTGATTTCTGCACTTAACAAGATTTTTTTCTGCCTTCTTATGGAAGGAAACAAGGCTACCAACTGACAGCAGGTGACATAATGGCTTTTGTAATGTGAACATGGATCCCCCATGGACCAGAATGAGCATACTAAGTTATTGCATACAGACCTCTCATCCGTCACCAACTTCAGCCATCACTATACTAGACTGTATTTGACCCAGATACAGAATGAAAACCTCTTTTCTAAATCATGCACTTTATCTCCTTTCCCCCCATCTCCTTTTCTTGAAAGACATTTCTGGGGACATATAATTTATTGAGATGTAGTTTGAACCATGTTACTTTTTATAGCCCTCACTTGCACCTACATTGTGCAATCATTTGACACATCTGCTATATTGAGAACAAATCCGATTTAAGAGTTTTAATAAGAACCTGCATCAATAAATTATAACAGATTGGTGATTAGTAGTATTATTTATATGCAATATTTTTGAACCCCTTATAATGCTGATGTCTGCTTCACAGGGATTAATTATTTTCATAATTTTGTCTAAGTAGTAATATAGAAAATGTCAAAAAGAAAATTAGATTTTCACTTTCCAGACACAGAAATTTAATTAACGCCAACTCCTTGTTGAAGGGGAATGTCCTTAGCTGGTTCTGTGATGTGGCAGCAGCTCTACATGCTGCCATGTGGGAGACCAAGGCTCTGAAAGTGACTTGGGGAATATTAATCACCAGGCTTCAGAGACTAAAAACATGCTGAATGTGCCACATTTGCTCCCAGCAGGTTATTTATGGAGTATATAAGGTAGCAGACAGTAACGATGTCTTATAAAAGCTGCTGCTTGCACAGCCCACCTCCGAGATTGTGCTATACTGAAAGAGACCCTCTGCTCAGATAAAAACTGATCCATTAGGAAATCTCTAATTATCCAGGCATGAAAGGTCAGCTTCCCCTCATGCTGATCTAAAAGTCTCAGATAAACACCTCAAGCACATTCCAGCTGTGAAAATCAGCATCTTCTACAATCCAGTGGACATTTTCAGGACAGACACTCAGGTGTCTCCAGTCTGTGGAAGAACAGTTCACACATATAAACCACTGAACTACTGTCATTAAAAACTCACCACAATGTGAGGGAAGCTAGAGGCATTATTTTCTCATTTTACTCATTCACCCTCCCTCTTTTCATCTTTATTCTTTCATTTCTTGAATAGCAACAATACTTCTCCTTAATGCACTGCCTCTTTTGTGTTCTTTCCCTTCATGACTCCTCTTCCCCCTATTTTCTGTATACTATTCCTTCTTTCTATTTATCTTCATTATCCTCATCTTTCACCCAGAGTCTTCTTCATTAACATTTACCGCTCACAAACTAGAATGGGAGCACCAAGCAAGACCAGTCAGGACTTCTGAGCACCACCCAGTGACAACGGAACCTAGTCCTGGTTCAAAGTGAATTAGATCCACCATGAATGAACAAAAAAATTGCTTGTTCAGAAGCCAATCCTCCCCTCTTACTTTTTTTTTTCTGGAGAAAAGAGACTTCACAGACACAGTCAAAATCATTGTACTTGCTATAACCACATTTATATAGGACAAATTAGGAAACAGTTTGAATTAAAAACCTATTCAAGCAGTTGAGTGTAAAGCTGACAACTAACAAGACACTATAATTTTATTTTATTGTTCATGTAGGAGATGAGTTTCTCAATTGGATGGCAACTTAAAGTGACTTGCCAATCATATACCCACATCAAGAGACTATGATAGGATAAACAAATATGTGCAGAAGCACTTCCAGTCAGAACAAACACCTTTCATTTCCAAAGACAAAGTCTCAGCTCTCGCTGACTCCAACTGAGATGAAAAATCACTTTCACTTCAGCTGGACATCAAAATTAGGAAAGATGGATACAACCCCCCCAACATACCCCCCCCCTCACCCTCACCATGCTTCTGCCACTGCCTCAGTGTGTCTATTTTACTTTGACATTGGACTTGGACTTTGGCATTTTCCTTGTAATTGGCAATGTTAGAAAAAGATAAATACAACTAGAACTGTAACCACAAATGCTCTGAAAATTGTAATTGCTTGTTTATTAATTCCTCAGAGTGGAAAAAAAAACCCTCTTCTAAGATGTACAATATATAAAAAAAATAAAAAGCATTTCTCCAACATCCTACATCTGCTTCTATACACTCAGATATTCCATACCAAGAAGAAATTACAAAAAGTTTATAGCTGCCAAGAATTTAACACTCCCTAAATATTAAACTTAAGGAGTACTTTGAAGAACTTCCTAAAGCTGCAAACGTGTGTGCTTTCATCCCTTTTATTTTATTCCTCTAAGAATACATGGTCATCTCCTGCATTTTCCGATTTCAAATATTTTTAAGTAGGTTTATTGAAGAACATAGATTTCAGAAACTGTTGACATATCAAGCCCTCACACCAGGTAAATCTTATTTCTTGTACCAAATTGTCCGCTCTTCCATCTTAGGTCCTGCTAAACTATTCCTGCTTCCTCATTACACCCTTGAGAAGTTTCTGTTCATAGATCACTGACCTTCACTTTAAAATCCCTTCCACACACACACTTTCCTAAACTTAATAGAGATTTTGTCTGTAACAGAAAAGATTCACACACAGTATGTGGAGTGATCAAAGCAGATACAGCTTTCTCCTCCCTTTTACTTGCAAACTTTCCTTAGCCTACTATTTATTCTCCCTTTTTCTTTTCGGGTACTATGATTTTGAAAGATGAGTTGGAGATTCACCACTATATTGATGTTTTCCATAGGAATAAGAACATATGGTTATTAAACAAATAGCAGGTAAGGGGGATAAAAAATTTAATCTTAATACATATGACTCCTTAATCATTCTCCAGAAGCTTTCTTTCAACGGAATATAGCTCTTAAGGCAATTTATTATACTTTAAAGCTTTAGTCTTTTTTTATTACCAGTTCTATATACAAACTGGTGATAATTTCACTTATTTGTTTATATATCTGTGTGGTAAAATCAGATTACTTCCAGATACAACAGTGTTTTACAGTCATCAGGAAAGCTGCATATTTTATCCAGATTCCTTTAAAATACATCATGCATATGATTACTTGTAAGAAATAAACGAATGCAAAGAAATTTTTGCAAAGTGCCTACAGCGGTGTAAAACCTTGCCTTTCCTTGGCCTCACCAACTTCTCTTCTACCAAAGATCTATGGAAGTTTATTTTACCCTGGGGACCAAGACCCATAATGCTGTAATGCTATTTTAAAAATGAAACAGTGTTTATAGAAACAGCACGTGTTTGAATGGGGTAATCCATTGTATATTTGTATACAATTCCTGCTTTGAGGCAATGCTATGAGATTCTATGCCCTGCACAGTAACTAAATAACCATAAATGATCTTTCATGCATATGCAAATCTGTCCCTCTAAGCACCTTATTAATTATTTCAAAGATACTTGGAGGTCACCACTCATGGAAATTTCTATGCATGAAGCCTCATTAATACAAGACACCATACAGAGAGATGGGACAGATTTTTGTTGCCATTTAACAAGGGCAGAGAGAGTATAATCTGTAACGTTTACTTTTTTCTTTTAATGACCAATGAAATCCAGCCAGCTCCTATCTATAAGTCCTTGCTCTGAGCTGGGTTTGAATTGTGGGGCTGCTGCCACACTACTCTGAACAGCTAATCCTATCAAGGCACCAGTTGCCGTGCTCAGATCTCTGGTCCTCAACGCTGGCTGTTCTCAGCTGGAGTAGTGCTGCCTGTCACTAGATTAGCAACTAAGCACGCTAAGGAATTAATGTTGTTCTTCCAAAAATCACAGCAATGACACATTTTGTGTTGGAACAAAGTGAAGCTATGGCATTATCACGGTAATATATCGTAGCTCATCAGCTGAGATGATAGCTGCCTTCTGAAGACACATTATATCCTGCTTGATTAGGCCACATAACAAGAAATCAAAGAAAAGCAAGGATATAACCACACAAAATACCTGAAGGCAATGACAAAATGCATCTTCTGGTATACCTGTGCCAGGAAGCAAGAAATTAAACCTATTTGAGAAGCACTGTTTGTCTGAAATCCCTAGATCCTTTCCAGCTCAAGTTATCATAGCCATGTGATAACACTGATCTTGTCTGTCACAGTGACCCTTTGCTGTAGCAGCTGCTGTTTATTTTTATTCTGTTGTGTGAGAGATGCTTTCACCTCTAGGTTGATCCAATAAAAGATATAAAAAACTTGCTATGTTGGTACATTCCCTTGATAAAAATCAGGAACAATGAGTCAAATGTTAATGGAAACTGCAGGCTATGTTCATTATGTTATCTCTATTTTTGAAAAATACTAGAATGAACAGAACTAATTGGAAGTGCAAACAATTTAAATAGGCTTAATTACAAAACCAAACCCTCCTGTACAGCTCTAGGGCAATGAGTGCACTGAAGAAATGGGTTAGTTTTTAAGTAAATCTGTTCTTACATGAAAATGGCAAAATAAAATACATTTCACAAAGTCAAAACGCAGGACACTAGTATTTTCTTCCAGGACACCACAAATACTACTTCAGCATTAGTCTGTGATGTTTAAAAATACATGTATTAATACAAACTGTTTTAATCTGTCTGTGCAACCTTGTCATCTACCATAAAATAAATCTCATTTCAGTAAATACAGATTTGTTTTGTATTCCTTGTAGAAGCAGGCTGAAATCAACATCTAACCTTTCAATAAAGCTCAGATCCAGTATTTTTTTGCTTTGAGTCATGCTCTGTTAGAGATAACATGTACTAAACCAACATTGCCACAGTAAGAAAGAAATGTCTTTTCTTGGCATGTCCCATGGTATTCACTCCTGTCAAGGGGAATCATTTTAGGCTTCACTGAGGTAATTAGAGAAAGTTGTGTCAAACAGTGCTTTATTGCCTCACATGTAAATACAAAATGCAAATTGAAGTTGCACAAATTAAGATTGTGAACTGTAGATTGCAAAACTACAACCTTAAACTATTCAGTAGGAGTGCCATGGTAAGTGTATAAGAAAACCACACGATACTGTTCTGAATGTTACTTAATTGAAATAATTGCTGCTGGATCCACAGCTATGAAGGAGGCTAAAATCCTTTGAAGCTGAACAGGAAGAGAGAAGAGGTTGGCAACTCAGGCATTCCTCTTTTTCACAGGTGTCATGCAACTCAGCCTCATGACTTTCTCAAAGGACAAAAACTAGTCATTGGTTTGTAACTCAAATACAACATAATTCTAGAATCAAACAATTTTCTTGCATACCAGAAAGTCAGGTTCAGGTAGCTGCAGAACCAGTGAAGTTACAACAGCACTGATCAGATTCTTCATCCTGCAAAGCAGTCTGAAAGATGATGCTTAAAATGCTTTTATTGATACAGAACCGCTAACTGAACAAAGAGAACTGATGGAGATACGAACCAATTTTAGGTTTAGATGGAATATCATTTAAAACCACTGAATACTTAGAGATTTTGATTGAGAACCTCTCCAACACAAAGCATGCCAGCACAGTACAATGTCAATACTTCTTAGAGATAATCAGGCTGTTTCTGAGCAAGCAGGTATGCCTAGACAGCACCACAAACCACTGTGCAGAGATACTAGCACAGGTCCTGAAGTAGTATTTGCAAAGACAGTTCACATCAGTCTACCAGAAAAGGCAAAGAGCCCGTCCTACATGCTGCATTGACACAACTACACTTCCTTCCCTTCAGCATCATGATTCAGCTCTAGCTCAAGAATCTCCGTACCACACAGCACCGCACTGCATTGCGGCACACCTCAACTACGCACTGCGCTGGCACAGGGCAGCACTTCCACAGAAATTTTTCCAAGAAACATTCTTACTAACTGACAGAATGCATCACTGAGAGAGAACTGAGAGAGAGTGCATCACAACTGTATTATTACTAATACTACTACTATTAATACTGCTTTAACGTATAGTATTTTGAAAACAACCTTCTGATTTGAGGAGTTCTGAAACTTTAAGATTAGCAATATTTTCACATTTCCACATTTAGCTATTCTAACACTCAAAGTATAACGCATGGAGGCTAGATTGGCAGCAACAGCTGCTTTTCCATTCCCACAGCTGAGGCCTATCTCACTCGAACAGTAAAAGAACAGTCATCCTTTGTGCATCCTTTACGGTATGCCTTTCTTAGGCCAAGGATATGTCTTCCTCACCTCTCAAAGACTGAAATCGCATCCCTGAGCATTTCAGCTCTGTCTTCTTGCATTTTCTCCTCATCAGATGCCTACTCTGCTTCTACCTCTCAATTCTCTTAGTGTTCCACTTCAACACATAGAAGAGAGAACAAGACTGGCTTGCTACTGCCAGCCAGGGATAAAAACTTCTGCAAAATTCTTAGTCTCCTCTCTCAGAAAAAAAAAAAGACAGATAAAACTTCTGAACTGAACAACTAGAGTTGCAAGAGATATGGAAAAACCCTAACACAAGTTTTGTGCAGCATGACTGGCAATGAGTTTACAGAGAGAAAAGGTGGAAGGGCCATTAGTTTAACATAATAGTCTGAACTGAAGGAAGCTCTGTGACACAAGCCACGGCTGCAAGAAGGCCCACAAGAGAGGAGAAAGATGAGTTGCCTGCTGCACCACTGGGACAACTGAAGAACATGGAAGAGAACTGATAAACGAAGGGGAAAAAGGATGGATTCATCTAAGTAGCTAATTAATTTGTGTGTGAGCAGAAAATGGATTTACTTTTGGAGAAGCAATAAGGGAAGCTGAGAGTACAGACTGACCACACAGTACTACAGTACCTTCAAGGTCAGAGAAAGAGCACTAGGTATAAAGTTCCTGTTAGGTTCCTCATGACAGGTTTTCTTACATAACATTAGAAAAGTGTTTTGTGCAGTATGACATCAGCATGCAAATGCAGTAGCAGAGCAAACTGTTAAGGGGGAAGTAAAGTGAGACTTGGTGAGTAGTACATAAACAGCAGTTCTAGTGAAATGTGAACTGATGACCATTGCTAGATTGCTCTTGAAGCATTAAAAAGAAACAATTTTAAATGGCTCTTACTACTGTACTTTCAAAGTCCTCAACACACATCCTTACATTAAGTAAATGCCATTCTCCTTAGAAAATTTGCCAATTTTTCTCCCATCTAGTGATTTGAAACTCATTTGTCAGCCATTCAGGTAACCAGGCAAGCCCATCTTCTGTGCGGCTTCTAACATGCTGGAAATTTATTCTTATACTACTATACAGCACTTGTGACAAACCTATATGCACATATGCAAATTTAGCAACAGGAAAAATGAATTCTAATGTATTTCTTCACAGCAAAATATTTGCAAATTCCACGTGCCAGTGTAATTGAATCAATTCTCAGAACACATCTTCCAGATTCAGTGTAAGCCTTTGTTCAGTTAAGTTAAACTTTGTTTCCTACTCAGGTAAAACAGATGTTCTACCATGTTCTCAGAGTGATCTACATTTTATCCAACGAGGTGACAATTAGTAGCAATAACTCCATCAACAGGAAGGTTATTTGAAATTCCTAGTGCAGTCCTTTTCTCATTAGTACTTGAAGACAGGCCAAGAAAGTTAACAATTTACTAAACCTGAAAGTGGAAATGTGAAGGTCGGAGTGTTTTTTTTTTTTTCACCAGAGTGTAATGCTGTAATCTGCTAGCACTTCATAATAACAAAATACTAATGTGAAGAAAGTACGCATTTGCTTTTAAAAGAAATGCCCTTTAGAATCCAGTTAATTCTCCAGTTCACAGGCTCGGCAAGAACCACTTCAATATTCAAATATTTTCTCCATGAAATGAAACAACTCCTACGAAAACAGTATAATTCCACAGATAAACTCAAAATTAATAGGCGATTAAAAAGATCTTGCCCTGAAATCCAAATCACATAAATTTTTAAAAAGGAAATCAGCTAAAACATACCTACGCAAGGGAGGGAATAGCCAAGCTCTCGGTCATGGATGAACTGACGGTCATTCAGCATAGTCACACAGTACAGGTGGAAACAGTCCAGGCAAATGACATGGCGGTGCACGCACTGGAATACAAGCACAGGACTCCTGTTAAAAAAGAAAAAAAAAATCCACCAAAAATTATGAACAAGGACTGGACTGAACTCCACAAAGAGCTTTGTTTCAAACTTAAAATTTTATAATAATTTTTCATTAGTAGTACACAAGGGTATTACATAAAAGCAAAATTTAGACTGCTATATTGCAGCACTTTGAAAAAGAGATAATTTCTAATATAATTCAGATGTGAGAAAAGAAAATAAATTTTTACTGAAAATTGAAACTTTACTGAATAGTGGAACTTAAAGCAAGAAAAGTGCTTTAGTATCAAATCCTTTGTATAAGCAAAGGCAGATCATACATGGTAAAACATCAAACGGTGGAAGGTAGGATTAAATAGAAACGTAACTAGCTGGGAAAGCTAAATAGGAGTTTGTGAAGACCACTCTCAAGGCAGCCATTGGAACTTCACACAGAGAGCATTCCCTTAGTCATAATGAGTAAAATAATTTAGCTTATGGTCAGAGGTATGAGAATTTGGGAACAAGACACCTAAACTTCAGTGCTATATATAAATGCATGCTAAGCGAGAAATTCCCACTGCAGTCAACACACTCAAGTGGAAGCTGGAGCTGGTCAACCTCCAGGTATCTGCATTAGGGCAAGCTGAATCACCTGCCTGGCTCCATTGTCCGTACAGACTAAGACCCCACAGACCATTACGGGAGCTCAGACACCCGCCACACATGCAGACATCTACGTGGCAACAGCTAAATACGGGTATCCTAAGTCTGCAGGATACTGCTTGTGGAGATGCAGCGAGGAAACTCTTGGAATAAGTGAGGACAAACAATTTTACTCCTGAGCCGGCCTGCACTCAGAAACCCTCCAGTGATAGGAGGAGTATTACCAGCCCCAAATATCAAGATTGGAAAAGTAAAGAGAGATGTGGTAAGTTGCAAGGAAGAGTGAGATTCCCATTCAAACACTGAATTATTTTACTCTTTTAATTCGTCTGTGGGCAAACATAGGTAGAAATGGGTTAAATGTTAAATTTTTTAGTAACTAGAAAGAAAGAGAATTATTTTTAAAAATAAAAGGAGGATTTCTCACATATGCACTGTATTCTGGGACACAGGTATTAAAAGAGAACATCAAATACAGCAGAACTTGTGATAAAATCATTAGAGTTAGCAATACCGCTATAGCTTCTATAAATCCTGCTACACGAGGCTTTGAAAACCCACTGAAACAGTAAATCACCAAGCCCTCAATGTGGGAATACAGCTGCAAAATGTAATCAATAATAATTTCAGATACTGTATATAAGCATTTAATCTTCCATGAAAATATGCTTTAGAGTTGTGCATACTATAGAATTCATGGTAGTGTGTTGGTATCTCCAAAAATATAATCTCTGTGTTTTAAGGATTTTGTTGAATAAAGCAGCTTAAAAACTGAATTAAATAAAACCTCCCCATTACTAATCCTTATTATTTTCCCGCTTGCTGTTCTGAATGTAGCAAATAATTTTTAAAAGACAGATGTAAGGCAAAATAAGAAGCTGATCTGTATCATTTTAGCTCTGGAAGGTCCCAAAATCATTATAGAGAGCTGGACGAGCAGTTATCTTGTCCCTGAAGTGCAGAAGTCCCCATGGCTCAGCAGTCAATGTAACCTTAAGAAAAACACCCCAAAGATTTCTTCCTGAAATGCAGATGTAATCAAGATTACCTATAGCTTTAATGGATATTTCTCTTTTAGGGTTAATTGCTCATTTTTATTGCTTCAGTGTCTGACTGTCTTTCGAGTTTCATGGGAAGCTCCCTGGATCAAAATTCACACCTTCCTGACCTTTATTTCAGAGGCAAAATACATCTCATGTGTGAGGAGAGATTCACAAGTGAAAGCCATCAAAGGTTGACTTTCTTAAAAAACCCAGGCCAGAAATGCAAATACAGTTATTAACACTTCCACCTAAACTTGTACAAAACCAAGACTAACAGCACTTCATTATGCAAATGAACTACTACAATCAGTTACTAATGTAAATTATTTTGTGATAACCAGTTTTGCTTCTTAACACAGTACAACTGTTTGAAATCAAACTATATTCTCCAGAAGGGGCACAGCCAGACACGTACACATCTAAACTACATCTTTAGGAACAATGTTAACCTTGAAATGTGCTGGTTTTTAACGCTGTCAGACTTGCAAGCAATGTGTACAAACTAGACATAAGTCTGGGTTCAACTGTGTCATAAATCACAAGCTTAGCTTTCACAGCTACTACACCGTCCGCTAATTTTGCAGCCCACAGCATTTCTCTGTCGTAGGGCTTTGAGAACTTCAATCTATATGCAACGCAGATTTATCCAAATTCATTTGGCATTGGAACAGTCACTACATTCCAACATCTGCAGATTTTGTAGCAAAAGAAAGCATTTCTAGTTTAAAAAAGAGATAAAAGTTTTGCTCCTGAGATAAGTAAAGACAAAGATGTAGAGATTATGTTCACAGAGCTCGGAGGAAGCTAGTAAATACTCATTTAGGATAACTCCAAGAGTTATTAATAGAAACCCTGCTTGAACCAAACACAATTTATTTTAGACAGGAATATTATGAAAGTCAAGAAATTTGCCATATAGTGTAACAAGGGCCCTTGCTCAATCTAACATAACAGTCTTGTAATGTAAATCTGAAGTATATTTTAGAAGGTATTTCACAGGTTCCATTTACATAATGTGTTTAGTTGAATCAGAGGTTTCATGAGAATAGTATATAAGAAAAATGTTTCTCACAGCAAGGGATAAATTGGTCCTTTTTGTTCACCAATTAGGAATGTAACCACTTAAAAAAATTGAAAATCCAACATTACAATGCCTCACAGAAAACTTCCATAATAAGTCACTCGCTCCTGTGCTCTGATTCCTTTTCATGAGAATTTTATCAGCACGCATTTACTTAAATGAAAAAGAAAGGAGAACCTGCTTCATGTTATTGCTATGGGATAACCGTGTGGCACAACGGCAGCACGGCTGGAAGCGCTATCTGGTCTGTACATTCTTTTCTCCTTTTCCTAACTGAGGAGCAGCAAGGCACAGATAATTCTCAGACAAACTACAACAGTATATTGACTAAATAAAGACACAAAGACTTGATCTTGTTTAGATAAGAAGCCCACTGGGAAATAAATTGTTCTGGTATATCCCAAAATCTCATGATTATTAATGTACTGGCAGGGAATCCAATGGCTATGAATGTGAGGGGGTACTTAGCATAAGGAATTATTTGCAGACGTAACGCTGGATTAACTGAAATATCTCTCAATGTCTACTGAAGAAAAATGTGGGGCAATTTGTCCCTTGCTTGGTCTTTATCCTTCATATTTTGAAAAAAAGCTTGACTGAGTAAAGGTTAAACAGCACACCACATACGTCAGTCCATTATTTTTCAGGAAATGTGAGTAGCCACAGTCTGAAGCACTTTGGACCAAGGAATATATCTAAGTCTGTATAAATCTGTGAAAAAACATGTTGGATAAATCTGTGAAACCCTCTCGAGGTCATTTCTAGGTGACAGTTGTATTTTTCTCACCTCAATCTCAAAATCTTAACCAAATAATAATAAAAAACCTTAGCAGATGTCTATAAGACTGCCTTGCTGGGATTACAGTCAGTGAAGCAAAAATAGCCATTTAGGATTCATTTCTGTGCAGTAAATAAATCTGAATGCACACAGCCATATCACAGCCTTTAACCCCACCTATGACCACTATATTTATCATAACACACTTCTGCATTTCTAATACATTTTTTCCCTGCTGGCAACCTTCCTGTACTTCAAAAAGCTTTCTATATTAGTACCATGTAATAATTTCATTTATAAATGGATTTCTATGCCATTCCAAAATGAATTTTTGTTAATTTACAGGGTCAGATCGATAAGCACCATTCAAGAAAAGATGAGTCACTGAATAAAATGTGTAGGAAAAAAATACGGAAAATATAAACTTTGGTGACATAGACACTACAGGCACTCTCCTACTTTATAAACAATCAAAGTAATTAAACAGAAATACTGTCCTTGAGCAGTACTCAATCAGATTTGGCTCTACCCTTGTAGTAGAACAAAATCACAATGCCTAAACAAGCCAAATTATTCATCCAGGACATGGCTCCCTTATAGAACTGTATGCAGGAAGGGTATAGTTTTCTAATTCACACAAAGCTGGTGCTTTCCCTGTCTACTGCATACAGTCCACAGTCTTACTCAAAACTATTAAAAGAATTGTCTGTTTATGATGCTTTAAGTGCATGGTTTTCTTAGGATGAAAATACTGCCAAGTACTTCCAGTTAGAGTAGATTGTTAAATTCCCTTAGAAAGATGCTACTATTTAGATAAAATATAAATGTAGAAAATACAGAAAAAATTCACAGTGATTTCTGGTTTAGAACTGAGACAGTCTGGAGGAAAGTATAGCAACAAATCCTACCTTTTAATGAGCAATATGCTATTATGGATAAATAGAAACAATGACCTAGCAATTGCAGACAACTTGGAAGTAACAATGCAGGCCCCTAAATATTTAGACAAGGGTAGGCCTTTGAAATGGATATCAAGACCTTACAAGAGAAAAGAAACAATGATAAAGTACTAAGAAAGAAATCTCACTGATATGACTTTGCAGTCAAGAACTCATCTTTCATGGCCTTTTAGGAGCACACAAAAAGGACATTCCTACTTTCCCCTCCCTAAGGGATGAAAATAAATCTTGACCTAGACTGTGCAAATTAAAAAAACCCGGTGTATATATAAATAAAATTTTTTAAGAAAAGAGAAATATTAAATCCACTAAAAGAATGAAAAAAAACTGGGTTTGCCTTTGATCACTAGCTGCACAACGCATCAAAGGTCATAAAGTCAAGGTTATGAACAGCATGAGACATTGCTGTGTGAGCTTAAATTTTCTGACTGTGCTTCTGTGTAAAAATATATTCTGACCCACAGCTGTTAACTTAACGGGGCATTGGCAAGTGAAATCTGACCTACTTTCTCCTCTACTATGTTACATGTTTTCCTCTAAAATGTGCTTTCATGATTCTTATTTCTACTGGAAAGCAGCGCCAAGGGGCCAGAACACAGGAACAGCCTGACAGTAACAAACCAGAATATAGGGGAAGAACAGGCACACTTAAAATTAGTGCATATGATGGCAAGTGCTCCTTTCAGCAGTACGCTTGTTAACTTTGTTGTTTTTTGGGGTTTTTTTTCATGCTTAGGAAGTGACACACATTATTGCCTGTAAAATCTGTGATCATTGTGGCAGACAACAGCATCTGCCTCCTGAGGAGACAGGCAATGAATTCTATGGTATATATACTGGTACGTTCGTATCAGTACGCAGCATTACATACGTGCTATGCCCGCTTGCTTAGACACGCCTCGTTTGACCTCTGTGTTCAGACACAATAACCACCCTTGGCCCTAACAGCTGAATCTTATGATATTAAGGAATGGGCAATGATTAGGCTGGAGAAGAAACCTTTCCGGTAATCTAGAAGAGTAGCCATCTACAGCACTCCTCTGCACAGCAATGTGATAAACCAGTCATGCTTTGAAAGAAAATCAGTAGAACCTGCTCCTTTTTCTTCATCTCTGCTTTTAAAACCTCATTAATGCTCCACTGGAGAGAAAAGACCTCAGTAATGGAAGTAAAAGATGACAAACATGAACAAAGGAAGCAGCTCATAAGCCCAAGCCCCGATGCCAGTTGACAGTGGGGATATCAGAACAACCAACGGGCAGTATAAGTATGCAATGACTGCTTTTCACAGAACATAGACAACTTTGCATGGATGTGGTTCTTCAGAGCTCAGGGACCCTTTTGGATATCAGTCTGCTCTGTTCCTCCCAGCAATCCTCTGGGAGCTGAAGGACTGCCCTGGCATCACGCTCACCATGTTTTTTACACGTGTGCAACTGTGCTGAGTAGCACACCAGAACTAACACCATAACTCTCAGCAGGAACACAGTAGGAATGGCAGAGCAGCCTCCTTAAATGTTAACTCAGAACCTTTGTGGCTTGCTGAGCACCAGCTTACTGCGCGCCAATTCCTCCATACTGGCTCTTTTGCACACGACCTCCTAAAGCCTATGTCACATGAACCCTCAACTTTTGCTACCAAAGGGTGGTAAACGCTTCTTTCACCCGCCCCTGGATTTAAGCTGGCTGACAGCAGACTTTCCTCTTCCCAGAGGCACAGGCAGCACAGGCAAAACTGCACAGAGGGCAGTCCCCACCAGCCACACGGTCCATTTTGCCCAAAAAGCCTCCCTGTCACAGGCTCCGAACTTTCTGACTAGAGATACTCCAATTTGACAGACTAGAGACACTCCAATTTGACAGACTAGAGACATACAGTCAGATATCAGCCTAGTTTGGTTTTAAGAAAAAAAACCAAACAACTCTGTGAGGTAACCAGTGAAATTGGGAGAATGATGAGATATCAGGAGGAAGGGCTAACTCCACCTGCACAAGCAGCACCATGCAATTCTTCAGTCATTAAAGATGAATAAATAGAAAAAGTTAAAATGTCTTTGTATCCTATTGACCTCTTATTCCCCTGACTGGTTGCTGAGGATCCCATTGATTTCTTCCAAGGATATTGTCATAGTTTAACCCTGCTCGGGACCAAACTACAGAGTCTCTCTCTCACTCCCCCCACCCTCCAAGGGAATAGGGAGAGATAATAAAAGAAAAAAAGGCTCGAGGTTTGAGATAAGGACAGGGAGAGATCATTCAAGTTACTGTTATGGGTAAAACACACTCGACTTTGGGAAAACTATTTGTTTATTATTAAAACCAAAGCAGGATAATGAGAAAGAGAACAAGATAATTTCCCCCTCCGCTCCCTCTTCCCGGGCTTAACATTACCTCATTCCCCACCCCGAGTGGCACAGCGGGGAAGAGGGAATGGGGGTTTATATGGCTCCTTCCTCCTCGGGGGAAGAACTCATCACATTCCTTCCCTGCTCCAGCGTGGGGTCCGACCCACGGGCTGCATTTCTTCATGAAACTGCTCCAGCGTGGGTCATTTTTCCACAGGATGCAGTCCCTCCAGAACGGCTGCCCCAACACAGGCCCTCCACGGGCCACAGCCACCTTCAGGCATCCACCTGCCCCAGCATGGGGTCCTCCATGGGGTGCAGGTGGATTTCTGCTGCTCTGTGGACCTCCATGGGTTGCAAGGGGACAACCTGCTCCACCATGGGCTGCACCATGGGCTGCAGGGGAATCTTGGCCAGGAGCCGCATTACTCCTCCCCCTCCTTCTGCACTGACCTTGGTGTCTGCAGCCGTTCCTCTCACAGGAAATTCTTCACAACGGGCTGGCAGACGCCTCTCAGGTTCTCTTCACATCATCCATCTCATCTCCTCTCCACCTCTTCTGGGCTGAATTGGGCCCAGTTGGCCACCCGGCAGGAGGCCAGAGGGTGAGGGCTGCAAGGCCCACAAGGCTCGCGCCTCCCCCTCTCTGTCCCTGCTCAGCGTCTTCACATCTTCCCTTTTTTACTTTTCCCCTTCTTAAATACATTATCACAGAGGCATTATCACGGAATATTCTGCTACCAATTGGCTGGGCTTTCGCCAGTGGTGGGTCTGCCCTAGGCCCAGCCAAGTCCACTGGACAAATGGGAAACTTCTCGCAGCTTCTTACAGAAGCTGCCACCACAACCCTTCATTACTAAATAAAACCACCACAGATGTAAACCTTATTTAGTCTTACTCCCTACATCTATGCTAGTAAAATTAACATTGTCACCAAATGCAATGTATTTGGCATGCAACTGACTGTGCTGTTAGAGTGGGCCCTGGCATGGCTTTAGGCTTGCCAAATAGCAAAGTCAAACAGTTTCTGGGCATAGTCCAGGGGTTACCATGTGCTGTCTCCAACAGGCAACAGCAATCTGCCACCCTGCTTCACAAGCTGAAAGAGTTAATAGTACAGATCTATGGTAGAAGAGCTTTATTCTGGGACCCTTCTCTTAATAACAAAGCTTACTGAATTATTTTCTGTTTTCTTACTCACACTTCCATTGCAAAACACAAAGCTTTTGAGATAGCTTGTGAAATTATGCTGTCTGTAAATACATTACATAGAAGAAAAGTTCCCCAGCATGAAATACAAGACAGAATCACCTTTTTTTTTTTTTTTTTTTTTTGCCTTCTGAAGGATGCTGAAATCCCTGGAAAGACACAGGAGGAAAAGAATATTGGACATCATCTTAAGAGATGCTGTCACATTATCCTCTTTATTCCCTGGGACTCCACGAGGGACTTGGACTGTCAGATACAGCATGTTTCAACTGTGTAAATTTCAGTTATTTCCTTCCAGTTAGCTTTGAAAATACAACTTGGTGCATGAACATTGAGATTGTGTCTTAACATGTATAGAAAAAAAGAAGACTGGAAAACAAGGTAAGGCAAAGAAGTGGGGAAGGAGGAGAGGAAAGATATAGGTAAGAGGGAGCAGGAGGTAGAAGTGATACATTAAGTGCACTTGCTCCTAGAGAATTATCTTTCACCACCTTAACATTGTTTTGTGCTTTTTCCTCATCTTTCTTTTCAAATATGAATATTCAATTTATATGTTCATCAAAACAATAACTTGAAGGTGCTTCCCATTAAATGAGCCTTCAGTCTCAACCAAAGATACGATTATTATCTTCTAAACAAAAACACCCTCAAGTTATTGCTACAATAAAGATATTTTTCTGTAGAAATAACACTTCTTTTCAATTCCTCACTACCATTATAATTTACAGATATTTCACCCTTTCCTCCTCAAGGCAAATACCTTAGCATAAACATCAAGGTGCAGTTGTCTGAGAACACCTACATCAGCACCTCCACTCAAAGGGAAGAACAACAAGCCTGAGGCTAGCAAGTCTCATCGAACGTACTCTGACTTGGTAGGTTTTAAGTGTACAAAGTTAATTTCCCTTAATAGTCTGAAGAAAATAGTTTGCAATGTCCACCAGAAAATTGTACTAGCAGGGAGAATGGCTTGTGTGTGTCATTTTTCCATACTGCTTACAACCACTATCAAAAGATATTCATATTGTGATATTTTTTTCTGATCTTGTCATGGCCCTTGTCAAAAGAACAAGCCTGAAATTTAAATGCCCAGCATGCACACAGCTCTACGTTTAAATGTCTTCATTTGCCTTCTCCATCTTTTTCCTTACACGTCAACTTCCATTATATAGAAGAGTAAATGGAATCAACTTTCCAACTAGAAAAAAAACAACCAACCAACAAAACCAACAAACCCCAAAACCAAACCAGCACACAAATTAAATAGTAAAAATCAGACAAAGTATTACAACGTTAGGGAAGTATCAATTCTGAATTTGTAATTGGGTCAACAAAAAAAAAAATTGTAGAAAATTCTAAATATTTACAGAGATTAAACTAAACTCAAAAGAGGATTCTGGAAGGTCAGATAATTGTATGTGACTCTTTTCTGTTTAATCTCGGCATACATTTTCATTAGTTTTGTACTGCATACTTGGAGGCTGACTGGTCCTCTTGTGCTTATTCTTTCAAAGACTCAGGTAATCTACTGCTCTTTGTACAGAAGTACTCAGGAAAAATCTTCTCCCATTTGTCTACCTGACCTAATAATCTGTGTAACATAGAGGAAGACTGACATTCATCCAAATATAACTTTGCATTTGTATAGGACCATTCCATTCCAGATATTGATATTGAAATGAGGCAAGGAGTGCAGTGAAAGACTAATAACAAATAGGAATATATGGGATTTATTGTGGGGACCATTTGCTCTGTTCTTCAAGTAGACCAGGTTTTTAGTTAATGAAATAATGATATAGTATCATTATAAATGTCACAGAACTTATATGAAGACACTTACTGGAAAAAGTACACATGAAAGGGCGTGTATCTTCGGAACTCTCACATTTGTGCCCATCTTTCCCTTATTTTGATGAAACAGTTTACTTCTGACCTCACACTTAGCTAGTTACCTGGACTGACATATGGGGAGGAAAACGAGCATGGATTTTTGATCTTACCCCCTCCTTGTCCTCATTGAGCATTTGCTCAAAGACAAGAACACAGCAAGAAAACTGCAGCTTTCTCAGAGGGGATATAACAGCTGTAATTGTCAGCCCTAATGAATAGTTTTGACTTCTCATATTTATCTACAGTTTTCCAAGAACACAGATCATTCCCACAGAGACTACTCATATTCACTTTTCTGTTACACTCTCTCCCTAGAAAAACTAAACCAAATAAATTCAGAAATATTAACAGGCATTCACTGAAGTAAGTTTTCCTCTGCCTTCAATTTCCTTTTGACAACTCCCTCAACACACTATACTTACTGCATGTGAGCTAGGGTCCAGATTACAGTCTAGCTAACAGGAAAAAAAAAAGGAGAAGTAAAAAGAACAAGGAAACAGAATGGAAAATGAACAAAATAAAATTTTAAAGTAGTCAAATTCATTTGACATGTGAAATAATATCTACGAGATGTCTTGCAATCACCATGGATAACATCATTACTTAGCTTCATAGCTTGCCTACATTCATTCACAGGTTGATCAAACCATAAATTATACACAGAAATCTTTCATTACAAATGGTGGCTTTCTTCTATTACAATGGCAATGAGAGTTTATTTGTACAGGGGGTCTAAAAGCTGGCTCAGCCCTAAGAATCTATGCACCACTAAAATGCATCCAAGGAATACATTCAGACTCTGTGATAAAACCCTCCCTGTTCTTTCTACCATTCAGGGAACAGAGAGAGATACATTATTTCTCAAAACATATTGATAAAACAAACTAACAAGGAAGCATCACCTAATGCAAAATGTACGAGAAAATAACAAACATTTCCCAAAAGAAATATTTCTCAAGCTCCTGCATTATCTCTGTTTCAAATTACAGAACAGCACTGCAATAGACGGAACCCCGCCTTATTTAAAATGGTATTGACCAGTGAACATTAGACATCAGATCATTCATCAATCCTTACCTTTTACTTTTAAGTGAAACATTAAAACTACTGTATTTCTTCTAATCAGTTGACTTATTATATATGAAAACTGTACTCCAAGCTGTATTTTTTACCTTTAAAATTTTTTTTTTTTTTTAAATCAAAAAGGCCACACAGTGTAAGATTCCACTCACAGAATGGACTGCAAGAATGTCTATGGAATATTTACTTCCATATAGAATCATAGAATAGTTAGGGTTATCCTAACTTACAACTCATAATGGCTCATGTAAAATGTATTCACACTATCGTCAAGTTTATACATAAGAATAGTGGGAAAGGAAATGTGAATGGATGTTTGCTATCTAATTTTCAAATAATTCTAATTCATCTGTTTTATAGTGTATATATGATACTTCTGCCAAGTTCTATTCCCATGAAGACAGAAAGTTTTCTGGTAACAATGAAGAGAGCCTTGAAATTCAGTGATGAGAAATGGAGGGCACATAGAAAATGCAAATTACGTTAGCAAGTAGGGTAGTAGGAGTACAAACTTTCTTGATGTCATACATCCTGCTCTCAATGTCATCTCACATCTTTGAAAGTAGTTCATACAAAGGAGTTCTGCTTTCTTCAAGAGAAAGAGTGCTGTATGTTGTTCAGCCCCACTCATTTCTATACGGATGGACACAGCACACACTTGGATTAGCACGAAAGCAATGACTGGATCTGGTAGGAATCCTGTGGTGCTTCTCTGAAGATACCACAGAAATGTGTTTGGTTGCAGCCTGCAAAGGAGCAACTAATATCACAGCAACAAAAAACTACACAGGACTCTGGCAGGGAAGTTACTAAAACAACTAACAGAAAAGTTAAGACTTGCCACTTCTTTCCTAGTTCTGTTTTCTAGTTCAGTTTTCATTACAATCAATAGCTAAAATGTCATTGACTTTAGCTGACCAAAATTTGGCCTTACATTTTTTAATAACTACAAACATATAATTCAACATGAAAAATAATAATATCTTAAATCGACAGGGGCAGACCAGGTGTTTTAATCACACCTAAAAAATGTAATTGCACAGCAGCTATATACAGAAAACATGCTTGCACCTGTACATCTGCTTAATTTTACCTGGAAAATGTTCTGCTTTAGCATTCATTGAACATTCAGTTCTGATATAAAACTAACTGCTAAAAGTTTTACTGGAATTCCCTTGTCTGTCAAAACAGTACCTTTCTCTCTCCACCCCAAATTCTATGATCAACTTCTTGCTCATACTACTTACTCAGGAGTTTGGGGGACCAGTTAACGCCAGTGAATCTCAATGCTATGCTCTGGCTGACCTGCTTTAGAGTTCAAATTCAGATAGAAAAAAAAAGTCCACCCACCAAGTTAAAGCTGAAAGTGCAAGAAGACACTATTTTTAGGATGCTTATGCTATTAACTACACCAGGCTTCATAGCAGTTACATCTTCAGCTGCACAGGCACTGGAGCTGACTCTGCCTCATTCCTCCTTTGTGGGAGCTTCATAACTCCCTGGCAATGTGCAGACTGGGAAGCAAAAAGGAATAAAAAAACAAAGCAAGCAAAATGACAGTTATTAGGAATACTTAGCAATCCAAGTGTATGGATTCAATTCAAAGCTCTTCCAGAAACTGCCAGATCCTGTGAACATGATTGATCCCCTAAAGAAGGTTCAGGCCAACTCTTATAAAAACTGGCTCACACATTCCCAATTATATAATGTACCAATTATGTTTCCCATTCTCTCTTACATTAGCTAGCCTGACAGTGATCTGTTCAGCCGTGTGTGATTCATCAGGTTTGCCTTCTGCACCTAAACAGGAGCTATAGGAGAGAGCAGCCCTCAAAGCCCACCCCACTTTGGCAAAGTGTGAAGCCAATGACATTTCCTTGTCCTGCGGCATCCGAAACCTGGCAGCCTCCTGGCGCTCTGAATCACCACATCACACGTGCTCAGCTGAGCACTGGAGCCGTGCAGGTTTTATAAATAGCGCCTACACAGGGTTTCAAGGCAGTTTGTGCAAAGGACTTTTTTATTTAAGGGCTGGCCTCACTACAGACAGCCTTGTTACAAGGGGTGAAGTTTATCAGATTAGAAGCAATGCTGTTCGTATTCAGGACACATTTCCAAGCACGTATGACATGTCAGCTGCTTACATATCTTCCGATTCTGCTTCACATATTCCTTTTAAAGTTAAACATGAAGTGACAGAAGTGTAGAAATATCTGCGTCCTGCACTCTGTGAACGTAACAGCTAAAAAAATCACCTTGACATGTCAGCTGAAAACAGAAAAAAAATCCCTGACCTCTGCCGAGGCATTCCTATTTCCCTTACATCATCTACTTGTAAAGAGAAAAGAACTGAAAATACATAATCCTGAGCTTCACAATTAAATATATATATAAAAAGCATAAGGAATTTTGCTTGCGTATCCCCAAACATAGTCTCGGTCTTCGCTCCTCTTTCTGTCTCTGTACAACTACCTATTCCGTTTTAGAGACATCCCAGAGATCTATAAATAGGGCAAGCTAGTTGTTTATTTCATATATTTGTAGCTATTTTCTTTTAAAAGATATTTTCCTGCATCTTCCATTGACAAATACAATGTTTTCGGCAGCTAGTTTTTGCACTGTTTAAATAAACAGAGCACTCCCTGCAGCAACTTCTTTTCCTCCAGAATTAATCCCCTACTACGTTGTTTTTCTCTCTCTGCCCTTGAGATTCTTCCTTCAGCACCTCTCTACTTCTGCCTTCTGTTGTCATTTCCAAATCAAGACCAGCCTGGCCACCCCGAGTTCCTGTGGGGCCAGGAATCTAGTTCAACAAAAGAGGATGACCCTCCATGAAAGTGATGCTACATTACGTTTTTACTATTAGTTTGATTCTGCATTCTGTATTTACTATACAAAATCCAATTTCTAGAAACACATAGGGGCAACAGGTATAGATTCATTTATGATAAACACAGCACGTTGTACATTGCCAAAGGATCTCTTCTTAGCGTTATTCATATCTTAATTTTACATTCAATTAACTACCAAGAAACTTTTGACCTTTTAATATTCAATATCTGAAAAGTTATATGATGAAATAAGACACTTAATTTACCTAATAGTTGGATGATGGGGTTGGTTATGCTTTAAATGTACATTCTTGGTGGGGGGGAGGGGGGAAGCTGTAGCTCTTTAAAAGCCACACATGCCCACATGACCTTCAACATCCTGCACGTGCCGTGAATTGCATGGGAGACATTTGTTATGTACGTTGAAAGGTGACGTGCTTCAGCAACCTTGTGGAGATCCTTATCTATACTCAGAGGATGGGGCCTAATTTTAATCTTGCTTAGTTCTGCATTAATCAGAACTGCCGACACACTGAGGACAGTGCAACTGGTCAACTGTAAAACCAGTGGGAGATCAAAATTTGGTGGCAAACCAGGTACTTGCAACTCTCTCGCAGTGTTTCTCAGATAACAGGTCGTGATCCTGAGAGAGATCACAATCAGAATAATCAGAAAACTGCACCAAAATTGTCACTTCAATTATAGTGCAAAAAAATATTAAAATTAATGGAACACTCTTAAGGAGGCCAAAATCTTCCAAGTCAGGTGTCACAGATAACACCAGCGTGCATTTTTAGGATAACACAAAAGGAGGCCTATTACAAAAACACTTGTTTTCAAATTGGGCAAACAGGCCACCTGAAAAGTTTGAGAAATTAACCCCTAGTCATTTTATCTAATGTAATTATTTTTCTTTTATTATTTGCTATAGTTATTCATATATCTATCTGGTATTCTAAAAGGTCACTATTCTTATCTCTCATGGATATTTCAGAAAAGTCTAGTTGAGATAAAGTTAATGCGTCGATGTCTGGGAGAAAAAGTGCTTTCAAATGTTTTCTCATGATAATATTAATGCTCCACAGTAGAGGTGATACTTAATCACCCTGGACACCCACCACTGTGGTGCAGTATATAGTCGCTAAGTGAAATGTGTGAATATGTAACATCCAAGTGACAGAGGAGCAAACAAGGAGAGATGCTCTGCTGGACCTCATATTTGCAGACATAAGAGGCTTGTCGGGCATGTGAGGGCCGAAGGCAGCCTTGGCTGCGGTGCCCACGAGATGGTGGAAGCCAAGGAAGCCAGTTAATATTCAAGAATTGCTTTCTGCAAGCTCAAGAGCCGTTCATGCCCATGATAAGAAAATCAGGCAAAAACGCCAGGAGGCCTGCATGGATGAACATGGAGCTCCTAGAAAAACTCAGACATAAAAAGGAAGTATACAGAAGGTGGAATCAGGGTCAGGTAACCTGGAAGAAATATATAGAAGCACTGTCCAAGCATGCAGAGGCACAGTTAGGAAAATCAAAGCGCCTGGAACTGAATCTGTTGAGAGACGTCAAAGGCAACAAGAAAGGCTTATATAAGTGGCAAAAGTACAAAGTCCTGCACCTGGGGAAGAATAATCCCAGGCACCAGTACGTGATGGAAGCCAACCAGCAGGAAAGCAGTTTCACAGAAAAGGGCCTGAAGCTTGGTGGACACTGAGTTGAACATAAGCCAGCAATATGCCCTTGCCACAGAGAAAGCTAACAGTATCGTGGGCTGCATTAGGAGGACTGTTGCCAGCAGGTCAAGGGAGGTGATCCTATCCCTCTATTCAGCACTACTGGGACACGTCTGGAGTGCTGTGTCGAGTTCTGTGTTCTCCCATATGAGAGAGACATGGAGCTACTGAGAGATTCCAGTAAAGGGCCTTAAGACGACGAAGGGACTGGAGCATCTCTCATATAAGGGAAGGCTGAGACAGATGGGACTGTTTAGCCTGGAGAAGAGAAGGCTCAGGAGGAATCTCATTGACCTATAAATATTTGAAGGGAAGGGGTAGAGAACACAGAGCTAGGCTCTTTACAGTGGTGCCCAGTGACAAGACCAGAGACAATGGACACAAACTGAAACACAGGACCTTCTGTCTGAACATAAGGAGAAAGTTTTTTACTGTGAGAATGACTGGCATAGGTTGCCGAGAAGGTTTGTGGTCTCCATCCTTGGAGATATTTATAAGCTGCATGGGCATGGTCCTGGGCAATCTGCTCTAGGTGACCGTACTTGAGCAGGGAGCTGGACCAATTGACGTTCTAAGGTTCCTTCCAATCTCAATCATTCTTTGATTTGCTGATTCTGTGAAGGAGATATTAGAGTACAGTGGAACAAACAAAGAAAGATAAAATGTACTGTACTTCATAAAAGTAATGTAGAGTTGCATCATCCATTAATAAAAGATGCCTAACTCTAACTAACTAACTGAAGATTGCAACCCCAAACTGAAGAGTGTACATGAGGGGTTCTGGGTAACGCATTTTTTAAACAGAGGAAAATCATGGGAGAAGATTATTTTATTTTGTTCATGTTGTATATACTACCTTCAGCAAGCACAGTATCCTTTCCCTCCCATGAGAAGCAAAACTGCTTGCAGGGCTCCTCCGTACCCTTGTTTAATCTGTGACACTGCAATTGGAATTTGTCACTCTAGGAGCTACATCTGATGTTACAGCCTGAAGCAGAGCTAAACCAAAATAAACAATCTGCTCCACTCTGCTTAGATTAATACGACAGTGATGTAAGCCTCAGCACAGTGGAAAATGCATAAATGGGCTGCCACACAGCACACGCACACATAAAAACAGCAACACAGCTCAGAAGTTTTATTACTAATACGCACCGGGTGAAAGAAGCCTTGCTTGGACTTTGGCTTTGCTATGCAACAGTGTATTTTTGTGTGTGCACTAATGTGGAAAATATGCTTATTATTTGAAAAGGCCCTAGGAATTTTTTTGCTGCACTGTGACAGTATCTTTTAAAAAAAAAATAAATAAAAGTGTAGTCAAGTATTTGCTTCACCACAACTTCTGCAAAGTTATTAGGCTGGGAGAGCTGAACAGGATTATTTTATCATAAACATCCCACAATGACACAACTGTGCAAATATTTGTGCCAATATCTTGTGTTTGAATACAGTATTCATCCCTCTCTCTTTGTCTCTCTCTCTCTTGCTTTTGATTTAGGGTCTCTGGAGCTTTGCCAGGCTGTTCATTCCAGTTGCACACACAGGCTCATTTTTGCAAATAGTCACGTTGGAGCCCTAATCTGGTTATTCCTTCTACTCAGGATCATTTGATCAGAATGGAGAGGGGGGGAGGGGGGAATGCTGTACATAATTCTGTCAGTTCATCAGCTGGAATGGCTGACCTTAAATCTGGAGTCTTACATGTAGTCATTTCTCCTTTTCTCTCTCCTGAAGCTAAGAAAGCCCTGCAAAGGCAACTCACTGAGCAGGTCACATTTTCTATAAAGATACAAAGAGGTTATCCTGTTCAAATAATTTTATTTCAGGAAAAAAAAGAGGATGGAGTGAAAAGGAAGGCAAGAAGGTCACTTCAATAACATAACAAAATATTTTCTCTTCTAACTCCCTTACTATTTATATATTTTCAACTTCAGATGCATTTTCACATAGAACATTTTTCTTTTAAAAAGGCAAGAAAAAACAGCAACAACAAAAGGAAAAAAAATGTGAATAAAGGAGCTCATGAGAGTTAAGAGCCTAAGAGCAAAAAAACCTCCTCCCTCCATGTCAGGCACAATCTACATGGCCCCAGTGCAAGCTTTCCCATATCATCCTGCCATTGATCTCAGCCCTCATCTTTACCATGATGTTCTCAAAGGAGATGAGGTTACCTACTCTGGGTGGTAGCTAGTCCTGTGTTTCTTCTCATCAGAGGCCCCTACATGAGCCCAGCTAGAGCCTAACAGCTCTAATTTAAAATGAATGCTAGGGAAGATACTTCAACACTAGCAGATACCTTTTTGCATTTTGCAGGGGAAGAGCTGCCCTTTTTCAAACATCCTGCTCTGCTTTCTCGCTCCTGCCTTGCTGACAGCCCACACCGTGCATCGCCTGTTTTCCCCGCTGCTGCAGATCGTCTGCCGGGCGCTGGCAAGGCAGGACGGCCTTCACTTCCCACTTCTGCTGTGCCATGGGACCACAGCACTGCAATATCAGCAAGTTCAGAATTTCTCTTGATTTTTAAAAATTCTTACTTTAAGCAGCTTCTTCCACTACATCTACTAACAAAGGCATGATGCTTTGCATAGACTTGTTCCTGTTCCCAAGTTGTGTCTCAGAGTGGATGTGGGTATTTCCCAAAGCCTCCCTTCCCCCATTAGGCAGCCTCCAGACAGCAGAAATATTCCCATTTACCCCTAGATGGGGCTACTGTCCACAAATCGCTTCACTGGGATTACAAATTCAATTCTCTGAGCACAAGCAGCTGAAATTAAGTACTGACTATTTATTAATCTCCGGCCCATTTATTAACCCCCTCATCCTTCATACTTCTCCGGCCTAGGCTGGCACATGCCAGGGATCATATTAAAACCTTTAACTCTTTCTTATCCCCCTTCTACACTGCAGTAAGAGCTCTTTTCAAATCACATAAAACTAGACAGAAAAAGGAAGAGCTAACCACTTCTCGGAGAAAGCCACGGATGCGTCCTAGGTCAGCAGCAGCCAGTAAGCGATGCAGGGATAATTCTGTCACGAGATCCTATACTGAGATATTTCAACAAGATACAAGAACGCTGAAAACACCTAGGGGATGCATATATTAATTTTTCTGTTTAACTCACACAGCATGTAATCTTTTTCACATTTCTTGTCATGCAAGCTATCTCCTTCATATTATTTTATATTTTCAGCCTCACACTTTTCTTAGCTGGTTGCAACTAACGAGCACTATATCAAAATGCTAAAGCAGATCCCTAAAGAAAATGTTTAATACCCAAATAAAATAATTTCATGAATTCTTCATGATTTTAGGAAGATATCAAGAGTGATTTCATATAGCAGAAGGAACAGTGATGATATAAATGGATCAAACAAACTACTTTGCGTATTTACGGGTCCCTTTCCGCTCAACTGCTTTGAGAATCTGTTCCATGCTGACCTGTAACTCTTAAAGTCATTTCCACTTACACTGAGTGCAACTCACTGTCACACGAGTTGGAAATCTTTCTATCCACTATACAGAAGTCTAAATGGACAAAGGCAGGAAGCAAAGAACCCAGTCCTCTATGATTACTAGTCTCTGCCAAACTGATTATTATGCTATTTTTTCCTACTTTAACTTGAAGACAGAGAGATTCTGCAGTTTGTTTCCTAGAACTACTTCTAGAAAGTCTGAATGTTCACCTTTATGTAAAATAAATTTATAGAAGAGTTGTTGGTACTGCTGCATGATTCCATGCTGAGTAAAAAAAAAATTAAAAAAAAAAAAACTAGAAAGAAAAAATGAAAAGGAATAAAGAACATGCATAGTTGAACAAAGCAGACAATCAAATAGAAGTAGACAGAATAATTACAGATGTCTGAGTAACACTCCAGATGGCATTTTGGGCATCACAGTTAATAAGCAGGCTGTTTCAGGGGACTAGCATGTTAACAAATTATTGCAACAACTGGAAACCAGCAGCTGAAGCATGTCTGTCTGATTATCCAGGAAGCAGGCTACAGGCAGCAGCCAAAACCAAGAAAAATACAGCGTCTGGATGCCCACTGATATGACAGGTTCAGGGATCCATTTTTCTGCACTGTAAGGACATACCTGAAAGAAGTTACCACAGCCACAACTACCAGTCGGTTCATGAAGTGGCCTGAAGTCTGGGCACTTAGAAAAGGTATCTTTTCAGCATTAATTACCCCATCTATATATTTAAATTTCTAGTTCTGGTCAGATGAAAATCAAGCTGGTTCCTGTTTTCTTCTCCCTCTGCGCAAATTTATTTTGGTAAAAGCAACAATAATAGCTGAAAGGGAGTTTATACTAAGATTTAGTTTTATTCCCCTTTTCACCATTGCAATCTGCAAACTACTGTAATTGCAACTGTTCAGGTTGAATGTTAAATTGTCTGCCAAAATAAGCTGGATATCTTGTCAGTTATCTTCTCAAAGCAAATATATCAGGGTCAGTACAGCAAAGAGTCCCGTTGCTGATATGCAGCCCTCAGGAACTGTATTTCAGGGCTGGAAGGTTTGATAATAAGGTCATCAAGTAGAAAGACCCTTAGCAACACCCATCCCATAGTAAGCCCTGAAATTATTCTAAAACAGCAATTCTGTGAAAACATAATATATGATATTCTCCAAATGTCAAAAATAATTTGCCTTCGTAATTTCAATTTCAAATCAAGATCTGAAGACCTGAAATCAGAGACAAACTCCACAGTTTCACATCTGGAATTAGTTTTAGTATTGAGTATCTTAATTATTTTTCTTTGATTCCTATCTTTAGGTTTTCCCATTAATGACTCTTCAGGTCTCATTGTACCTGAACAGATCTACATATAAAAATCCCAACAAACCTATAAAAAACCCCCTTAACACTAATCCCTGAGATATAAGCAAAAAAAGATACTAGAACCGATCCCCGTAGCTCATAGTTTTTAACTGTTTGCATTCAAAAAATTACAGTTCTTTACTGTTCCTTGGTTCACAAAAAAAAATTCCCTTATAAGTGCTGTAGAATGCATTTATCAATTAAAGCATTTTCAGAGCCCTCCTACCTCCCCAAGGGTATTACTTGCTTGTTCTGAAAGCAGAAATCTGTTGTGGTGGGGGTTTTTTTTGTTTTTTTGTTTTTTGTTTTTTTTTTCCCAGGGATTGTTATGTCACTGTATCAGAAAGTAACAAAAAAAGAGTCTGGTTTGGAAAAGATAGTAAAAATACACAGCAGTTTCCTAGCTCACTGTGATATAAAGCATATTTATCTACATATGCATATCCCACCCCCACTGAAGGATTTCCTGTTGTACTACTGAACAATACCAAGCTTGATGTACCTTAAGGCTGGCACATACACCCATTCCTAATACCCTTTATTGTCTGGGAAGAAAGAAAATATCAAATACATCAGAAAAGAGAGCAATTTATGAATAATTCATAGTGGCTTCTTCAGTTCTTGCTTTCTTACTATTATTCTTTCTATTATTATTTCTTACTTATCTATTTCAGCTTGTCTACATTTATGTTAAAAGAAAAGAACAATAAAAAAAAATCTGGAATGACTATAACAAAAAAAGTACAGGTAGGGGCTTCACTTGGTAAATTCTCCCAAATATGATGTGCATCATGATTCAACAGCGTATTGTGGTTTGCAAGGTCTTGCCTCTTTTTTTCTCTTCTTGATAACATTTAATGACATGGCAGAGAAAAACAAACAAATAAAAAAAAATCCAAATAAAAGCAAAAGTAACCTGAAATGTTAAGAAATTTAATGGAAGTCAGAAAGCAGCCAAAGATGTTTGCTCCCAAAAGATAAACTCACAGTACACACTTTGAACATAATTAATTAAGATGTAAATTCAACAAGGGAAATCGGACTACTGAGTATTATTTACGTCCAGTTTGATTAAGTAAATTTTGTGGGAGAGATTTTAGCATTTCTTGGATTAACTCTGAAACACTGCATACCAGATAAGCCACAAAGGAAAGAAAAAGCATAAAAAGAGATGGAAAATGTAAAGGTTGCCAAGTCCCCTGTTGTCAGTTCAAGAGGTCCTATCCACCCCGTACATGGAAATCTCCTTGAGCAGCACCTAGACCGCTGAAGTAACTTACAGAAACTTTAATGAAACATAGAAAAAATGTAATGAAAGTTTGTTTTGCCAGTGTCAGAGCAATGTCTCACATGCTTGCCCTGAAGGAGGAGTTAATAAGAAACGGTACACCTCTGCCAGACAGGATTTTAATGGAGTTTAGATCTTAATATGCTTTGGCATTTCTCTGAGCGCCCTTGTATTATGTGCACCTTGTCCTTCTTCTCTCTATCTCCCTTTACATGCTGCTAAAACATTTGACAAAACTTCCTGAGACTTCCACCGTTCTACTATTATCATCACCATCAAGAAAAAAAAAGGCTTTTATGTGAATTAAATTAATTTCCCTAAAAAATCACAAGAGATACACAAAACTCCTCTCAAAGCCCAAGAACTCAAAAAATGCACTCAAAATTATGGTTTATAGCTTGCCCAGATAGCCCTTCTGTTCCTTCTTTCTTCTGTTACTTACCTTAAATGTCTTTTTTTGAGTCCCCAACACAATTTTTTTGAAAAGTGGCCTATTCAATGTAAACAACATATAACAAAGAGGAGAAAGGAGAAGAAAGGTTGTCCTCATACAGAGTATTTTCACCTGGACAGGAACAGCAGTAAATTGCCACAATTCTGAACCAGCACGTGAAGCCATACCACGGTCTCTGGTTAGGCACGGTGATATAATGTGTCGGCTATCTTCAGAGGAAGTCTGAGGTTAAATTCAGAAATGCATCTGAATGGCTTCAGTGATCTTCAGTGATAAGGCCACTGAGGAACCACTGGCAAAGATGGCTTCTGAGTTCCAAGCTCTTTCAGGGTTTCTCAGTTCTAAACGTATAAATCCCCTGCTTTAAAATAAGATAAATCAAACTCTTTGTTTACAACAGAAGGAAGATACTCATAAAGCTTCTCTCATTTTCTCTCATGAAAATGCCACTGATTTAAAAGATGCTCAAAGATAAAGGTGATTACTATCCATTATTTGAATTATAGTCATACCAGAAGACACAAGGAAAATTGATACCTTATTGTGATGGGCACAACATAAAATACAGAAGGAAAGACAGCTCCTGACATAAGAAAGATAACAATCTAAATAAACAAAGGAGGTAAAAAGGCATTAGGAAATAAAACAACTTGTATAACAACAGGCTTTTTTTTTACCAGGTGAATAACAGAGACAGCACGTAGGTGTCCTGAATCAGGATGAGTGTCTAATGTCTGTACTTCACAGTGTCATAGTGGGAACAGAATGAGTGTCTTTCACAAACAATCTAAATCAAGACATTTAACTCAAATGGAGAAAAATAACCAGAGCCTACAATTACCATGATTGCCACAGTCATAGGTTCAGAGAATAGAATGTCCTTCTTACTTTCTCAGTAAAATTCAAACTGTGAAAAATTTACTCATTTCTTGGGAAGACAGGCAAAAGGAAAGCTGATTTAGGCAGCCACCTTTATCTGTTGAGAGATCTGTACCAACACCAGACAGTGATGGTGGATGGAGGAAGGTGATCCTACAGAAGCTTCCTTTGAATGATTCCCGGGACCAGCAATAGGAGAGCAGAATATCACAGACCAGAGGGAAACTGAATTCAGAGATAAAATTTTGAATAAGAGTGTTTTGCTGAGAAAAGTAGCATTTACTAAACAGACCACCAGATTAATCATCTGTTAAAATAAAACAACATTTATTAAAAATTGGTTGTGAAAGCTTGCAGGAGAACAGCTGTCAGTAGAAGATTAAGTGAAGCCATGATGTTCAACTTTGTTTTAAACCTTTAAACCTTTGAGCATTTTTCAGACAGTAGTTTAGGTCACTAATGAAAATAGTTTATTAATGTTTAACCTGCTCCCTGGTGAGACACAGCAAAAAAACCACCCCTGCAGTTCATTCTGATGAGAGGCCTTTTTGTTTGTGTTGCACATTGAAGACCTGGATTTTGAACAGGTGGGAAGTTGATCAGAATAAAAGAGCCTGTTAGAGTACAGATGAAAACTTGTGACGTTCACAACTGCTTTACATCTCACTTTGGGTTCTCAGTCCCTCATTTTCAATATATTCATATTCTGTCACCACCAAGATTTTTGTTACCAAAAAGCTGTAGAAGAGTGAGCCTGTGAGACTGCTAAATTCCCAGCTTTATTCTCTAATGACTGCCTATCAAATATGTTCAGATTACCTGTCAAAGAGAAGATGTTTTTAAATTTCTAGTTCTTCAAGCCATGTGGGAACACAAAAATCCCAGCACTGCTGCCTTTGACAATCACACTGGTAAGAAAAAATAAGCAATCAGAATGTAGCTGACAATCATGGCAATTATGCCAGCAAAATGCAATAACTTGCACCTTTAGCTATCATGTGTTTCCCAGAGAGAAAAAAAAAACCCCACACTTCTCAGTAAAATAAGTACATATAAATATTTTAGGGTTACATAGTTACCACTTATATAGAGCTTTGTTTTTGTCAAAGCACTGTAAGAACTCAAGAATTTGTAATGTGGATTTTCGTGAAAGGACTGACGTCCCTGCACCTAGGCAGAAGCGTAAGGTTTGGAAGAGGAACGCTGAGGTTCTTGTGCCAGAGACTTGCTGGGTCTACACGGAGAGAGATCTTTTCTACACAGGCAACAAACTAGAACAGATATTCAGGAACAATTATTTCACAATAAATATCCTGATATAGTTACCATGTTTGAAGTGACGATATTGTGCAGCTATTCTGTTCCAGAATAATATGCTCTTGTTTAGAAATAAAGCAAGACCTGCAGAGTGCAACAGTTATGACGAGAATAGCTTTTCCATTTAAATCCCTTGTCACAAATAGGCCTTTAACATCACTTATCCATTTTTTATAGATGAAGAGCTGAAGCAAATAATATTTCCCTACCTCAAAAAGGAGGACAAACACATTAAAGAATGAAAAATCCCAGTTGTGAATATGTGTCTTACTTCCCTTAGTAATGAACCAAATATAGAGAATTTTGAGTAATAAAGCCAATAGTGAAGTGAAGGATGTCATATGTATCAACTTACGCTGCTTACTTAGAACCAATGGAAAGGTACAGCATAAAAGAATAGCTTTTCACTCTCTAAAAATAAATTACAGCTTTAAACTCCATAAAATACAGTATAGTTCATTATATCACTGCATTGTTTTAGAAGCTAAGAACTGAAACCTTCTAGGAGCGTGGGCATTATATCAAACATCTACCAACAGAATTTGCTGTAGTGATACAAGGGTGATATTTATGATGAAACCTAAAAGAATGTCATCATGGCTTGTTTGTTGAAACTCTTTTAGTACCTACTCTTTATGACATAGGTTTCTTTTTCTTTGCATAAGCATCCTTCCTCTGAGGGCATTTTACTGAGCATGGCTTTCTGCTCAGAGATAGAAGCTTCCAGGGCTCTGATATCCGTAGCAGTAATAAACAGCCTGGTAGCACTGCCAGATGCATCAGAAATCTGACAGAAGGAGGGAAGGGAAAGGGAAGGGTTGATTCTAATCAGATCAGACTTTGAAATTTTCTAATGCAGATTATTTTTCAATATTCTTATATTTTTACTAAAGCCATACAAAATAGACTACATACTTTTGCCAACATTTGTCATCTTTCCTCTTACGTGCTTCAATTCCACTTCACTGGTTCCTCTGAATTCGACTCTTTATAGATGGCATTAAATTACAGTTACACAGGTATTTGTGGCTGCAGTTCAGGTAGCCAGGAATACTGCCAGTTTTCAAAGGCAAACAAACCTACATTATTCTCTTTTTTTTTCTCTTTTTCTGTTTCTTTTTTTGATCAGATTGTTTTTACTTGTTTGTTTTTGAAGTAAAAGTTTGATTAACTCCTCTGGAATATTAATATTCCGAATACTAATGCGGATAATTTTCTAACACTTACACACTTCCAGATGGAATTAAAGAAAATTAAAAATAAACATGATAACTATATTAATAAGGTTACTCAGGTAGAGCTACAGGATGAGTTGGGTTTTTTTCTCCCAGAAAAGAGAAAACAGAATGGAGTTCTGGGCACGGAGGGGAGTTTCTCTGACCTACACTGCGTATCTGCTCTAGACTTGAAGCAGTCAGTGCTTTGAGGGACAGTCTTGAAGTATGTGTTAACTTAAAAAACACCGTAGGGTATCAGGAGTCACTCAAGGACATACAATAAACTGTCTCCATCATGGCAGGCATGTCTTACACAAGTATCCTTCTATACACGCAGTAACAATTCAAAGAGCACCGTATTTGCATATACAATAAAGATATCCAGTACAGTGCTGAAAATACACTGGAGACTAAGGACCACCCTGATGTTCCAGTTAGGTACATTATATGTTTTACTGGAGAGAATTTGGGAGTAGAACTGTATACGCAGCAGAGACTTCATCTATATACAAGGCAATACAGAATTTACCCATGGAAGGAATTCAGCTAGCTTTATCCTTCTTAGATACCCGCTGGAAAACTAATGAATTGGGGTAAGACTACAGTCAGTATGCAAAAAAAATTAAACTATATTTCTTATTGTTGCTTTTTTCAATTTCTCAGCTTTTCAAAAAGCCAAACACTTTGAATATAGTCTAACAATTCCATTGAAAATTTTTACTGAACAAAAAAGCCTACAGCACTTTCTCTGTTTCTTAATCAATATTTCCAATCCATATGTGCAAAATATAACTAAATAAAATAAAAAGTTTAGTAAGGCAAACACAGCTGCACCTGTTGAGGAGCAGTGATAGGCCTTAAATACTACTTTGGCCTACATTAATGTTTTGCCACCATTGTTTTCTGAAAGATACTGTATATATCATATCAAGAACATGCAGATTATACTTGAGTCTGTTTAAATGGAACAAGAACTGGCTTAAGGTTAACTTTACTGTTGTTACAGCATAAAGTTGTAAAGACAAGCCAGTGACTTTAAACTGTTCACGGCATTTATTATCTGAGTACTGCTGCGAAATGCATTTTTATAGCCTCAGCACTTGGTAGGCATTAAATAGCTGTCAGAGGAGATTTCAAGAGTAACCTTGTTAGGTTTTAACACAGGTTTCACAGCTCAGCCTGCCTGACTTCCCAAAACTGCCTAGCTCAGGTATAATCACCTACACAGTACGGTCTTTACATAAGTTACTGCGTCCTTCCCTGTCTTTACAGGACAGCAAAAATCCCACCCCCGTCCCGTGTCCCTAGAGGAGACACATATCACCTCATTCTTTGTGCTTCAGCACGCCGAACTCCCCTTGCACCTCTGCGCACATGAAGGAGTGGAGGCCACTGGGGACCTACCAGACTTTGAGTGGTTTAGTGGCAAACTGTGCAGGTTATCACTGCAAGCAAATGAGAAACTATTCATCTGGCCATGCGACACTCCAAACCATATCAGCTACAAGCATGATTTAATGGACAGATTTTGAACACAGACCCTGGGAAAAGATCTAGTCTAACTCTTCACTTGAGGCATAACCTGACACTAAAAAAAAGGATATACTACTAGTGTACTTCAGTGCTTTAGTAACATAAATAGTAGATATGGGTAAATGAGAAAAAAAAAAAAGAAAAAGAGAGAGAGAGAGAGAAAGTATATGTGCACTTTTCCCCCTCCATCAATACTTTTATGTGTAACTGGCATGGAGGAAAATAAAAAAATGAGTTTGAATCATGAAAATTCCATGTCTAGAGCTAACCATTTTGCAGTTCACTGGCACTCACTATGTCCGCTGTTTATGGGCTACAATTCACCAGTATGAAGGACAATGATCAATGATGCTTTAAACAAGAAGATGAAAATTCATAATAATAAGTATAATCAGAATTGCAGGGAAAATAAGCATAAATGCGTACTATTTGGTCTTAACCACATTTTGAGTTTGTAAACATATAGACATGGCAAATCTGCAGCATCTGCTATCAATCCTCATAATTACATCAATATATAGAGAACTGAAACGAAAATAATTTCCTTTAATCTGAAAACAATGTAAGTTACTGTAAAATACTTGATCAAGCTCCTTTGACAACTATATATAGCGTAGTTTGCATTTTGAGACCCTAAACACATTGCACAACAGAATGATAGGAGAGAAAGACTACTTACGAGCAATATTTGGAAGTATTTGCTACAAAATAAAGAATAAGAAAACCAGAGAGAAGGAGATAACAGTTGCGAGCACTGGAAGCATTTTCAACATGTCTCTAATTTAGACAGTAAAACAGAAAGGTGCTGACAGATGTTTTCACTAATGAGGAAGTAGGAGAAAGAGGACTTGATCTTAATTAGTGTGGAGCAGTCATTTTAATAGGGAAAAAAATACAAATATTTGGAATTTTGGAAATGCTACCAGAACTCCAATTTTTGTATGCAATAGAACACAGAAAAAAAATCTGCAAACCCCAAGTTCTGCCTTGTAAGAAAAGCAGCTCTGGGTAGGTAGAAAGCTGGGTGGGCTAGCTGCATCTCATGAGACCTGGGAGCCAAGTAAGCAATGTTCACTAATATTAATTGAAAAAATAAAGCTACCTGTGTGAAAGGCTTCATTTTTCACAGTACTGAATTTTCCTACTATATACTGTTTCCTCAGTGAAACTTTTGACAATGCAATTTTGGGCAAGTCCCACAGGCTGACTGATTTGTGCCCAGCATGCTGGAGTAGAAGCATTGTCAGCAAAACTGGTGAATTGATACCAGGTGGACAATTTGGAAAGCAAAAATCTGGATTACTTCAGATCTATGTTATACATGAGAAAGCAGAAATTTCCCAGGTGAGCTGGAGAAGACACTGTGGGAGATAGTTCTACAGAAGCAGGTATGGAAGTAATTGGCAAAGACCTCCATAAGCAGAAGTAGAAAATGAGGAAACAAAAGTGGTCACAAGCAAAATCTTGTGACAGCAGAGACAAGAGAGGGCTCTCACGAGAGCTAGAGGATAAAGGTGCTGCAGAAGAGGAAAAGGAAGTAGCCCAGAACAACAAAACCAGCCAAAAGTTTGCATGAAGTTAGAGTAGACTAAAACACTGACACTGAGACAGAGAAAAAGTAGTTGATGTCTTAATTGCGAGCAGGTTCTCTGGAGTGGAGAGCGTGGCATCTGTTGAAAACACACAGGGCAACGTGGTCTAATCTGTTCTGTACAGGTGCTTACACCATGTTCACCACCATAATGCAAATGCCTTCCAGCCACGCATTAAGCTACATGATTAACATCTGCTAGCAGTTGTGCTAATTTCCATCATTCTAGCAGGTACTGCAAAACCAGTGAGAGTGAAAGAAGCTCTTAAAAACTGACCTTTTGAAGACAGCAAAGTGGTTACTGAATATTCAGGTTAGTATACATCCTACTGAGTTCCGTCAAGGTTGTAAATCGCCATTCTGGGCTAAATATCTATTTCTCCAGAGACTAGTGGTCATTACAGGTAGCATCATGACACGGTCCTTGAAAGGGTAAAAGTTACAGGACAAAATTTTCTAAGTAGCCTGCTTACAGTAAAATTTTACACAGACCCATTTTAAAGTGGCAAAGATTCCAGTTAAATCCCTGAGGCCTGATTCTTCTTTCAGTTAGAACCAGTTGATCCTTATTGACACCCACTACTTTCAGTACCTTCTCCTGATTTAATTCTGTATAAGAAAAGAAATATATTTTCAAAATCATTGCCAACTTCTCCCAGATTGTTCAAACTCACAATCCATAAGCAGTGACCCGTGTATTTTGAACTGTATTTCCACATATATACCTTGAGATCAAGGAACTGAATAATGCCAGCTAAGTTGCCTCTTACCAATGCCATGTAGATTGGACCATTCTAATGTGGAATATGCCTATACTCTGTGCTGACATTAAAATGAGGCACTATGTGCCTTGAGAACTCTGAAGATGACAAGAGGTAGAGCAGTCATGAAGGCTGTGGTTGTTTTTCCCACTACAGCTCTAAATGAAGCATATCTAGATGACACCCTGATTGTATTTCTTTAGAATTGCCACGGCAAGATTTGTGAAGCTACACTGGGAGACTGATTGCCTACCATCCATGTTTCCATGGTTCAAAACCTGATTATAACCATTACATTAATACTCTGTATTCCTTTAAATTTATCGCCATTGAAATGAAGACATATTCTGCTTTGACAAGTTCTATTAACTAATCAGCATTACCGTCTACATGAAAATATTTTCAACAGGTAAGCACTTTCTGAATGCCTCCACTGCTTGGCTTTACAGGTGGAAAGAGCAACAAATGCCTAATTTTAAGCTACAGCATTGACTTCAAATCCTTCTGGTATCTACACTGTCTGACTCCATAAACGTGATTGCATTTCACCTGTTAAAACCATGGGGAAACAAGATCCCCCTCCAATATTTAGTTTCAACATAGGACAATGATCTGGCCTTACTAAACACAGCTCAGACCCTGGATCACTGGATCCAAACTGTGCTAAGTATGTAATTGCCGGTATGTTTACCCAGTATTACACCCTTTGACTTCATGATATCTTTTGAAATGGCACCTGAACCAACCAGAAGTCTGGTGGCTACCAACTTGGGCATTTTTCTGCTTCCCGTTTACTCCCAAGGTCAGGTGAAACCCTTTTTCAATTCATCTCCCAGGAGCAAGTTAGCAGAGAAAAATCTTAGTGGAGTGACTGTCCAGTATAAAGGACAGCTACATCCCTTACTGAACAGTTACATAAACTGTGACAAGAATTAAAAACACTTTGGCCATTCGCTTTCTGTCTATCAAGTAACTGTTTAAGTATTGAAAAGAATTAAAAGTAATCACTGCAGTTTTTCTACAAGGTGCCTGCCAAGTACATAATATATAATTGTTCCTTTCTGTCACGACTCAGATGGTGTTTTTACGACTCAAGAATCTTGACATTCTTGAGCAGCATATTATTTCCCTGATGGGGTGAGTACCACGAAGTCATATGTCTAAAAGGGCTCCCTTTACTCCTTTCAAAAGGAGACAGAACAGCATTATGATTGTCTTCGGGATCAGTAAAATGTGTGGGTGGCTGCATGGAAACAGCATTATACGGTGTGGGTAATTGCTTAGTCGTGCCTTTCAGTTAACTGAGCTTAGGCACATTTTTGGCACAGTATATCCTAATACATTGGGGGGGAGGGAGGGAGAGGAAGAAAACAATTGGGTTCCTAAAATAAAACCTGTTCTGTTTCCAGCATTAACATCTAGTTCTATTTCCCTCAGCTGTCACCTGTGATAAGGAAAAGAAAGACTCAAATTCTTTTTCTTTTCTTCTGACAGCTGCTATTCCACAACAGGCCAGCTATCCTGCTGTGGTTTGACACCTCTTTGTCAAGCAGGCTGCTTCCTCTGCATGAAGGCACCCGATGCTGCAAAGACCGGATGAAGGAGTAGCTGCAATGGCCACACAGCCACAGCGATGACTGAAGATGGGATTTTCAAAAAGTCTTGAGTCATTTATGATCTTAGATCCCATTGAAAGTTAATGAAGTCTGGGCTCCAAAATTAATATACTGTTTTAAAAACAAACAAAAGAAATCTACCTTAAAAAAATTAATTATAATATTTTCTTTAACTTAGAATGAATGTAAGGAGGAACGTGAATAGAAGATGGGGTAGGGTTTTGCAGCTGTGAAATGCAACTCTTTCCTTTTTTAAAAAAGAAAAGTCTTTGTTTTAGGCAACTCAACGCCTTGCTTCAGATGGGCTTGTCCCTAAACACTCTATGGAGCTCATATGAAGATTTAGAAGTTATTTCATCCAAACTGGAAGTTTGGAATATGTGTGATGATAGGCATCTTTATTTAAAAATTCCTGCCCTTGAATCCAGAGCCCAAACTGTACCAAGAACAAGAAATACAATTGTGAAGAGGAGACTTTCTGCTGCTTTTATGGCGTGCAGGATGCTCCAGGCCTGTTCTTATAGGTATATATTAAAGAATCCAAAAGGTTTTTCAGAAGAATGCCAAAAAGCTGAGCGCCTCAGAAGACAGCTGGGAACTTCTGGAGAGCTCAGCATTTCAGATGCGTTCCGGCCATATCTCCTCTGATGGTAGGTTAGCAAGGGGAGGCTAAAAAGAACTGTTAGCTCTAGGTTGCCCTTACATGAAAGAAGAAATTGAAAAGCCTAACTAAACCACTTGCCCATCTATTTTATGCCACTGAGACAACAAAAGCAAACGGCAGAACATAACGTCAACTCGGACTCAGAATAACTCATGTAATTTTCCTTGCAGAAAACCTTGAAAATGCTGTGTTACTTCGTGTCTTCCTCTGGAATGTCAAATGCACTAGAGAGCACAGCAAAAGGTCAGAAAGAGTTTGGGGCAAAAGTACTGAAGATTTAATCCTGCCCTGTTTGGCAATGTAAAAAACTTAAAAAATACAGTGTGTCCCGTGCAGTTCAACATGCCACTCTGTATTTCTCACCTCTGGTTAGCAAACGGTGCAACTTAACCAAAGCTCAATTTCTGGCTGTGTGATAGCCAGCTTCACTTGCTGTCAGTCATGCATCCCCTAGGGAAATTAATCATAATCATAATTTTGCACAGTGACTCTGCAAAGACTTTGTCATTAAAAAGCTTGATTATTCTTGTTAGGAAGGTTTTTAAACTTTTACATATGACAGTTTGTTCTCAAAGCTTGGTATTGGGAAACACTTGCTAAAGATAACTAGGCAAAGTGCTGACTCACCCTTTTTTGTTTCCTCTGCTAGATTAGCTTCTTGATTCTAATTAATTAAAGTACACTTCACGTCATGTGAGGAGCCACTGCAGCTGCCACAAGGATATTATATATTTCTGAATAGAAGGAAAAGCTCTGAGTCATCTTGACATGAAGAAAGTGTTTTTCTAATTAGATGTCAGAGCTACATAATCAGTTTCAAGACCCCCTTTTTTACTGTTTGGCATTTTGGATGAAGTGATCTGGAAAGGATAAAGTGATTTATGCCCTAAAGAGGCATTACTAGTAAATAGCTCAGATCAGGTTGTCAGAAAAGTAAGGTTAAGAGGAAATAGTCAGAGAGCTGATGCACTACCTCAAGTGTTCTGGAAGAGTTTGCTGGATGGCTCAGCTCCAATCTCAGGCCAAGTAGCGTGAGGACAATGTGGCCCCCGTGTGCAGACAGAACATGGCAAAGTGGCACAGGGCAAAGCAGCCATCAAAATCAGAGTCATGCAGGCACCTGCCTAGGGCCCTGCAGCCCACAAGTACGGTACAAAAGCAGCAGGATTTGTTATTTCTTGTTTCCAACAAGTAATGAGCTTATCTTTTCACATCTAGGAGTCAGCAAAGAGCAAGTAAAATCAGTCTCAAATTTTCCTGGTGATATTAAGCAAACTAGGCTTGCGGGTCTGGATCACAGACAGACACACTGATCCAAACAAGAACGATGTGATAGCAAGGCAGTCCAGTCAAGCCCCACGCCGGAGAGAAACTAAATTCAAATGTCCTTTCTTTGATGGTGCATCCTTGGTACTATTATATTTCTTAATTTATTAGGGTTGACAGATGCAAAAGTGCCAGAATGACAAAATTGAGGCAGCTGTATGGAAAATGTAAAGGAAATATTATTTGTGTGCCTCCTTTAAACCTGTGATCTTGTGCAGAGCCATTTTACACTTAAGGGAAACTGTCCCTGACCAGAATTCCCTGCGGTACCTTAGGGGAAAAAATTGCATGCAAAACCACTTCAACAAATGTTTCTGAATGCAAAGGTCAGAGAAGAACCAAACTGTTTTCAAGATTACATTATCAGGAAAGATTCCCAGAGTGAGCGAACCATCAATCAAAATAAGAGAGTCCTGAGAACACAAGCTGAAAATTGTTTGCTTGCAATTATTCCATTTATTTTTGTGATGTGCTTTTCTGCTGACACATTCATCCCAAAAGGATACTCAATTTTCATGTAGAAATATCATACAAAGAGTATGGAATTCTCTTTCAATGAAAAGTGTGGAAGCATACACTAAAAATACAGAAAATAATTTTCCGATCCTGACAACACCTACTGAATCTTTATTTCCGTGGTTATCTCGGTATTCAATGATCAAACAGCAGAAGGACTGAGACACTGGTAACTGGAATAAATAGTGCAATTAGTAACCTAAGCAAGAACAAACAAAGAGTATAGAAGTCAATTTACCAATGCAGGGGAGGAACCTATTAGGAATTCACTTACATTCAGCATTTATTATTTTAATATGCAGATCTTCTATTTTGCAGTCTGTACAATTCTCTTAATTAAAAATCAAAAATATACAAATACATATTCATGCCTTAGAGACATTCTTCTGAAAACGTATTTGTACATATTTCATATAAACAGGTGCAAGCATTTAGGTTGCTATTTAAACAATCTAGTCCACATATGGATTCATTTAGAATGTGTATCTACGTAAGCAGATTGGGTAACTGTGACCTTTTTGCATATGTAATCACGCAATTTACTCACCAAAATATATATTTTTTTATTTCTGATGAAATAGATAATACTTCATAATTTACTTATTCCAGCCTAACCTTAATAGTGTAAAGATGAGCACCCATGAATTATTTTAAGCACAAGAGAAGTGCTTTTGACAAAAGAGGTTACAGACACTGTAATGCTTTGTCAGGCAAGTCTTAAAACAAAGAAAATGTGTCTAATCTAAAAAGGCATCGGGCTCTTAAACTTTTCTCTCATAGAGTCACACCCGGAATTGTACAGAAATAAACTGCCAAACAGTTTATGAATACCCCATATTAAGATAATTATTTTATCATTTCTGCAGATTTTTAGACAAGAAGAAGAAATTACAGATGAAGACAGATGCCTGTACTAATATTGAATCCATCAACTGTTTTCACTGCTGTCGATCATGAAAAACAATCTTTTTCATAAAGCAGCTGATGATTTTTGAATGCTCTGGTTTTGGCAGGGCTCAAACAAGCCCTATTTTCAAGGATTTTCAAGACTCAATTAATGGCATTTCTTGCACAAGATGAGTTTCTAGTATTTTCTAAGGATGCTCATGACAGTTCCAAATTAAGGAACCCCTTCACCAGCCCCATATTTCCAAAATGTATAGTGGGAGCAAACGGGGCTGCTCTATAAGCAACTGATCCTTCTGTACTTAGTACTGCCAAAGGAAACTGTCAGTCACTCTGAAGAACATTATTATCTGAAATGCCACGAAATTTCTTCTTTTTCCTCACTATTGACAAATATCAATATCTGGGTGGTGATGAAAGTATGAAAGACAAAGTGAGGATGCTAAAATATCCATGCTCTCTGCATACTGCTGAAAAGCAGCTGCACGGCCCTTTCTTCCATCTAACCCAGAAAAGGCTGCCAAATATGTTACAGAGCATCTGGTCACGACTGAAGCGTATCACTGAAGACTAGTTGATAAAACTGAATCTCAGGGAAACGGATGTGATAGCAGCAGAGTGGCAGCAGCTATTAGAGTTAACATCAAGATTATACACAGCCCTTTTTCCGAAACTGTGCTTACTTATTACTCAAATTTGCAATTTGGGAATACTCTATCTCCTGTTGCTACGAGAGAATCAAATTGCTATAGTGTTTCCACAGGATTTTTCATTGCTGTGTGACCAGAAAACTGCAATCATCCTGTTGCTTCCATCTATTTGCATTGAATTCTCATTCCTTCCCAGTGAGCTATCTCAGCTACGAGTTCACATATTCCTTTAGCTACAACATTGCATCTGCATTAGGTGCCTTTAAGATGCTATGTCAGGTAAATCCTGAATAACAAAGGACTTCCATTAATGAACACTGGATGGTAATTATGACTTATTATTTGCATTGCAGTTGTGCCTAATAGTTTGCACTAATATCAAGGTTCAGTTTTCCTAGGTAGTGAAATACGTGTAATGTAAGTAATGGTTAAAAAAACTCAGGGACACTGTTTATATGATAGCATGCAGAAGAGGAATAGCAAAAGGCATTTTGCACCAGTCTTGTTCTCTTACCTTGTAGAGCAACGCTTCATCCAATGGATTATGCTGCATTTCTGAGAACGATTCCCCTCATGCAGTTTGCAAGGTATGATTAATACTGCATAAGCCCTTTACAAATACTACCCTAAATCTTCTAAAGCAGGGACTGCAAGGTAATTGCTGCAATTTGAATCTTCTTTGAAAGTATATGGATTCTGTATTTAAGAACAAATCCTGAATTCCATCAATGATTTGTAGAACATGATTATCATATCTAAAATTTGAAACCACTAAAAGACAGAAAATGAAAGCAGAATATAAATTATCCAGCATCAGTGCCTCATTATAGGGAGAAAAAATATTTAGAAAGGAACTGATGATGCCTGAGATTCACGCTGATTTAGCCTTTAACAGGCTGGCATGATGTATTTTATGGTGTAATGTAATCACAGTTGCACTTTTTTATTGTCCAACTCTTTTGTATCCTGTAAATGGCATTAGATAGGTCTATAAATAATAATGTGGTAGCTAATTGGGCCACAGCCGTATTTTTTTACTTCCTTAATGCATTCTATGCTATAAAAAGAGTGTGAGGCTGGTTACACTAGGAAAAATACGCACGATGAGCCTTCCCTATATGCAATTGTACACCTCAAGATCTGGCTAAGTGGGTAGGTATTTCACTTTACTGCCACAAGTTCAGGAAAGTCAGGTCACTGAAGAAAGTCAAAATTATCTGTAGAAAAATCTTCATATAACACTGCAGCATTTTGCATTCCACACCTACAAGGAGACTTCCAGATGTTTTAAAACTCAAGGTTTGGTCCTGTGGCAGTAAGATCCAATGGTGCGTCCTACTTCTAAAAAAAATACTAATAGGTTGAACATATATGGTCTGCTCCAGTACTTTGAGAAGGATTCTCAAACTAATTACCCAATATATAATTTAACCAAACTTTGCCTCATGCTTTAGCTACAATTTTCTGAATTAGAACATGTAACGGAAATCTCAATATATCAATGGTTACAGCCTTTCAGCTTTATACGGGTTTAGAAGCACAAACTTTATGGTCGCCATGAAGTCACCCTGGTGAACTTTGCCCTTGCTTCTGATGATTCGTTTCTTTTACAATACTGTATTCTAACTACTGCTGATAGGTATCAAATTTAATGGAAACTCAGGCTACAGTGGTTTTGAGACATTAAAGTATCTTAAATTTTACACATGGATCTGTTGCATTCATTAAATGAACTTTGTCAACTAATTGTCTGATTTTTCTGGGTTAGCCTACTACTTAGTCCTCAGATGGACCAGACTCAATTTACTTGACGAAAAAGCCAACACTCTGTCCAAAATTCAATAGCAACTGGTATCAATCTACATGAGAACCTCTTTTAAGAAAACTTTAACATAATCAAAACCCCAAGGAACAAGTGAAACAAGAAAGATCTTTTTGTTGTTGTTGTTTTCTTCCTCTGTATTAAATCAGTTTGATTTGAAATAAGAACATGTTATTTTGCAGGTAAGCTTCGAATCTTCTGATGAGTAGGATTAACAGGCTGTTATTATCAAACAATAAAGGTTTTCTACTTTTTATACCTTTTCTAGCACAGTTAGACAAATGTTCTGGTTTTGTTTAATGAGGGGGGGCATAAGGTGGTAGTTTCTGTAGGAAAATGCTAGAAGTTACTCCCCTTTGGTTAGCGGACTCAGCTGGGCATAGGGCGGATCTGCTGCTGGCCAAGGCCAAGCCAACTGGTAGCAGAATGTCCTGTGATAACACCTCTGCGATAACGTATTTAAGAAGGGGAAAACAGGAAAAAAAGAAGAGAAGATGTGAAGCAGCTGAGTGGGGGAGGTGTGAGCCTTGTGGGCCTTGCAGGCCTCACCCTCTGGCCTCCCACCGGGCAGCCGACTGGGCCCAACTCAGCCCAGCCCAGCCACAAGAAATGGAGAGGAGATGAGAAATGAATAAGATGTAAGAAGGATCCTGAGAGGCATCTGCCAGCCTGTTGTGAGGAATGGCTGCAGACACCAAGGTCAGTGAAGAAGGAGGGGGAGGAGTAATGCGGCTCCTGGCCAAGATTCCCCTGCAGCCTGTGGTGCAGCCCATGGTGGAGCAGGTTGTCCCCCTGCAGCTAATGGAGGCCCACAGAGGAGCAGAGGTCTACCTGCAGCCCATGGAGGACCCCACACCAGGGGAGGTGAAGGCCTGAAGGCAGCTGTGGCCCATGAAGGAAGCTTAGCATCCTTTGTGGGCTTGTTCAGAATATGTATCTCCAAGGATACAACATCAAACACAGAATACTAGGAGACAGCCAGAACCAGAGCAAGCCAACAAGCTTGCTAAACATTGCAGCAACAGTGTTTCCTTGGAATCAACTAGGATGGAATCTCAATATTCATTCTTTCAACTCTTACTCCTGCAATCTATTTTCTTTCCTTGCAAATTAATTATGTGGTTGCTTTTTCTCTGCTTTGTTTTGTATTTAGCCCAGAAGTTACATGCTGCTTAGCCATGGTAGCCTTCTAGTATTTCCTACAGTTTAAAAATCGATTAAGGTTGTACAAACTTACAAATAGAAAATCTTGCCTGTTGAATTCACAATCTAGTCTGAGTAGGTCTTTTCTTGATAGTGTCCTCACAAGCAAGTCGGGAAAACACAGTCGAGGTAAAATTTCTATCACTATATGCACACATCAATTAATGCTTGTGCCCAGAGCAATTATCAGTATCAGGCCCTGAATCTTAATCTAGTCAAAGTTTTCTGTAACACCTTGTGAGAC
>WHYT01016740.1:225925-260647 GCA_009806455.1 Tetrax tetrax | reverse complement strand
GGAGGGGGAGGAGTAATGCGGCTCCTGGCCAAGATTCCCCTGCAGCCTGTGGTGATGACCATGGTGGAGCAGGTTGTCCCCCTGCAGCCCATGGAGGCCCACGGAGGAGCAGAGATCCACCTGCAGCCTGTGGAGGACCCCACACCGGGGGAGGTGAATGCCTGAAGGAGGCTGTGGCCCATGAAGGGCCCGCTGGGGCAGCTGTTCTGGAGGGACTGCACCCTGTGGGAAAAATAACCCAAGCCGGAGCAGTTTCACTGCGGCCCGTGGGAGGGACCCCATGAAGGAGCAGGGGAGGAATGTGAGGAGTTCTTCCACAGACAATGAAGTAGCGGTGTGAAACAACACGTGATGAACTGACCTGAGGGGAAGGTAGTAGAGATAATGTTAAGCTGGGGAAGAGGGAGCGGTGGGGGGAAGTTATCTTGTTCCCTGTCTCATTCTTCTGCTAGTTTTAGTAATAAATGAATAGTTTTCCCCAAGTCGAGTCTGTTTTGCCCGTGACGGTAACTTCAAGGGTTTCTCCCTGTCCTTATCTCAAACCTCGAGCCTTTTTTTCCTTATATCATCTCCCCCTATTCTCTCGGAGGGTGGGGGAGCGAGACTGTGTAGTCTGGTCCTGATGGGGACTGAACTACGACAACAAAGAAGGAAGCTTAGCATCCTTTGTGGGCTTGTTCAGAATATGTATCTCCAAGGATACAACATCAAACACAGAATACTAGGAGACAGCCAGAACCAGAGCAAGCCAACAAGCTTGCTAAACATTGCAGCAACAGTGTTTCCTTGGAATCAACTAGGATGGAATCTCAATATTCATTCTTTCAACTCTTACTCCTGCAATCTATTTTCTTTCCTTGCAAATTAATTATGTGGTTGCTTTTTCTCTGCTTTGTTTTGTATTTAGCCCAGAAGTTACATGCTGCTTAGCCATGGTAGCCTTCTAGTATTTCCTACAGTTTAAAAATCGATTAAGGTTGTACAAACTTACAAATAGAAAATCTTGCCTGTTGAATTCACAATCTAGTCTGAGTAGGTCTTTTCTTGATAGTGTCCTCACAAGCAAGTCGGGAAAACACAGTCGAGGTAAAATTTCTATCACTATATGCACACATCAATTAATGCTTGTGCCCAGAGCAATTATCAGTATCAGGCCCTGAATCTTAATCTAGTCAAAGTTTTCTGTAACACCTTGTGAGACTGAATAGAGACCATACTTTTCACCTCTAACTCGCTTTGGAAAGATCACAAATGCCAAAGAGAGAGGATCAGAGTTGAAGAGACAGCCCCCAAATTAATCAGATTAAGGATAAAGACAAACTTCCGAAAATCAAATGAGGACTAAACATGCAGAATAAGCTACTAGGCAGCAGAAAGGCATAAATAAAAAAAAAAAATGAGTACCTCCTTAAATAAATACAAACTAACCATTAATTATATAGAGCAAAGAGATCATTTGGCACACATGTGACATACGTAACACACTGAGGGGAATTACGGTGCTCTGTCTGCTGCTGAAGAATACTCAGCTGGAATACTCTGCCTAGTTTTGCGTATCAGAATTTAAGGAAAATATGGCTAAACTTGAGCTGTTTCAAAGGAAAACAACAGAACATTAAGTCTTTTGTTAAACATGAGCTATATAGAGATTGAAGGAATTAGCTTTGTTCAGATTAGAAAAGGGATAAAGGAGGAAAATATCACAGAGGGTTTACAAGAGGCAAACAGCCAGAAGAACACAGTGACCCTCTGCTCTTAATGTCCACAGGAGAAAAGACTCAAAAAACACCAGCTTGCCTACCAGAGCAGAAGACACAAGACATCTTTTCTTACAGTAAAGAACAGACATTCTGTGGAGCAGACTGCTTGGAGGGTACAACGTCTCCATTCTCAGAGGTTTTTAGGAGAAGCCAGACATATATCAGTCTGGATTAACTTACGCATATCTGATCCTGCCATGGATGAGAGGTTTGATTATGAGGCCTCATGAGGTATATCTACTTCTACATTTCTATGACAGTTTTCCTTCCAACTTTTCTTTATCAAGTCTTAAGCTTTTCATTTCTTTCTCTCCCTGTAGACTTGCACAAGTTTTACTCTATTTCTCCCTTTCTAACAGTAATGTGTTAAAAATCCCCTGTGCTTACCACAAGTTAAACATATTCTCTGGCATTCTCAGGTAATTTGAGCATCAAACTAGTTCTCTCTGAGTGTCGAAATAAATAACACAGTTGTTGGGAAATGTAAAATGAACCAATGCAATGTACAGATGACTTTTATTATTAAGAACAAATAGGTAATTCACCAAAAATGGAAAATTATAAGCAACAACATAAACTCTACACCAGTTGCGTGGGGGAGGGAGGGGGAAGAGTTCTATTAATGCACCTTGAAATCATGTTTCAGAAACTTGAAACTGACTCCTGAGAAATTAGACTTCTTAAAATAGAGACAGAAAATTAGATGAAGTTGCCTACGAAGAGCCCTTTCTTATAGCTACTTAATTATTTTGAATATTATTTCACTCGCTTCATGAAACATGCCTCATTTTTCACATGAACTTGCAAAACCTTTAAAATGGATGCAATTTGGAGGTAAACACTAGACAAACAGTTAAATAGAAATTGAACTAGAAGCTGTTTATCAAAGATTCTGATCTAATAGTACTTTATATAAAATCTTCGATTACCATCTTTCTTTTCTTCTTCTGTCATTCAGAGGTCTTCGTTATATGACCACAATCTTTTCTATACTGTGAACAGTGTAGAACATTAACTGGAAGTGGAAACTTCAGTAAGTAATGAAAAAGAACTAAAATTACTTTTTCAAAGCTGATCTCACTAGTTTTCTCCAATTTCAATAATTAAGAACATTAAATTAATTTCACTAATGCATGGTGTTTGGTGGCTACATTGTTGAAAAGTACAGAATAATTGGTACGAACCAGTACGGTCTGTTTGCAATACAGACTCTGTGACTCCTATTACATCGGACCATGAAAACATTTACAAGGATAATGAGAACCGGACTAAACACATGAAGAATAAAATGAAGGAGAAATTACACCAGCAGAGGTTTATCTAAATTTTTCAGTTATAAATTTGGTTTGCATTAAGTTTATAATCAGTATATTTTGATTCTGTTTGCTCAGGCTTTGGCAACTTCTCCGTAGTTCGTTAAAACAGACAAATTTGTGCTTGTGAGAGTTTGACATTAAAATATAAAAGGAGAATGACAAGGCTTTTTAATGTTATTAAACTATGGTGTTTTGAGGGTATTATCAGAGAAGATGCGCATAACATTGGTAATGTAGTAAAAATATTTTAGTTATTTTTTACTTGTGAAGTTTAATAAGAGTATTGACATGTTCAAATGACTGACTCAAAATTCTACTCCCTACCCATACAGGCTGTAAATACTTTCAACTTTGTTAAACTCAGCTACTTTTTTGAGTTATTAAGATGATGCATCCTGTGTTATTACAAGAGAAGTGCTTTAATGTACACTAAAGTTCTTTTAAATACAGGTAAAATTGAAAGTATGATTCTTATATGCATGATTCCTCAATACAATTCCTGTAACATCTTTTTCTCCAGGCTGATTAGAATAAAAATCAGGAGTTAACGCAACTCACATACTATGTGTTTACAGCTCATCCTTACTATGCAATCACTCTTTATTTCACTGACCTTAACCAACTTATTTTCATCTTCTCTTCTTATTAATTTGCAACATATGTGTACATTAGCACCATCCAAAAAAAAATGAAGGCAATTCAATTCTCCGGACTCCCTCAAAGGGTGGAGGTTGTTTCTTAACAAAATCTATGCACAGTAGGTTGTAATAATCCCGTATGACTGTATCTCGGATAATTATCAATTTAAGGAATAACTAAAATGTAATGGGTTGACTTTGGAAAAACGTGTTAAGTACATTTGGAAGTACACTTTGTTCTCATTAAAGTCTAAATATTTAGCTGTCACACTCAATGTCGGGTGCTCTACAAACTCTTGCTTGGGTTCATCTATGCTGGAGAACAAGGAGGAAGCTCACTTCACCTTCTTTTTGGTCAGAAGAGCACAAAGAAAGCCATGAATATCATCTTTATCAGTACAAAGCTAAGAAATATGTACACAATCTCTCCCTGTAGAGCATTTAATTTATTCATCTAGGCTTTCTATAAAGTCAAGAAGACATTAGAAGGCAATCAAAACATATTATATTGTCCCAGTAGTAACCAAGCTTCACCTTAAAATTAGTTAGGGGTGAGGTGGGGTTCCATAGCATCATTGTTACTAGGTAGCTCTTCTCTCATGGCTAGAGGCTAATTTCTAGCTTAAAACATCTTCATGGGCAACCTACATGAATTTGCTTTTTATTTCTGTCAATTAGTATCAGTTTAGAGGGTTTTTCTTCAGAGTTATCAAAGTCAATTTTTTGTTCATTCCCCATAATTAACCACAATAAAATTAATATACTGTAAATATTATTCCAGTGGAACATCGATCCTCTAGGAAATCTTGAAGATCAGTTTTAATTTAAGTACATTGTAAAAAACTCATAGGGAACCAAGGAGAATGTCCACAGCAAAGACATACTGTAGGTCTGTCATGAATGGTCCTAAACTAACCTAGCAATCACCTGTCTACATTTGTAGCTGAGACAGCAAAGAAAATATGCTATTTGTGTTTGTAACTGAGGATATTGTTGCCATTTAAAGCAACTCCTGGGGCTAGCCATAGTTGAAGTATGTTTATTTTTGTTTTTTTTTTTTTCTTTCCCTATAATTGTGAATCTGACATAAATGTAGTAAAAGAAAAAAAAAAGGGTAGCACAAGTGATACAGATATCTATATGTTAACATGACTGGTGAGAGGATTACTGTGGAGAATTAATCTGGATGTTAAGCAGGCATTACTTCATACTATCAGAAAAGGAAAAATGTTAGATGCACGTAACGTGTGACTGAGAAGGAAAAAATGCTGTCATCAAGCTAAATAACTTTTTTTTTTTTAAAAAGAAATTAAAAAGAGAAAGTAAGTGGAACATAAAATGGGACAACTGTTCAAAGTTTATTACGTTGGCCATACCTCTGGCTTATACAGGACCACAGATGCAATGATGACACCAGATATATCAGGATTTAATATCCTCACTATGTTCCTCAGAAACTTGTACAGGGGATTTCAACTGTACTTCAAAAGTGGTGATAAAGTAGCAGATGTAAACAATTCAAGGGTGGGATTTGAAATTCAGTGCAAGGAAAAGGGAGTTCAGACCAGCTGTCCTGGTCCAGGTTTACATCCAAGCAAGTGATCGCTGGGTGCATGGTTTTAGACAGAAAACATAGACCCAGGTGCAAGATAATAGGAACTGAGAATACTCAATGTTCTTATTAAGTACACTCAGCTGCTTGCCTGAACAGGGCTCAATAAAAGTAATTTCTGAGTAACACTGACAAACTGAGGGAAGAGTCCAGGAGTGATAGGAAAGCGTCCCTGTTAAGCAAACTTGCTCTTATCAAACACTTTTTATTGTTTATTTATTACCAAGGTTGCCTGAAAGGAAATCCGGGAACCTGAGAAAGCAAGAAGAATCACCCGAAAGAGGGAAGGTGTAATAAAACATTAAATGATTCCTCAAATTTTACTTTTAATTGTGCCGTTGACTCCTATGAATTGATACCCTTTTAAATAGGGCACAAAAAAAATGGGCAACTATCATACTGAAAACTCTGCAGATATATCCACAGAGACACAGAGGCTGTGCACAGCTGGCACAGATGTTTTAGTTTTATTTTTGTTAGCTCTCAGTCAGATTTTAGAGGCAGATTACTCACAGCTGTTGCGCACAGAAAAAATAATGTACTGGCACTAATCCTCATCAACAATGGGACTCCTAGTACCAGTATTAGACGTAGGGTTGCTTGCTGCTCTCGGCAAAGAGGTGAATGCCCATTTCTCCTGGTCTTTAGTCTTTCAGACAATAGTCATGAACTGTTGTAGCCCTAGGTGAATGCTGGTACAGTACTATACCCGTCCCTAGGAGGTACTGCTATGACACTTCAGATGAGTAAGAACAGTATCCGCAGTCACATTCAAGGGGATGAACATTGTAAGTCAGAAAGAAATTTCTCCCTGTGGTACAATATTACACAACTAAGTGCCTTACAGGTTTTTACAGCTTTCTTTCAAACATCTTCCACTGCTCATTTTTGAGAAATACCATTACATGGAATGTCAGAATTGTCACATACAATGAAACCTACATTTTTTTATAGTGTTTTCACTTCTATTGTCTCCTTTTAGCTTGAGTTAATATTAGGTAATATTAGGCACTCTTGTAAAAAAATAGAGAAAAATAAGTTGTACTGGATTCAAGTAAATTAGCATGTATAATCTTCATGTTTGTTTTTCCCTTGCTGTTCAGGACAGGCTACAATATTTCCCTGCCCATGTTGCTTGCTGAATAAAAAAAAAAAATTATAATGTATTATTACATATTTTAGAGTTAAGATCACAATTTCATTTTTAAATTTAGAGTGAAACAAAGTAAAATGATCTGCAACAAGAATACCTGGTATCACTGCTTGTACAAAAACCTTATGCGGTATCTGCTACTTTATATGTTTGGGCAGAGCTCTTCGTATGTGCCATAACAATCCTACTAGAAAGAATTAAAATGATTCAATTTTACTGGAAGGAATATGGTTTAACATTAACTGACATATGCAGAACTCAAGCATATGATTATTAGTGAAGAGGTGAACTCACACTCCTCTTTCCCACCCTCCATCTCCTCACAAACAAATTTTATGTGGGCTCCAACAGGTACTGATAGCCAAGCTGCAGTGGTCCAGGTGGCAAGTTCAAGACTTTAACAGAAAATTAACAAATGTGAGGGCCAAAACCAAGCTGCTATTGTCCCAGATTTTTGTCCAGGAGTTTCACTGTCTCCTCCTCTTATATACAGTTCCTGATAACTTCTCTCACTAAGCACCATAGTAGAGGTTCAGGAGAGAACAGACCTTGCAGACCAGGAGCTTCATCTTTGAACTAATTTGAGGGGTTTGCAGTCAAATGATCTAATGGTAAGAGCAATTTCAAAATTTTTAAACCCACCCAAAGCATGTCAACCTGTTTTAGCATTGTATCTATGCCCTAATCTTTCAAAAGCTAATAAATATGCACATAGTATGAGAGGTCACTAATGCACATATATGTGCATATCTTATTTTTAGGCTGCTAAAGGAAAAAATAGCATAACGCTCTATGGAATTCATGCAGGATATCAGTCTCCTTTTTCATATTTCTCTTTTTCTTCTTGCAAAGGAAACCTATTTTGTGAATTTGGGGTTGGGGGGGGGGTGTAATTTGTTAATTAGGATACATCTCTCATAACTCTGGACTAGACATGCCTTCTTCATGTTAACAAAGCACCAAGGTTTGTGTGTGATAAGTAAAAATATGAGAGAGATATTCAGAGAGTATTTTCTTCACATCTCATTTATACACTACCATGTTTTCTGTTTTAGTCTCATGACAACATGGACCCTTTATGCTCTCTGGGAGTGGTACATCTATATAAAATTTTAAGAGCTCTAAACAAAACAAAAATACAAACCAAACTCATTTTCCACAACACCATTTCCAGAAATTGCTGTGTTATCCTTATGAGATTGTTGAGAAAGAAACTGATATGAAAAAGTGGACATGGGCTAAGCCTGGCAAACACTACAGCTCTGGATTACCTGAATGCATTGTTTGTGAAGAAAGTCACACAATAGCAACAAAAATGAAGGTTTAAGCATATTAAGGTCTATTGTGCCTACAGAAATGTACAGCAAAAATGAAGAATTGTATTTCTATACGACAGTCAGGATATTTTTTTTTAGTATGGAACAGGAATAAAGACATTAAAATTGTATTAATTATTAATTTAAGTTTCCATGAAGAATAACATCCAAAATTTGAAATAGTATTAACTGCAAAAATTGAAAATCAAATATCTTTAAATCAAAATTATGTTAGAAGTGGTAATTTTTTTCCTATATCGTCCAGGCTAAGATCCCAAAGCTAAGATCCCACTCTTGCATAAATTCTTATTTCCATCCGTATTGTTTTTTCAAGTAGAATTCTTGAAAATACATGCAACTTAAGTATTGTGGTTTACTACTATTTCTTCCACTTGAGACCTTCCTGAAGGTCTTTCTAATGACGACCAGCCTTCTGTAGCTAGGCAAGATCTATGGACTACTGATGTCTACTTTTTCTTTTACAGAACAATCTGCAAAGCAGCAAGGGCTAGGAACAGCTTAAATCATTGTATTTTCTTTAGCTCTTTAGTGGAAACTGACTCCAAAGAGATTTAAAATTTACAGCTCCTGAACTCACAGGTGCAAACAAAAATACAATACCAAGGTCCTGTCTTTACTTCGTTATTTTCTCAAGCCAGTTTTCTAGAAATTCACCTGAAAGGAGTTAGACCATAGTTTCTTCAGTCATGTTAATGATGAGTAAAAGATCTTTTGGACTTATTTACTCGATTGTAAGATGCAGTGATTATTTACATCGAGAGACATATACCATGAACGTAGTGCCTAAAGAATAAATTCCTCAATTCCATCTCAATGACACTTTAATTTTATAAGATACTATTTCCAGTAAGGCAAATTTCTCATTGTTAACTCACCTTTGATTTTGCAAACCCCTGGATCTGACCACACAAGTAATGTTTTTATTCCCTGCTATTTTTATTCTGTTATTTCATTCCCTGCTTTATCAAGAGAACTCAATCTTTTCCTTATTAAATAAATGGGAGACAGACTGAGTGTACAGCCCTGCCACCACTACACGTATTATTTCTGATTTACCATTCACAGGGAAGCCCCTTACAACTTGCTGACTGGTAATGTATCATCATACTATAAATAGAAATCATTGCCTTAGTGAAGACAGCTAAGCCAAATTTGTCCTGTGATACTCAAATTCATTGTAAAAAAAATGTATATTAAATAAAAATATGCTTAACACATTCAGAACAGCAAGTGCATTTTCTGGTGATTCAATTCCCTTTCGAGATATTACCTGAGATAATTCCTGGAGACATTCCTTTACAATTCCTGAATGGACTATAGATTTTAATAGAAGAATTTTTATAGAGTAAAGGAGGAAAAACGTTGCTCGATTTCCTTCCCTGTATCCTGACGCTGACTTACAACCTCTGTCCAGACACGTACGTACAACCCTACATTATGACTGTATACTGGTCCACCACAGAACAAATATTCCTACTGTATATAAGAAAACTGTCCTGTAGATTCTTCTTGACTCATACAGATTTAATTGTATTTTAGGATTCAAAAAAAAGTAAGAAGGCAGATGCAAGATCTTTTCCCTTGTAGTAAGAGGAATAGAGTTTTTTTCACTGAGTATATTCACAAATCACAGTTTCAGCTGTGGTAGTATTTACTTCTAGCCAATCCGATTCACGTTTGCTGACTAGATAGCTCAGGTCACTGTTACTACAACAAAGTCACCAGAAGTGACCTGGACTTGTGCAGTGTTTGACACTGTCCTGCACAACATTTTTCTCTCTGGACTGGAGAGACATGGATTTGATGGATGTACCACTCGGTGGATAATGAATTGGCTTAATGGTTACACTCAGAGTTGCAGTCAACGGCTCAGTGTCCAAGTGAAAACCAGCAATAAGTCACATTCTTCGGGGATCGGTATGGGGACCAGAGCTGTTTAACATCTTTGTTGGTGACACAGACAGTGGGGTTCAGTGGACCTCAGCAAGTTTGCTGAAGACATCAAGCTGTGAGGTGCAGTCAACATGCTGGAGGGAAGAGATGCCATCCAGAGGGACAGGCTGGAGAGGTGGGCCCATGCAAACCTCAATAAGTTCAACAAGGCCAAGTGCAAGGTCCTGCACCTGGGTTGGGGCAATCCCAAGTGCAAATACAGACTGGGCGGAGAATGGATTGAGGGCAGCTCTGAGGAGAGGGACTTGGGAGTGCTGGTGGATGAGAAGCTCAACATGAGCCGACAATGTGCTCTTGCAGCCCAGAAGGCCAACCACATCCTGGTCTGCATTAAAAGGAGCGTGGCCAGCAGGTCAAGGGAGGCGATTCTCCCCTTCTATTCCACTCTCGTAAGACCCCACCTGGAGTACTGCGTCCAGCTCTGGAGACTCCAGCATAAGAAGGATGTGGACCTGTTGGAGCAAGCCCAGAGTAAGCCCCAAAGATAATAAGAGGGCTGGAGCACCTCTCTTGCGAGGACAGGCTGAGAGAGTTGGGGCTGTTCGGCCTGGAGAAGAGAAGGCTCCAGGGAGACCTGATAGCAGCCTTTCAATAGCTCAAGGTTGCCTAGAAGAATGGTGGAGAGGGACTTTTGACGAGCAAGCATGGTGAGCAGCTCAGATCAGTTTTGGGTAGACCACTGAATCAGTCCATGTTAAAAATGAATATTTTAACAGAATTTGGAAAATACATACATTTCAGATACAGACAGGAGTCCTAAAGATATGATTGTAAATGCAACCCAGCAGGTACATCACTTCCTACACTGAGATAGGATTCCAATGCCAAAGCTGGATCAGAAATACATATTTGAAATGATGCTTATATTGTATATGTATCATATAAAACAAAATATGAAATAAATTGTATTTTTCACGGCTGTTACTGGAATATCAGAATGAAATTCATTTCCATTTTAGAGAAAGGTTGCCATTCTAAGAATTTTAAATAGAATAATTTTTCAGGCAAGGATATTTTTACAGTGCAAAATAAGCACTGCTGTTGATTGGTCAAAATGGTCTGAATCAAATCTCCAACAGCAATGAAATGCTTTTAATTTATCTGTTGAACAGTTTACCACAAGGGACATCAGAATATGACTGGGTCTTCCTTATTTTGAAATAGAAAAGACTTCGTCCATATCTGACATCTAGTTCACTATTTTCTAACAACAAAAAAAAATTGGTGTTTTTAGGCATTGAGATTAATTCATGAGAGACAGGTGATTCAGAGATGTCTAGGACTTTTAACATATATCTATTATGACAAAGAAGATTCTAGATGAATGCACTTCAAAATAATGAAAAGTAGTGTAGGCAATAATCACAATGGAAAGTCTTTATCTGAGATGCCTAATATTAAAAAAAAAATCAATTAGGTGAAAGATTTAGTGATTTGACACATAGTGAACAGGTAAAACCTGTATGGGGGTAGGAAGCCATTAAAAAGAATGAGTGAGACTCTCTACTAAAATATTTTTCCATCTTTGTTGAGAAAACTATTTGCTTAATTTGTACAGAATAATCACACTAAGACAGCAGATACGCACCACTGCTCTAATTGAAGTGGAATTGTCCTAGAAGACTTACCATGAGTAAACTACATTTAGATTAAGAAAAATCTTCAAAGGTATTTTAAAGTGTTTGAAACTAGATACACATAAACCAGACAAACCTCTCTAGATGTTCTTGTAATGCACTGTAACATTGTGTTTGTATGCAAGGTTTAAGGTGAAGTTTCATCTTACAAATTGTTTTTCTTAGTTACAATTTATTTTCAATTTCCATTTTTTGCAGTTTGAAATTCACCGTGAGTTCACTGAGGCCAGCATAAAGTGCCCAGCTTGTATTAGTAACTCCACGTCTCTTAAAATGCATGCAAAAATAGAAAGCGTAAAGTACTATCATTATGTTGTGCAGCTAAACAGCTGTTTACTCTTTTCTCTTACACTGACTTCTCCATTTTCAGAAGAGTGCCAAATGCCATTGCATGAGTTCATGCAAGACGGAGGTTTATTTGTTGTTTATTCCCTGGAGACAGCATTTTTGCTTTCCCTTTTTGTTTTTCAGTACTTTTTTATATTTTTCTAAGATAAATGCCACTCAGAATACAAATGCATATTTGCTTTTAGTATTTAAGAAGTAGGATTTTTTTAATCCTAAGACTGGTACCAGCAGTATTTGGTCTTACGCTTGCAAATTAAACCAGTAAAACGTCACCAATCTCTCCCATTTAAGAAATAAATTGATTAAAGAAGCAAAAAAAAAGCTACTTCTGAAAAGTCCAGATGTTAACTAAGCAAGAATGAACACTTTCATCGAGATCAAATATGTTAAATACATCTGCTTAATTACACTGTAAATAATAGTAAATTTTGCTGTCACAACACATTCAACTGTTACTGTTCAAACAAGCATTTAGTGACTTCACGATCCCACTGATTCTTCCATGATGGACCTCAGTCCCCTGTCCTAGTGACAGAAAATGTTCATGAAAGACATTGCAAAACCAGAGAGAACAATGGGGATATCAGATGAAGAAACTTCCTGCTCCCACAAGGCACTGCCCTCAGCATTTCCTAATAGATTTTTAACAATTGATCAGATAAAATATTTTCGATCTCTCATATTTCATGAAAACAAGAAACATACAGATAGCAGCTACTTTAAACTTTTTGAATGGAAATTATTTTTGAAAGGATTTTGATGGAAAAAAAAAACTGTGGTCAGCCGGCTTTCAGCTTTGTTATTTTCCAGTTTTGGAATGCTTGGCTTTTCTACTCTCGTAGTCTTTAGATGAAAACAAAAAGACATCATCTATACAGTACCTCTTATAAATTGTGAGGTATCTAATAATATTCTTTGTGAGATAAGGTTCAATTACAGTAATTTGTACACTAACATGAACATGTGATTTACCTCCTTAATTATCTCAAATTATATACACATAGGTATGTATAGATATAATGTATAATTTTTATATATAGTATTATAATTAGATTAAATTCTACAAAATTTATATGATTTCAAGTATTAAATATATATCTAAATACTTGAAATCATTTTAGTATATATACTTAATACCTGAAATCGTTGTCCTATAAAAGTTAAAGAATTTAACAGCTCCAACCAAGCACTACGAAGCAGAGAAACAGCTTTCGCACTCAGTGAAGCTGCTGATCTTGAACAAGACATCCAAAAACCTGCAGCTGTTGAAGTCGTATTTGAGAAAAGTCTGCTTCCAAGACAGACGGCAGATGAGAAAGATCTGGAAGACGACAATAATTGCGAAGGTCAGTCTGCATACACCCATAGGAAGAGATGTATCAAGTAGCAACAGCACCTCTGCTTGCAAAAGCAGCCACCCAAAATGGCCATCATAGCTTCAATGGCTGGGTGCAAATCTGGGAATTTAACGGAGCTAGAGCAGCCAGTGTTACTACTGGTGTAGTCCTGGGAAGGCAACAGCTACCGGGAAGCAAGGGCAGAGTTGACAAGTACTAAAATAATTTATTCTTGAAGCAACATTGAACCTCTGCAGCCTGCCATAACAAAATACCTCTCCCCATCAACATCCACAAGTTTCAGCCCTTCATCTTGCCTTTTGAATATTGTCATGCATTTATTTTTAATTTCTGAAAATTTACCCTGTTTTGTGCCAGATCTCAGGGGTAAGGTAATTGCTACATGTAACGAGGAAAATATTTGTCTGCAGCAGCAGGTAAACAGGCTTTATCTGAAGAGCAGCATTATGAAGAGAAATTGTGACAGATTCTTGCCTTTGTTAGTTAAATATTTATTTTAATTGGCAATAAATAAAAATAATTTTCCTCAAGCTGAGTTCATTTTGCCCACGACAGCAACTGGTAAGGGATCTTCCTGTCTTTACCTTGACCCATGAGCTTTCTTCCTCTTGTTCTTCTTTGAGGGGGCAGGACAGGAGCAAGCAAGCAGCTGGGTGTGAGATTGGCTGTCAGCCAAGTCTAACCCACCCCACAGGGATGTCTACAGGGCAGACTTGGCACTACTCTTTAATACGGCCTGGGTACACCAAAACACAAACTCTTTTTCCCAAGCCCAAGCAGAGCTGCAGCTGAGGTATTTTTCATACTAGGCCACACAAATAAAGTTACTCACTCTTTATGGACTTGGGAGAACTTGACACAATAATTATCCAGCACCTCTAGTTTTGAATATGTCTTCTTCTTTATGTTCTCCCTATTACTGCAACCACCTTTTTGTCTTTCTGAAGCCAACAGCATATGGAAAGCTGACTATCTCTATCTTTTTTCCACAATTTAAATTAAACCCAACCTTTCTTCTCATTCTCTGCTACCACATCTTTCTGCCTTAAGTACATTCATTAGCTCCTCAACACAGCTTTGGCCAAGATAGCAAGCAGTAGGTCAGCTAAACCACATGTCAGGAAATCAAACAAAAGTTATTTTCTGGAACAGAAATCCCATTATACTTCCCAGCCCAAACTCACTTGGACTCCGGGGTGCTTACCGTTTAACACTAATAATAGATAAAGCTCCATTGGTTTATTTTTAAACAATGCTGTTCTTTAAAGGGATAGCGAGGCAGTTTCACGGCTACTCCACGCTCAGAAGCACAGAACTCACTGCTGGGAAATGGCAGCAGCTGCTGCTCCAGCGCTGCATCAGTCCAGGCACAGACGAGCAAGAGCACTGCATTTGCTATTTTTCCTTTGTTGACAACATCACGACTGTGTTCCTGGAAGCCCTAAGGGACTACTATGAGCTGCTTCAGCTGCTCAAAAGAATAATATAAAAGTAACTCTTTTTTTTTATTTATTTATTGAAAGACAGTTTATTTGTGTTAAAAGAGCTAGGCGCACAGGGACCAGGATGCATGCCAGCCACTCTTTACTCCCACCTATCTCTCATCATTCGGCGTGTACAGGCTAAAAAACCAGCATAAAAACAATCTTAGAAGTGGCAAGGACGAGATCAGACATCACGATACCAGAAAAGATCTTCCCATGCAGACAGAAATAGAAGCTAAATACTCCTGGTAAATGAAAGGTTCAGAAAGTCTCAGCTGGATTTTCTTTTTTTTGTATCCTCATCTCATCTTCCACCAGCAACGTGCCACTTCAGTGCAGCGCCCTGCATTCAAATACTGGATCCACAGATCCAAGGCAGCACATTGCCAGTTGTGCCAGACTGTCGTGACTGTGATGCATGGTTACTCACATGAACTATGATTATAAAAAGTATATATATACTTTGAAGTATGGACCAATATAAAACCATGTTTTTCTAGTGCTTAAACATAATAGTACACTAATATCTTTGAAGAAAAATTCAATTGCAATATCAGCCTCTCATACTAATGCCAGATTATTTATCCTAATAAGCTGGTACTTCAATAAGCAAGTTAAAAAATCATTGATGACTGCTACAATTTCTCTTCATTTTTAAAGGGTTCACAGGGCTGGGATTAACAATATCGTACAATATGTTTGTAGGCTAAATAGATACTACTAGTGATCGAATTTTTTTTTCTAATTTGTTAAAGTATAGTTTAACATTTAGTATTGTGATTTTAAAATGTTATGTTTAATTTTAAAATGTTATGTCTTCTTGAACTTTAGCTTTCAAGATTTTTTCTTTTTTTAGTCACTGTCAGATACTTTGGAAGTCAACGAATACAATGAAATTATATTCACATGCAACCTGATTTTTAACAGAGCAGAAGACAAAATATTTCTTCTCTCGCAGTATTTATTATTATTATTTTCTTCTTTTAGAAAACTACATGATAGTCATGCAAACCATTATATCCTGCAGTAGTAAAGCTACTGTGATTTTATGTTACTATACACTACCACAGTGATGAGATCTGCTTTTAATAGTTTTGTATTTTGATTATTTTTACTCCCAAGTGATTTTCTTGATCACAAACATTTCTGCAATTCACAACTGTTTCCAAATAACGACTTAGAATATTTTCCTGTACATATAGAAATGATAACAGTTGAAAATTCTTTTGGGGAAAAACTTGCAAGGATTAACGCGTTGCAGGAAGTAAACAGGCGAATGCAGAGAGGTGTTACAATTATCCCTTCCTAATCCACTCACCACTTTATTTAGGATATATGATTGGAGCCTTTTTGGAAACAAAACTAGGAAAGACAACTCCTAGCTGAGCCTTTCTTGATACAAGGTGTAAATAATTAAACGCAATCTGCTCTTTGCACATCACTGCTGAAGAAGCTGAACGGGTTTTTTGTTTTTTGCTGCAACACACAAAATAGGCAGTGGACGGATTTGAGGAAAGATGCTTTTTGGGAAACCGGCTTCGAACCCGTTGTGGCAGAAAGTGTATAGAGATGGCTTTTTCCAGCAAAGTTTGATGTAATCAGAAGAAGAATGGAAAGCCAATTTACAATAAAGCACAAAATTAAAAAGAAAAGCAAATATTTTTTAAAATACAATTTTGAAAACCATACTCACTGATATCTTGCTGGAGAAATAATACATTCCCTTAGAGAACATAAAATAAGTGCTAAGTGTGCACCTGGGGACACAGTGTTACTTTTTCCTGTGGAAAAATTCACTTTCCTCAGTGTAGGTCCTTGCATGTATACCTACTGTTTTGGCATCATAAAAAAAAATAAACCCATTTGATTTAAAATTAATGGGGTTTTTTTTCCATTCAATGGATATGGGAAAAAAAAACCAACTGGAAAAATCTCATTTTGAGAATGATCTCTTGCTTTTGCTATGTGTGTGGAAATGGTGACAAATATTTCACAGTTATGAAGCAGACCTTTACAAACCATTCCCAACTGACAGTTATTTGGGGTTTTTTTAAACTGTTCTTTCTACTCATATGTCATTATATAAGTCTATTCTGTTCTATTCTAAGTACCTCAGAAAATAAAGAACACATGCCCAGCCCTAACTTAGAAATGTCTTCTCAAAATTTTTAGGGCACCTATCTTCACAACACGGTTACAGACTGGCAGTACTACTGTGCTCATGGGGACCTTAGCCTTAGATGACACAGTGCAACTTTTTGCAGGTCGCAGAGAATTTCTGTATCAGAAAGGAAACATGAGTACAGGTTTTTCTAGATTTAGACTGGTGAGTTAGCCATCATTTTCCTCTAACCTTTCCTTGCTGATATTGTTTCTGTCTCACCTGTGGCAGTGGGCCACAGATGGACTCTAGGTTCCACATATATTTGTGATAAAGAGAGAGGCTGAAGTCACAGATCTCCATTTCCAGATTGAGAAAACCATCTTTTGTCAGTAAATGTCAAAAAAAACCTGTAAATGACTTGGAGGTTCATTCTGGCGGCATGCATATGAAATAAGTAACTTCAAACAAGAAAAGGAGATAAATCATTCCTACTTTGCAGTTGATAAAGGATTACGTCTCCAAAGTCTATTTGCTTTTATCCACTTCCTTTCTCTTGATTTTTGTACTTTGTCCCTGTCCTTAACCTATGCCCCAGAGAAAGAGTAAACAGCTGCTAAGGCTGCCAATAACATTCAATAGTTCATGTTCCCTTACTCTTTACCCAGGCTGAAGTAACCACATTTGGTATGCATTCCACTCTGCAGCGCCCTGGAAACCTGCAGTCTGAACTCGTTTTTCAATTTAGCAGCAATGCACTCTGAACAGCAATATGTTACGGAGCCAGCTGGTCTTCCTTATCCTTTTACCCTCTTCTAATCTTTCCCTGTTCTACGGCCACCCTTGTCTACTCTTGGCTGCTGTAAACTTTGCTGGTGTACAATATTTGTTGTATTATTTTACATTGCCTTAACCTTTGTGTTGTAAAGGGTGAAGGCACTGTGATTAGCATTAGAAAACACAGTAATCTAATATTCCAATTAATTCAGAGAAGGAAATCTGCAGGTAAAAGAATGTGAACCATCTTTGGTGTGTATTTATAAACAAAATAAAAGCAAAGATGAACAAATTTAGCCAGTTTAAATTTATAGCTCTCTATTACACAATTTCATTTGTAAGTGTATATGTATGCACATATGTGCATACAAGTATATGCATCTACAGATCCACACATCTGCACAGATGTGCAAATGCACGCACACATGTTCACAAACACAAACACACACTCTCTGCATATGCAGTCACAGAAGAACAAAATGTGTGGTTTTTACAGAATGATTTGGTTAGAATGATGATCATAGCAAGAAATGAACAGTAAAAACACAGAGGGAAGCAAAGCCTTAATTTAGAAGTTTAGGCAAACTGGTTGCAAAGTATAGAAATAAAGAAGGCTGACTACAGCTAATTACCAGAATTCACAGAAATATATGGTAAAGTATTTAAACTAAATTTGCATTTAAAATGTCAGACTTTTCAGGTCTTAGGATGCAGAACACATTCAAGCTTCACTCTGTGAAGCATCTTTGCTGTTCCTTTGTTCTAGCAAAGCCAGATGATCATGTGGATTTCTTTAGACACATTAAGAATTTTAGCAATATAGGATGTGATATTAGTAGTGGTCATATACCTGGTTTTACTTAGCAGGAGAATTCTAATGCAGGTCTCCAAACTCTTGTGTTCCCAGTGATACATCCAAAAGAATGAGTTTCCACAGAAAGAATATTTGTACTGTTGTACAGAACTAAGCATATCAATTACACTGTAAGGTAGTCTTGTATGGTTAAATTGCAGCAAACAAGGTATAAAATTTGATTTTATGTAAGCTTGATTTTGATTTGCTGGAGAAAGAATAAGTTGTGAATAAGCACAAAGGCTTCTTTTTTAAATTACATTTTCTAGAGAGCAATATGAATCAGGAATACTTGGCAAATAGAATTTACATTTTAAAAATTTAGATTGTGGTCCTTTTTCTCCTAAGGATTAAAATTATCAAAACTTATTTGCAGCTTTCACATTATTACATTTTGAAGCTATTGTCAGGATTCAAGAATCACAATGAGCATGTTCAAAATGAAGTGCATGTGTGTCTCCAGCATCTGTTTAATGGGTAAACAGAAGTGACCAGAACTTCATCCATTAATCAAGAACCAGGTGACACTGTTTAAGTCCTAGCATTGTTAGTTTATGCTCTTAGACAGAGTTCTCAACTCTTCAGAATTAGAGCACAAACACAGTTATGAGTACCTGTAACACAGAACAGTTTTAAGCCTGAAAATCCGAAGTACAAAATTTAAAATCCTAATATACACTTTGGAATCTCAGAGATCAGCCTACGGAATATATTTTGAACTAAGTGCTACGGGTAAAAAAGAAGCAATTTGTGTCCTAATAATGTCTCTCTTTATTTCTTATTTTAGCCTGACATCTGGTATCACAGCAGATTTCTGCCACCTGCAAGGTCAGGAAAATGCAGGCATCTCAACAGTTTCTGACTATAGCGAGCATTATTGCAAAGATGTTTATATGGGCTGGATGGCTTCTATTTCTTCCCAAGTGTCTCACATATACAAAATAAGAGTTATGAAAAAGGCAATCTTAAAAAGGGACAAAACTGGAAACCAGCATTAAAATTATCCTCCTGGTTAAGGAAAGACACAATTACAGCATACAGCCCTCTAAATGCAACTAAGTCAGAAAGGCATCATGAAGTCAGACGTGATGGCTTCACAGTTTGTTATTCTGCCAGGGTACACGTTAGCCTATACCTGTAGAGGATGCTGCGTGCCAAGTAGAGCTGCAGTAGCTCAGCAGTGTATTCTACACAACCTCTGCATCACACGCAGAGCCCAGCAGCCGAAAGCCTCACATTCAGAGGCTAATGAAACCCAACATAATTATGCCACAAGGTAGCTAAAAAAAACCCAACTAACTCCCACACTTCTTGAGCATGTAAGCTTCTGAGTTCATTGAGCTTAAGAAGCCAATTGCTTTCCTTGCCATCTGCTAACTCACTACATCCTGAAGACTTGCCTCAATCTCTTGCGCCATGGTTGTCGGAATATCATCTGTCGACCTGCAATACCCATTGGTTGGAATAAGAATATTTTTAGACACTAATTAGTAAAAATATACTTGTAAGAGATGTCTTCTGTCCTTGTGCTGTTGCTTACAACTCTTCAGCTGTGGACTACCAGAGAGCTAAGCCCTACTGAAGCAGCAGAGAGAGGAACAACCATGACAATGGAGTAGGCAGCCAAGCCTAACCCAGCACATTAACAGATGAATCAGGCCATATACTGCAGTCATATGAGACCTCTCTTCAGAATATTGTCTTCTTTCCTTTTATTATAGTGAACTCCTCAACTGTCCTTTCAGGACGATGTGTAGCTCTTTCAAAAACTATAAACAACAGAAATAATTGTTCTTGTTCTTATTTTAAAAATAAAATTCTCTCCCCAACATCTTTTAATAAACATATACTTTTAAAGTTTATTATAATCTACTTTTCAATAACAAAGTAAGTAATTTTCAACTGATACAGCCACTTTTTTTTTTGTTTTCTCACAGAAAACTGACTTCTAGCTCATATGGACTCAATGGGCCAAACTAATTCTTGCCTAATCCCTGGAGCTTGGCAAAATTACACCAGGAAAGAATTTGGACCAAACATTTCTGGCAAAGATACAGCAGCAGAAGTAAGATGCCCAAACACTGCACTCTACTCCATACTTTGCTCTTAAGCTAAAATCCAAAAAACTTTTTTTTTTATGCAACCAGTTTAACTCTATATATAAGCCTGTAACAATTATGAAAAACAGTATCACCTTTTGGAAAGTGAGGAATTTTTCATACTACTGGAGTGAAAGGCACTGAAGAATATGTGCTGATGATCCATCCTGGCCAAAGCCTTACAAAGGTAATTCAGCTACAGAAAATATATCTGAAGTAAACATAGCTTTTCTATTCTCTGTTTCCCCTGCTTGATATTTAGCTGTAGACAGAACTTCTGTACATCCAGATGGACTACACAGCCTTAGATTATTATTATTATCTTTTAAAATTTAAGTTACTCTTTTCTTGGCCATATAAGAAAGGCATATAAGAAAACCACAGCACACCTTCTACGTTAATACCATTTGTTATTCATAGTATTGTAGCAACCAGATGCCTCAGTCAGGGAGGTACACTGCTGTTCTAGATAAAATCAAAGGATGAGGCACAGATTATATTTCTCTGGAGGAGGTGAAGAGCCAAACAAAAGCAGTGTGACAGAAACAAGCATCCTGAGGTTCTCCCAGAGCTCGGGGTGGATTTCTCTGCCATCTGCCGCCAGCACACCACTGCAGAAGCCCCATGCTGCACCGAGGCAGCAGTGCAGAGAAGACTTTTGTCCCTACTCTGCAATTCACTGCATCAGTTGGGGTAATTCCCTAAATTAGTAGTTTTAAACATAAACATCTGAAGACTGCCATTTTGTTAGCCTCACAAATAATCTGACTGATAAAGGTTGTGAAAATATCTAAGTCCCTTGAGAGTACATGAGATTGTCAAGAGTTCAGCAGATATCAAACACAGGCTGCTTACTTCAGCGTTCCCTTGCAAGCCCATAGCTTTGGATGTGTTGGTTCTGGCTCCTCTGTTTCACAATTATCTTACCTATAAAATGGATGCATTGAATACTCAGCTGGCATGGTGGTTTATTTTGCATCAATTATCACAAAGCATTTGAAAAACAGCATAACACAACACAGCATAGTCTTTAACTATTAACTCTTGCCACTGTTTATTTTGCAGGTAGACAAAAGTAAGCATGCCTTCCACATCTAAAATACAATGTGGGGCACAGGGCTGAGGACAGTTACAGCTGTTCTGAAAAAGCCAATAATTAATCAGAGAACGGATCTAGGAAAATACCTACAGAGGACAGGACTGTGCACCTTTCGATAGTAGAGATAAACTGCTACCCAGTTAAAGCCACTGGAGACTACTTCCAGTCATGTTGCTAACATATGCTTATAGAATCAGGATCTAATTTCTCACAATATCAATGTTCCAGTATCTTAGACTTCTACTCTGTGGCAACACAATTGTTTTGGGCAGGACTTCCCCTTGGGGTGTGTGTCCTTAATTTATTGCTGCAGGGTTGAGTAATGTACCCATCACAGAGCCATTCATGTTTTATTAAAATTAATTTCAAGGGAATGTTGTTTTAGGAAGCATGTATAGGACTATTTAAATGCTTTGGTAAAACAATACCAGCAATAAGGAATAAGAAGAATGTTTCCCTTTGTCATTCCTTTTATCTTAATACAAATTAATTTTAGCCTCAGAGTATGCTAAGAAAAAGGAAAAAAAAAAACCAGGAAACTTGTGCTATTCTGTCCCAGTTCCTCTGGTTTCTCCAGTCTGTCTTACATAACTCCTCCTAGAAGGAGTTCCCTTTGCTAATACAGCTCTTAAGGATCTATCTGCAGATTTGGGTTAGCAAAAGAAAAAAGTTGTTTGTGAGACACAGCTCTCCCTACCAAATGTAGAAGGATTTTATTTAATCTAATCTCTGATCTACACATGAGTATTTCTTTTAAAGTGCCTGTTTTCAGTTCTTTGCTAGGCGAGTAGGAACAGCAGAAAACAATTGCTTTGTCTGGAAGATCATTTATTCTTTGAGAGACCATTTTAAGGTGAAGAAACACCACCTGCTATGAAGTTGTCTCAATTGGTGAGTGATAATTAAAGGCTGAGACTGGAAATGGCAAAATAATAAATGTATATGGTTTCTTGGAAGACTTCAGCCACTTTAAAGTGAGGCTGATCCAGAAATTCCATTTTACAAGCAAGAGAGAAAAGGAGATGGGGGAGAAAGAGAGCGTGTATGTGTGTGTGCACTGATTAAAAAAATAAATAAATAAAAAAAAAAGCCGTCCTATCACAAGAAATAGGAGAGATCAGATGCTTTCTGTTACACAGACAGCACTGTTTCAGGGTTCATCCATCACCACACAAGCGCACACCACTGCTCTGGGCACGTCGCGTATGCACCAGATGTGGTATCAAGCTGGTCTCTACAGAGGAATCTTTCATTTGACAGTGCTGCATTTTCTGAAAACAATATTTATTGTGGTCAACAGCCTTTGCTATAAGGCGAGCAGAACTGTTAATTTTGTTATTGTGTCACAATACAGAGAAAAAGGAATAAAATTAAAGTACAAAATGACCTATCAAATTTGCTTGACAGGTACTAATTCACTTTGATCTATTCCTCACCATAATTTCATTGGCAGGGAAACCATACATATTTATAAAAGTGGGAGCAGGCTGCTGTTGTTCTGTTTGTAATTTACAGCAACAAAGAATTCATTTAGATTACCATACTTGAAGTCCCAAGGTGACTCTGCTGTGGTTACAGGCCCCCTGCTATGCAGGATACCTAACATAATAAAGAACAAAGCAAAACAATGCTACACTGAGACCAGAGCTCCTGGGTAATCAATTCAGGTATTTACAGCTGAAACAATAGCTCTGTGCAAATCAGCATCATTACTACAATTTGCTGATAGAAACCCCAGGGAACTGAGGAAGTGTCTGCCTGCAAAGCAGCTGATTAATCTGAGTTACTTAGGTTTTGTTAAAGCATCATTGTTTCCCATCATAATTAACAGTAAATGATTGTTTAAGAAAAGGGCAAGGGAAGTGCAACCAAATGTGCAAGATACACACCTCTTCTACCATTTTGGCCTTCCACATTGGTCAGCAAAGGTATCTGTCATGAAAAGGAATGAGGCTAATTTCAACACTGCACACTGGGAAGCACCATCACCAGACTCGCTTGATTATTTTTTTAAATGTTTGCTTCTAATACTATAGAGTTTTGAAAAAACGCAAGCATGGACCTAGGGAGAGCCCAGTTAATGAACCTACTGCTTCTTATCTTCTGGCACTTGTATAGGGCTTGCTCTCTCCCCATTTTGCTTTTCCTATTGCAAAAGCAAAGCAAAGAAAAAGCATCTTCATTAGCACTGTCTCTCCTTCAGTGCTTTGTCTGATGAAGACAAAGTGTCCCACAAGAACACATCTTTCATACATAGCGGAAGAGACCATAATTCTGCCTATTCATATATTTCCTTAACGCTGTCCTAATATAAAGAACGTGTTACTTAGGCACACTTCAGAATGTTCCTGCTCAGAACTAGCAATTCATCTTTAAGAGAGGATGAGGCAGACTGACTTGCCTCATCTGTCCATGAAAACCGCTGCCATGAAACAGAGCTGTATGACTATTCACATCAAGTGTGAAACGCGCGTTACACTGATTTGCAACCTGTTTAGCAAGAATTGGAAGCAGAAATTACTTCTTCAGTGAGGGATGTTTTCAACGCTTTCCAAAATAAAATCCTACACAAGTTTGTTTTAAGAATGTTTCTACCTGCAGAGAAATTAGATGGCCTAGTTGATACACCATTGTCTGTAGCACAGTCAGAGTAATAGGTATTTAAACCTGCTATTTCCTCAGCAAATGAATAGTCACTATCCAACTGTTCCTATGCCTGCTGTAGGCTGCCCCTAAACACCTACATGCAAAAAGCAGTTGTACAGTGTCAAAAATTTCTGAATTTCATGTTAGCTATAAATAAATTGCCTTTTAAACTGAGACACATCATATACCTCAGTCACTAGTTTGTTTTCATAATGAAAATCTAAACTTCTTATGCTACTGTTATATTTTTCAAAGGCATCTATTCCATGTTAATTTGCTGACTGATAAAGGGCATGAGACCAAACAACAGAGAAAACTGTATTCCAAGCATAAACTGAAATTCTTATAACACCGCATTTTCAGTATAGGTCCACTCTCTCACAGCAAGCAGGACTCTATTTGCAAGGAGAAAAAGTCTGGAGATGTCACTGCAAACTAGGGACTTCTGTGTTCTTCCAAAGATGATGCCAGGCCTAATTTAAATGGACTTGGGATCTGAGGAATCTCTAGATACTGGATGGAACTGAAGAGTACTGCGAAGAGCATGAGGAGTCTCTTCACATCTGAGTAGTTGGGTTCCTCCATGACAAGATGAAACATTTTTCCTTGAAATTGGAAAAGTATATACTGAAACTCTTATTGCTGTGTTTATGGGATGCCTATATGCATGTATCCAACAACTTTGGCACCATATAGAGTAACACAGAAGTTATCTTTCTTCAGAAACTGACAGCAGCAGTGAAGTTCCTTAATCAGTGACACTGTCTCCATGCACTTAATGAGATCATAACATATCATGGACTGACAATGGACTGAAGTGGTTGTAAGTTTCCAAGAGAACACATATCTGAAAAGTATTTCAGACAAGAACAATAAGAAAAATGCATCCCTAACAATAATCTGTTACAAATTGTTACAAATTGTTACAAACAAAATGAGATTTTTTTTTTTTTAAGCCTAATGATAACTTAGCAAGAAATCAATGACTGAAGGAAGTAAGGCACCTGACTTCCAAAATACATGCGACAGTGGTAACACTGTGAGGGGATACTATCTTGGAGCCTAAATTTTGAGTGGGACTGGAAATTAAGTCTCATGGCTTCTGATTTCAAAGCATACATTAAGGGTTAAAAAAAGAAAAAGTCCCCTTCTTGTAGAATGGGCAAGAAGTAGGCACTGCTGTGGGATGTACAATAAAGAAATTTAAAAAGAAATAAAGAGGTACATGGCAGCTTTGTCTCCATGTTGTTCTGGTTTTGCTTAGTGAGGGGGGGCCTAAGGTGGCAGCTTCTGTAGGAAACTGCTAGAAGTCGCTCCCCTTTGTTCAGTGGACTCGGCCAGGCCTAGGGCGGACCCACTGCTGGCCAAGGCCGAGCCAATTGATAGCAGAACATTCTGTGATAACACCTCTGTGATAATGTATTTAAGAATGGGAAAACAGGGAAAAAAAAAGAAAAAGATAAGATGTGAAGCAGCTGAGTGGGGGCAGAGAGGAGGAGGCGCGAGCCTTGTGGGCCTTGCAGGCCTCACCTCTGGCCTCCTGCCAGGCAGCTGACTGGGCCCAACTCGGCCCAGCCCAGCCACAAGAAGTGGAGAGGAGATGAGAAGTGAATAAGATGTAAAAAGGATCTTGAGAGACACCTGCCAGCCTGCCGTGAGGAACGGCTGCAGACGCCAAGGTCAGTGAAGAAGGAGGGGGAGGAGTAATGTGGCTCCTGGCAGATTCCCCTGCAGTTCGTGGTGACGACCATGGTGGAGCAGGTTGTCCCCCTGCAGCCCATGGAGGTCCACGGAGGGGCAGAGATTCACCTGCAGCCTGTGGAGGAGCCCACGCCGGAGCAGGTGGAGGCCTGAAGGAGGCTGTGGCCTGTGGAGGGCCCGCTGGGACAGCCGTTCTGGAGGGACTGCACTCCGTGGAAGAGATGACCCACACCGGAGCAGTTTCACAAAGGACTGTGGCCCGTGGGAGGGACCCCACAACGGAGCAGAGGAGGAATGTGAGGAGTTCTTCCCCTGACTATGAAGCAGCGGCATGGAACAACGCGTGAAGAACTGACCGTAACCCCCATTCCCTCTTCCCCCCTGTGCTGCTTGAGGGGGGAAGGTAGTAGAGATATTGTTAAGCCCGGGAAGAGGGAGGGGTGGGGGGAGGTTATCTTGTTCCCTGTCTCATTTCCTGCTAGTTTTAGAAATAAATGAGGTTTTTTTTTTTTTTCCCCAAGTCAAGTCTGTTTTTGCCCATAATGGTAACTTTAAGGATTTCTCCCTATCCTTATCTCAAACCTCGAGCTGTTTTTTCCTTCTATTATCTCTCCCTTTTCTCTTGGAGGGTGGGGGGAGTGAGAGAGAGACTGCGTAGTCTGGTCCTGATCAGGGCTGAACTACGACAATGTTCATTCAGTCTTCTCCTGTCTACTAAATTAAAGGTGCACACATTCAGCTCAGTCACCCTAAAAATTACAATGCTTAGGAAGTCCTTCATATTTTAATTTTGGAACTCTACAAGCTGAAAAAAACCTATTTAATTTGTTACTTAAATATACGAGAGAACCTCAGAAAAAGGGTTGTTCAGGCCAGGGCAAAGCTTTTTTTTCACTACGCAATTTGCTTGTGCTTTGAATCGCTTTTCTGATACATTCTCACGTGACACGTTATCCATCCAAAGCAACTACCCTTCTCGCAAAGAGATGCAGATAACTCAATTATATCCCTCATGAGTCAACATGCATTTTCTGTTTCCTAATTTCACTCACTGTGCATAGCACTTTCCCACAGACTTAAAGAGACAGGAGAGCTCCTGCCATTCACTGCTCATGTACAAAACTATGTTCTTTTTGTCGCAATCCTAATACAAAATTGTCATAGAACTGAGCTTTCAGAATCACTATCTAACACTTAGAAGTATCAACTATTTAGAGAAACAGTTTCTTGTTGAAACTTGGAAGCAGTAAAGAACAGAACCCAGTTCAGTTCAGACATGACATATGGTAAACTTAATTTTGTTAGTAAGTTAATTTTTCAAATGAATGGTCAGTCTCTGCAATCAATTTCAAACGAACATGGGGTAGAAGAAATCTGTCAAAGAAGGAAAACAGAAAAAGATGGAATGAAGTATTGAAAAGTTAGTAGAAGCCGGACTGTGTACAATCTCCAATAAGGTATTTATTGGAGAGAAGTAAACCATTTTTGTGGATCTAACAAATGAAATCTGAACAGATATTTTGTCAAAAGATGCTATCTTGCCATTGATCAAATTTAGCCCCAAACCCAAATGCTACAGTCCAAAGGAAATTCATGTGGAAATAATTCTCATGTACTCAGGGTAAATAGAGCTACAGGCAGTAAATAAAACACAACTGGGATTCAATTCTAGATTGAAAGCATTATACTTATAGTTCCAATCACTTCAAACAACATAACTCTCACACCCAATACAGAAAAACAAGAGAACAAAATAGAAAAAATTCTAGGATGACAATAAATAAATCAATCTAGTCCAGAGAAGTAGAGTAAATTAGAGATAGAAAAGTTGAAAAATTAACAGATTATAGTCCAGAAAAAAAGCGTGCCTATTGTTTGGAAAATGGGACTGAGAATCATCAACTATAAAATATATTCCTCTGCAGCCAATTTATATTGGGAGACATTTAAATTGCATATTGTTTTGATTTCTCTCCATGCCTCGAATATGTTTACTTCAGACAAATAACAACAGGCCTGTAAAACATACTGAAGTCCAACTGCTACCTCCTTCCCCAATATTTAATGAATTCAGAGGAAGCAAAATACCATCATCTTCAGTGATGGGCTTGACACTTGCTCCCTGCTTTATACAACAGAGCAACATCAAGTACTGAGGGGAAAGAACATCAGTGTTTTTAAAATACTGAAGTTTTAAAGCACACAAGAAAAAAAAAATAATTAAGAATGGTCAAAGAGTATGTAATAACTAAGACACAATTAGATAAAATGGAGAACATGCAAACTTAGAGTAAACAGTGAAAAAGTCCCTTGAGATGAAACCTATGAAGATGTAAAATACAAACTGCAATAGGATATTCTGCAAGTCCTGTTCTCAAAAGTCATTTAATCTAGACAAAACCTCAGGGGCTTTCTTACAGAACAGTCTTACACTGGAAAGATAACCTTAACAGTTTCAGGTTTATTTTTTTCCTTTTCTGAGAAAGATGTAGCTAAGCCTAGTATATGTGACATTATGGAAAGGTCAAGTTTGGGATATAAAAATGGCCACAAAGTAAGCGGTACAATTCTGTAATTAGCACCAACTTCGCTGTAATTATGGTCAGGAGAATCATTCATCAGGATAAAATGTAAAGAAGTATAAGAATAAAATGTAAAGAAGTACAAAAATGGTTGCACGGGATCATTCTACTTCAGTTCTGCTTTTTGGGGGTACCTTGTCAAGTATTACCCACACCACTTAGCAGCACCCAAGAGCTATGAGAATATTAGCTTTTTATTTGCCTCAACGATTAAGTATTTAACTTAAAAAGCCTTTACATTCCAAGGTAAATATCTATCTATTTTGGTATTTGGTTTATGAATTATTTATTTTACCCTCTTGAAAGGAAAAAGTATTTCAACAGTCAAGATACATCCTTGATTGTCAAAATATACATGTAGGTCACAAAGTAAGCAAAGCTTCAGCCACAAAGCTATGTTTTCAGAAGTTCCCATGAAATTATCTCTTTACCTAGAAGGCATCATTAAAAGAGATTTAGAAAAATAGAATAAATTTTTAAAAAAATATATATATTCTGAAGGCAAGACTTAAGAAGTTTTTAATAACTCACCCAGCACAGAAAATTCATGTCACTGCCATTTAAAATCATGACAATAATAAAGCTATACTCATAAAACCAGCACATAAAATATTTCATTCTATAAACCTTTCTAATTGCATTTTTAAAAAAGTCAAACAAACACAACTGAAGGTTGCCAATCACATACAAATAAGCTAGAGCTCTGCAGCACTGAAAAAAAGGGAAAAATTTGCAGACCTCAGAAGAGATTAAGTCAGGAATTTCAGGGTAGGATGAGTTGGAGAGGTACTTGGTACATAGATGGTGAACATACCTAGGCAGCAAAGCATCAAGAGTTTGACAACAGTGAAGCAAGCTAAGGAAAATAATATCACTTGAACAAAAACTATTACAGAACTCTGAAATTTTCCATGGAAAGTGACAGTGACAAAGACAACACTAAGGTTCCCTGGACAGACAACTATTATTCTGCTGTTTTTTCATGGTAATACCCTCAAAACTTTAAATTGTTCACTTAAAAAAAAAAAGGAAAAATAAACACTGGGGTAAATACTAGAACTAGAACTCATAAATTTTAACAGAATTTAATGGAAATAAGTGGAAAATATGTAAGTTAATAAGGGATAAATGGAGTAGTTCAGTTACAATTTTAATCTGATCAGGGTGGCCTCCATAAAGGTTTCTATGGAAGCGTGTTAGAAGACGTAGCTGGTGGCACTGTTTGTTGTCACCTGAAAAGCAGCAATGTCTTTTGGGAGCTTATATATCAAAATTAGGTCTATAGCTATGACTTTTCTTTTGCAAGTTGCATAGATGACAAAACTGAAGGTCAAGGTCAGAACATACGGTTGCTTATGAAGAGAAGAAAATACAGAGGTTTGATTTTATAATTAATGAAAATATAAAAAAAATTAATGCTGTCCAAAGAGTAGCTATGAGATTATGAATAATAATCTCAGATAGTAAGCACATTTTTGAAGGTGGTATTGATATAACAGCCTAATAAAGTACTTAGACACTATCGAGACACAAGGCAATGCAGTAGTATTAAGCTTCAAAAGTGACAGGAAGGCTAAATGATTCCCAAAGTAGGTGTTAGGTTTTCTACTTCCCACACTAAAATACAGTAATACAAATATGTTCTATATAAATGTCTGTGTTGAGTCTCCAGCAGACTAACTCCATAACCACAGCACAAGTATGCTAGCACATCTTAAAGATCTGCAGAGGCAAAATGAATACATATTTACGCAGAACTGAATAATCACTTTAAAAATCTCATCAGGATTAACTGAATCTCCCTAAAGCATGAGATCACATAACACAATTGCCCCTTCACATTCTAAACTGAAGAGAAATTATTTATTACAAAAATTCATTTTAGTTGCTTAACAAATCAAATAAATTTAATCATTACATACTGTCATTGTAACATTCTGTTACCAGAGACAATGGATTTTGACTACTGATGCATGTTCAGAATCTATTTCATAGCTGAGTACCAAATTTATTTTTCTATAGATTGCTCAACATTGGATCCATGAACTGTCAATTGTGTATAAAAATATAATTGGAAAAAAAATCTTTCCACTGTCTTTAAAATCCTTTGTGTTTGCATGCACAAGGATGTTCATCTTGATTTTTTTTAATCTTATTGTCTGAATTATAAGCAATTTTTTCCAAGCACACCCAGTTTTTCCAACAAATATTTTTTTTATACATCCTACTAAAATATATAAAAATACCAAACGCATCAATCTCTTTTTACAGAAAAAAAAAAAAGTAAATTATAGAAACTCTGCACTGGATCTCGGACTCAGAATCAAAATCCTACCCATGGTAGCAGTTAACATCCTCACCTGCAACTGGTGTTTAATCCCCCGTTTTACAGGAGAAGACAACCCTTAGATTTTTTGAAGACAGGGAGAAAAACACTTTATTTGCACTCTGCTCCATGGATGCTTTGTTTGATTTAATTACTTGTGACCAGAGATTCATTTTCTCTATGAAGTGATTCTAGTAGTGACAACTCTTATTTGAAAAAGCTACAATTTTTCTGGAAGTTGAACATATACCATATCATTGGCCACACTATAGGGATTGCTGGTTGCTTGCCTTTTCCAACAACAATTTGCAAGCAGCAAGCCAGCCTTATTAGCTGGTCCAGTGCACTCATACCAATTCTATGCTAGTCCCACTAGCAGCTGAGCAAAACGCCAAGGCTGTTTAAACAAAAAAAAATATATATAAAGGCTGTAACCATTCATATAAACTTCTCTAGTTCCACTTACATCTACAAAGCCTTCTGGAACCAACCAGCTGCTCTGCACAGGGAAAATTACCATTTACCAAGGACCTACAGTTAAGCAAAAGAAGGCTTCTTCCTTTCCTTTCTTGCAAGTCCCACCTGCAAGAAGACAAGCAAACCTTTCCGTATTTCTTTCAGCACATGAAGGAAGCAGATGGTATAATGAGACATAAACTGGATAGTAGCATAATCCTCAATGAAAAAGATCAGGATATTTAGTGTCACAGTCAAGCCAATGTATGGCAACCTGTACAAAACGCTCAAACTATTAATTCCCTTGAATCTCCTTTCAGGTAGCTGTAGAGAGTGAAAAGGTCTCCCCTCAGCCTCCATTTCTGCAGACTAAACAACCCAAGTTCCCTCGCCGCTCCTTCTAAGACTTGTGCTCTACACCCTTCACCAGCTCCGTTGCTCTCCTCTGGACACACTCCAGCACCTCAATGTCTTTCTTGTACTGAGGGCCCCAAAACTGAACCCAGTATTCGAGGTGCAGCCTTAGCAGAGCTGAGCACAGGGGCACAATCACTTCCCTACTCTGGCTGGCCAAACTGTTCCTGATACAAGCCAGGATGCTGTTGGCCTGACATGAACACAGAGTAACAGTATCCTATTTCTTGATCAGCAGCTAGAATCTGAAGGAATGATCACTTTTCCGTAACATATTTTGAAATGTCAAAAAAATTGTCCACCATGCTCAGAAAAAAATATTCATTTTCATCAGAAATATTTTTAACATGTTTTAATACTAGTGTAAATACTTAACACTTACATAAATACCATCTGAACTGCAACTATGTAAAATGTATTTTCTAGAAAACAGGAAGCTCTGATATGGTATGAACAAAAAATACAAATGTCTCCATGAAAACAAGGGGTCGTAACAAGGCACTAGGGTAAACAGTAAAGTGAAGGATAAAGCATACATGATATGTCTTTTTGTGTGCATACAGATTAGCAAAGATTATTAGAAAATATGGCAAATGGTAGAAGAAAGAGCTCTCTTTAGTGATACTGTGATTCTCATGACTCTAGACATTTCCAGGAATAACTGTCTAATTCTCACCAAGCAAAAAATCTGAATATTCAGTATTAGATCTGCTTCCTGTGACAAAAACAATTATAAATCTCACCTCACACAGACAGACTTATTAAAGATATCCCATTATTACTTTTTGGATGTGAGGATATCATTCAGAAAAAGTAGAAGGATCAGACTGGATGAATCTAGGCCCTGACTGCACAAAGCACATCCACCTGTGTTTAAATCCTGTTGATTTTGATGGGATTATTCAGATGCAACAAGCTAAACTGAGTTAGGGCACGACTCAGGTCTGAATGTTCTGCGCAACCTCAAACAACCAGAGAGACACTATCAGTGCAACAAGAACGCCTCTACAGAAATATTTTATTCCTTGCTATTACAAGTAACACTAAACATTGTGTTAAATGAAAGACATCAGAGAAAAGAACATGGTTTTCTGTTCTTTTTCCCGGGATAGGGAAAAGCACGACAACCAGAGCAGAAGTTGCCACAGCAGCATGTGAAGCAATCACCTCCTATAGGTGCATGGCACTTCCAACACACTGAAATAATTTCTCTATTTTCTCCTCATTCCTTCTACCTCCAGGAATACCAGAATACCTTAACTTTGTCAGACAAAAAGCCTACAAAAAAAGTCTGAGTTTTTGATACTTGGCCTTTTTGTCAACAAGGAATACAAGAAAGGGATGGAGGGGGGAGTGCTCCGTTTAACACTTCCTATACCTTCACATATGGTGTCTTCAAGACCGGCTATTATGCAACCTTGCCTTCTATTTCCATTTTGTCGCTTACACAAAAACTCTTTCAATGCCTTCTGCTATTCTAATGATTTCTTAAAATAATAGCTTACTTCCCTGCTTGTGTAATAGGAATTTGACTTTAAAGACACGAAAATTGGCAGTAAGATTGAGAGGTATGTGTAGAATGCTTTAAATTGTTATTTTAAATTGCTCAGATTTCTAGAGTGCAGTGTTTCATTAACCACAACATAATTCAGATACAAATGTAGGGAGTTAGAAACTCAAAGGTGCAACAATTTACAAGCCTCTAAATAATGGAAGTTAATTTTGGAACAAGATTTTCACAGTCTGTCAACGTTACTAAATAACAATAAATGTACTACCTTTTGCATGTAGCAAATGGTTTTTTTACAAATCATACTTCTTATTGTGCAAAAGAAATGAGGTCTTAAATCCAAAATAAGGTACACTGTTAAAATGGCTATTCTTATTATTTAGCTAACCGAATATAGCTATTTGTATGCTATAAATGTCTTAAATAACTTTATTTGAACTCAGATTCCAAAATGTTTTAAAATAAATATTGATATTTGAACATAACTGAATGAAAATGACTCCTCTGTTTTGACAGTCTCATTCCTTCTTTTTTTGTGGCTGGACAGTGAAAGTCCTAAAAAGAGAGTTTTTAAGTGAGATTCATTTCAGAGTTTCTTGAAAGTACGGACTATGAGTGAGAATTTGTAGTACAAAGGACAGGATAATGTCTTTGAAAACAACAACGCAACCGAACAATAAAGCAGACAGTAGAACAAGTACTGTCCATAGATTACCCCTTACTATGACTTGCAGTGTCTAACTACTTGAGGTGAATTTGAAAATGTATATTTCTATGCCTAAATAATATGCAGCTAGATGACATTTATAGAAAACCACCTAAAATCCAGACATGACAAACTCCCGCCAACTTCAATTGTAAGTTAAGAGCATACAGTACTTAAGGCGCGCTAAGCAGGGCGGGTGGTCCAGTCTGCATCTGTGAGCTCCCCGGAATCAATACGGATACAGCAATCCATACTTGGCTACCTCATATGATACAACTCTATGTACCTTAATAAAGCATATACACAAAACCTATGTAGGTAATCATAGTTGTTTCAGAATTTTACTACTTCTGTGTTCCTGAAATAAATGAAATACATTTGAATAACATTTCTCAATACCAAAAAATTAAGAAATATCAGGCAGCAGTATATGACGGGGCTGATTAACTTGAAAGAAGCTTTGCAGAAAAGGACCTGGGGGCTGGGGGGAACATCAAGTTGAACAGAAGCGAGCAATGTGCCTCAGTGGCACTGTGAGAGTGACCAAGCACCAGGAAAGGTTTCCCAGGGAGGTTTTGGGATCTCCAGCCTTGGAGATATTCCAAAGCTATCTAGAAATGATCCAGGAAACCTACTCTAGGCAACCCTGCTTGAGCAGGAGAGCTTGACCAGATGACCTCCAGGGGTGCCTTTCCACCTCAACCAATCGTCAATTTTGCGGTTATGTGAAATGCAGGTACATCCAGGAAAACTCATCCCATGTCAAAGATTATATCAGTGGCTCAAACCGTTGAGATGAGTCAAGTTGTTAGATGAATGCCACTCATTTAATTTCAGTTATTCACAATTTAACTTT
>WHYT01016740.1:181302-224861 GCA_009806455.1 Tetrax tetrax | reverse complement strand
TAATATCATCCCAACCTGTAATTCCTAACGATCATGGAACTTCCACTGGAGAGTGATTTAAGGGAGAAAGAGTCCAAGGGCTCAAAAAGAGAGAGGAGATGACTGGTTCTGATGCAAGATGGTAACTACCAGAGTGACCGAGGCATAAGAAGGTAACCAGTTCTTCCTGAGGAGCAGCTTAACAACCTTGCCATTGACACCAGTAGGACCTGGTAGGGAACTAGTTTATCCAGCTGCATTATCACAACCATTCTTCACTAGCCACAGAGACCATAAATACTTAAGAGTCAGAATGCTTACTTGAAAGTTCCTCTACTCCTAGGGACCACTATGCTTCCCTTTGAAAGACAGTGAAGAAATAAAAGCTTTTAAGAAAAGTCAGCTTGATTTAATACCTAGTGCAGGATTTTTATTCCTTTTTAAAATAAGTCTTTTTTAAACACAATTACTTTAGCAGATACACGCACAAAAAACATGCCCCCACACGGCTATAACACCTATTTTGGCTGAAATTATGGATATATTTGAAGTACAAGACAGAAAAAGAGCTATTTCTTGAAAACTCAATGATTAAAGTCTTTAAAACGCTTTTTCTCCTTCCTTACTTTGGTCCTTTAAACACAAGATTAAATTACAAATGCACTGAGCTGAATAAATGGCTTCCTGAAGCTGTTTTATCTTTACGTAACCAGACTGAACCATATTGCAGCTTCACTCTCACCATGTTCCTCATCAGAACACGGTCTGATTCCTTTTCAGGCATATACACCAAAAGTGAATAAATACAACGTTTTGGTCAGAAAATCCAACACAAGTCAGCCAGTCTGGATGCTCTGTAGGGAGCAAAGGTATAGCCTTGCTCACAAGTACAGTTCAAGACTGACATCACCATTGTCAAGCTGTTTGTAAGAACAGGCTGGCCAGATTCATCAAGGCAACATCTCTGGCCGCAGTCAGCTCTGCTGTGCAGTCAGCTTTGCTGTACGGCGTATCTCAAGAGGCTGGACCTGCCTTTCTTGGCAGCTGCTTGTATGATGCTGGCTTTGGTGATCACAGAGAATGTACCTGATGGGAAGAGGTTTGACTGTTCTTTTTGTTGCTGCGAACAAAACAAGAAGAAGAAAGAGGAACTGAATTTGCAATTTAGAAAATGCAAATGGCATTTTCAAGCCAAAAGGGCACTGCCTCTGGTTTGCTTTTATCAGAAATATGGGTGGATTTGTCTCCTCTGCAAAGTGAAATAAGAGTCGTGTATTTAGTGGGAGGAAAAATGTTTACATTTAAAAATATAATGCACTTCAAATAACTAAAGAATATATATATTCTTTTATAGAGAAGAAAGCAAGACAAGGGAAGAAAGAAGTACCTATACATATGTGTATATATATGTATACAGACACATGCACACGTACATACATGTACACATATATATTATATACAAATACATAAGAAGAAATTAATCAAAGCTCCGTTTTGCTTACTAAACATGCAGGAGCAGATAGCCTTAAAGTGACACAGAACTGAAACTGACTCAGAGCAGGGTTTTTTTTAAGGTTTATAGCTGTAGAAAAACTCTGAGTAGGCTCTGAAATCTTTGCACAAACAAACAGCATTTGTGTTAACTCGTACTCAGCAGAGTAATCATCATTTTCCTTTTCTCTCGCTATCTAACAATGCATGCTTTCTCTAGCAGTTTAATCACTGTTCACTAATACTGAACTCTTCCATTGGCACTTCCAACCACAGCCACAGTTGATCTCCAGAGATCAACTGTAAGACAGGTCTTCTCAGCAAGAGAAAACTATATCAGGGTAACGGGAGAGATGACATTAGAAAACTTTGAAAACCTTCTGATGGACAACTGTACTTGTTTTCATCCTACTCAAGGCATTTCAGTGAACACCGATAAAGAATTACTTTAAAATAAACTAAACACGTCAAGTGAAACATAAAAGACTTAGCATAGGAGATTGTAGCAATATAAAAACGTGTTTTAATTGGTGCCATTTTTCTTGTAGTATTCTTACACTGTCTTGCCAGTGCAAGTATCACAACCATTTATGAACTTGTACTGGGAAAATTATCATTCCCTGTCTGGTCTCCATTGTCATCAGTCTTCAGATGTCTGCAGGTAGCTCCCTTAATGTGTCATAGACATTGCCTGAGCTTAACAAGAAAATCCCTATGACTTATTTCTTGTCATTTTCAAACCATATTGCAAATCAGCATCTTCTTGCACCAAGTTCATAACAGCTATTTATAAATAATTTTAATTTGACTCTGCCTATGTTTCAAATTCAACCAGAGGACTGAATTAATTTCCATTGTCCCTGCCTGACCTTGCCCTGGATTCTTCTTTTATAAAGAATATTTGCGTTGATATTTTAGTTGATAATTAACTTAGTCCCTCACATCACAATTTACACTGAAATGCTTACTATTATTTATCATTATATAACAATTATACTGTTATTGCAATCATTCAGTATTTCAAAATTGCTAAGCTTCAAAGAAAATATGTATGTTTATTAAATAAAGTATTCTGCAAACAAATTCCTTTGGAGGAAGGAGGAATTTCTCTGCAGAAGATCTAAGAAAGTTTGAAGCCCACTGGTTTCTCATTTAAAAGAAAATAAAGAATAGACTTTTTGTGAGACTGGCTTCAGAAATTGTCTCATCTTTGGAGTTAACCTTTAACCACATCCAAAAAATGAGGGAGTGGAGGAAAGAGCTGTGAATGATCATAAGTTACTAAAACAAAACAAAACAAAAAGGTATTGCTAGCTTATAAATTCCATTAAAGTTCCACCAATTGCTTTTGAATTATTACAAGACTAATTCACTGCGAGCTTTGCATGCTCAGTTGTTTATAACTGTCAATAGGAAATGTGTGAACTATTTTCCTTACACTGATGCGAACTTGGTACGGTGCTATGCCAGTTTATTCTACACCATGCTTTATAGAGAAATAAACAATAAGTGTGCCCATTTATTATACGTATATAAATGAACATATTTCTTGAGCATATTTCTCAATCCCTTCTTTATTTTCCCAGACAACATTTTGTACTTATATGCCCTGAAATTGATACACATCAAATATATGACTACAGAATTTGGGATTAGTACCTTGCCCCAGACATCTATGGAAAATATTATGTATGTACTTGCCATTAAATTTCATATGCATTGTTATTTTCCTAAAATATTTATTTGAATTAGTCATTTATAACCTCTGGTGACAATCCCTACTGAGCTGTTACACTGAGGAATTCAATAGCTATGAAAGACATCACCTAGGACAATAGCTACTGTTCCAAGGCGGATCGTTAAGTGACTCTATGAAGCCTCAAACAACATTCAATAAAGTTCCCTGCACATCATGACAGGTCCTCTGTCTTGCAAACAGGAGTTCATGTAGTTGATTTCAGAAATTACATCCTGCTACTTTTGCCTGATACAGATATTTTCATTTTTTTCAAAAGTTTCTCCAAATTAACATCATTCTGCTCTGTGCATATTTAGTTTTTTGCTGTCGGGCTGCTTCATTCCTTCTCTAATATTTTCACTCCTGTTTCTCTATGCAGTAAATGCCAGCTACATCTTCCAGACGCACTTTTTTTCCTTTCCAATTTTTGCTAAATTATAATAATAAGACTTTGACAATACTGCTATAGCAGATGTCAATGATCTTGCTATGATTTTATGACTCAAAAATAACCTAGAAAAAAATCGACCGTAGTGGAAAGCAAATGTTCGTGTTACTTTTTTCTCTACAGAATAAAGCTTTGTAAGGCTATTTCTACAGAATATTTATTTTTCTGTGTATGCAAAGCTAGTTACATTCATTCTTGTAGATTTTACCCAAGACATAGCAGCCTAAAAGGGTTATTCAATTATCAATGCAAACAAATTACTAACTCTTTATGACTGTCAGAAATAGCTTTAACAGCTCTGTTTCTTTCATGTTAAGCAATTGTTTTACATAGTAACCTTCCAAAAATTAGGCTTTAATGGACTTAGTGTTCATCCTTAGGAATTTACTTACTTTTATTTGACTTCTGCTTCAATAATAGCCTAGAGGTCCCTTCCAACCCAAACTGTTCCATGCCTCTACACTCTCTACACCTTTTTCAGTTCACTGAGTTATCTTTTTTTTTCAAAAGGACAGGCTTCTCATGGTCGCACTTGATTTTGTAAAATTTTCTTCAGCTGTCACGTATACACATTCAACTACTTATAGTTGCCTATGCTAGAAAAGAAAGTCAGAGACAGTAAAACACAATGGTCTGGCAGCTCTGAGCTTACTGAAGTGCAAGATTAGCCAAACGGCCAGCTGCTCAGCAGACAGCAACAGCTGAAGTTCCTCCGCAAAACCTTCCCATAATATTTCAGTTGAGACCTGAAAGGAACATCTCTCTGCAATTTGTTCACCTTGTTCTTCAGGCCTCAGGTCTCTGATGAGATGATTAGGCTTGCTAATTAGTATCACCTGTGATGGTGAGTGAAATAGGGATCTCTCTCCAGACAACTGGATTGTGACCTCAAATAACATTTCTCATAGGTCACTATACTGCTATCAGGCAGTGATAATATTCAACTGTTACTTGCCTGGAGCAAAACTAACCAGAGATGTTAAGGATTTAATTTTAAAAAGAAAGAAAAGAAAGTCACAAACACCTGACCCTGCAACACCTATGACAGAAAAGGCATACTATGGGCTTCAAGTTTCAAAAATGTTTGTGAAATGTTGTTCAAAGAGACGTCTGCTACGCTGCTTTTCCTAGACGCTGAAAATTAATTCTAGTCTTTATATTTAAACTTACAGCACTTGCACAAAAAATATATTCATTAGGTAACATTTTTCATTGACTGCTGATAGTCATATTCTTCAGCTTCCTCAAAATATTTTGGAAGTGAGGTCCACCAAATTTTGCATGTAGTGTACTTGCAGAGCTGGCACATTTCAGTTTCAGAACTATCAGTTCATCCAAAATACATTTAAACTATTAAGTTTTTGTGTCTTGCAACAGGAATTAAAATATATAAGCAAAACAGCTTACTGACATAGAAGATACAGCATCTAATACACAGCCTACTGACAATATTCTGCGATCTGTAGGCTTCAGGTGAAACTTCAAATTAAAAATTACATTCATGATATGTATAGTGTCCCATTTGAAGCTGGAGATGCACGTTACTGAAATAAATTCAAATTATAAATAAAATTCACATGTGGCTACCTTAAAAATTCTTAGCAGTGGCTGTTTCAAAAACATGTCAAATCATGTGTATTTATATTCACAAATATATGGATAAGTGTAAAAAAATGAGCAGTTAGTCAAGGCATTCTGTTCCATTTGTCCTTCCTGTCAACTGCACATTAACACAAACGCCAAGCAAACAAAGGATTAAGGTAGAAAAACTTCTGCACAATAAAGAAGGGAATGTAGGCAGGTTTTGTTCTCCCAGACGGAAAGAAAACAAGTTCATGCTTCTGGTTAGCAAAGGAGACAAGTGAGGTCGTATAAAAGCCTCCTCACTTGTTCCCTGCCAGCAAAGGCCATGTACAATGTGACAGTACAACAGGTTCACCAATCTATTATTTCTTCACAAATCTGTAGAAGCTGGAAGCTGTCTGAGATGCAGTTGCAGTGCAGATCTTTATAGATTCCGAGGCAAACCAGTAAGAATTGCAATGCTGTCCTGTCATTGCCATAGGGGGCTGCTCTAAATGAGTCGTTACAATTCAACTGAAAGCTTAAGGCAACAGAATTTTATGCATGAGGCACATCTTCCAGAAGCCCCTGGTAGAAGTCTTTGAGTAAAACCCACGGTGTGTGCCACTAAAGAAATGAAAATCACTTATTGGCATTATTAGATTTTGTTTGCATTTCAAAACACCAACAAATGTGCCAACAAAATGTCTTCTCTTCATGGTTTTAACTTGTATCAGAACTCAAATATTACAACTCTAACAATCAGTATTCTATAGGCTATCTTATTGGGGAAAAGAAAAAAAGCTCTAAACCAATTAGTAACAGTTCTTAGTTTGATATTTGATTAATTTCTTGCTTTAAATAAGTGATTCTTAAGAAATCACATTAATTTCAGAAGCATTAGGAGAGAAAGCAGTAGACGTTGTCCCTGATGGTCACAGTACTTAGACAAAGTAGATTTAATTCTTAACATTATCTTTTCCTATTCCTCTTTGAACTACTGAAGGTACATAAAGACAATAGAATGTAACAGGCAGAGATTTGGAGCAGAGACCACATTATCAACACAGGCCACAGAGAGGGAAAACATACTTTAAAAATGATGAGCTAAACATAGATTTAATAACTTGCTGGGATTATAATGGCCCAAGGGGTAATTTTAGGATCCTATACCCCAGAAGCGATAAGAAAGAGCAATTACAAGTCTAGAATAAGGTGCTATTTGCTCTTCTGAAAAACATCACATGGGCAATGTCTTTTACTGGACACAGTCTGCATTTTGATCTTGGAAGGGAACAGAAGGTCCCTGGCAAAACTCTCTTCAAATAACAGCAGAATTGGCCTGAATTAAATTTCTAGGACAGCTTCTTCACTTAGAAAATGTTTACAGTTCAGATATGGATCCTTATCAGAAGCCACATTTTGCAAATCATCCCTTCAGCTGTAGCATTTGATTCAAATAATGAAACTAATGATTCTGGAATTACTTGTATTTTAAAGGTTTTGAATGCGGTGGCAGACCTGTGTTATAAATGAATCCAAGCCCCAAAACAGGATTCCAATTAAAGTTTCCAATTTATTGAATAGAAGCAAGCCAACAGCGCGGGGTGCCCCGGCAGTCCCGCTCCCCCAGGCCGCACACCCCGTTGTTGGCGGTTACAGGAGTTACAACCTCTCCCGGTCCCCCCACCGCGCCGGTCTCCTTTTTGGCGCTCAGCACCTGCATTCCATTGGTCACTCACACCGTTCGCGGCAGGTGCTGATTGGCTGAGAGCCTGTCACTAGCCCCTACACAGGTGTTCATTGGCTAAGAGTGTGTCACTAGGCGCTACACGGGTGTTAATTGGCTAAGAGTGCCGGAGCGGCCGGTCCCACATCGGGAGTTGTTGACGTGCCCGTGCTCACCAGCCCCCAGCCCGGTTTCCCGCCTTTTTCTGGCTCCGCTGTTCAGGGTCCTTGTTATGCAAACAGCGCTTGTTAAGCACGTAAAACCCTCAGTTATGTCAAACTACTAAGGCAGGAGTGAAGCCTGCCAAACACATTTTCAATAACTTAAATAAACCTCCCAAATAGGTTTATAACTTTAAACAAAACTTATACATTACCTATACAGTTTCAAAATACAGATCTATGTACATATCACCCCGTTCTTCCCAGGATAATTAAAGATTCCATGTATGTTAACACGAATCAGATGAACATATATAACACCTGCAATCTCATATACTTGTTGTTACATTCACTGCTATATTCCTTCTCTGATATTCCTTCCTTTTTTTAAAAAAAAAAATCAGACTGCATTAATACCAGTTATTTACAAAAAGAAAGGAAGGTAAAAGCAAATGATTTCAGATGTTTCTGTTTTAACTGTAATAAAAGAAATATTTTACTTCAAAGCAATGACATTAATGCGCAATACGTAGAGGTCAGTAAGGAACTTGGTACTCCTTCTATATCAACAATAAAGATCAAACGCCAAAATGCTACATTACAAAAATCCTAATTCCCTTAATAATCTGGGGGAGTTCGCCTTCCTTTGGCAGGTAAAATCCGCCATTGAAAATCATTCACATGTATATTTATTGAGAAGCAAATGATTCTACCACTCACCAATTTGGAAATATGACTCAGTAAAAATGAAGCTCGAGTCTCAGTCCTGACTTTACAGTAATGGAAATGAGTGAGTAGGAGTAATAGGGGGATGGCACAAACTGCTGCTAGAAGGAAAAATTTTATAAGTTGTACTTTATCATCAGAAAAAAAAATAGACTAAAAAAAAAAGATGTCTGATTAAGAGCTAGTAAGAAGCTTAGGAGGCTCAAAGTAGTCCCACCAGAACCAGATTAACAAACGTTATCCCTAACGACATGCAGAGTCATTCGTTCTTTATTGGCTGAAGGAGAAGAGAGCTGTCTACTAAACTCTAACAGGACTTCTACGGTACATTCACTTAGAGTTTTTCCCTCCAAGTACTGACCTTCTCCAACACTCTCCTACCCATGGAGTCTAATGTGATCACCGTCTGAATTGATTTGGCTGAAAAGAATTATGACAAAGACCGCACATTGTGGTTACCCTTGAAGAACATCTAGTGTATGTGCTTCTAACTCTCACCACTAGCAAAATTAAGCTCTCACTTCAACTGTAGTGAAAGTCTGAATAGTAGAGAAATCATAGAATCACAGAATGGTTAGGGTTGGAAGGGACCTTCAAAGGTCATCTAGTCCAACCCCCCTGCAAGGAGCAGGGACGTTCCCGACTAGATCAGGTTGCTCAGATATTAAAAGATTCCATTGTCTAAACAAAACAAAACTTTTTTTTTTTTTTTTGTCCACGATTATGAAGTAGGGATTTGTTTGATAAAAAATTCTGATAGCACAACAGGAAATGCTTCTCCTTCTGGTGAATTCTTTCTACCTATTAAGTGACAGTAAGCCCTATATATCTTCTACACTTATCTGTATCTGTTGGAATTTAAAAATAATGGTGCCTTTAGGAATTCTACACTACCTAGCCTGTGAAAGATGACGTGATGCACTTCTGTTCTGTTCATTTTTATTTTTACGCTGCTTAACACCGCTGTTATTCCTGAGCCTGATTTATGGATACCCTGGGGTACTCCTAACCCCTTTTGATGTTATTTCTACTGGAAACAGTTGACAAAAGCAGATCTCCCCTTGAGGATTGCTCAGTTCCAGTATTTGTTTCAACTTTCAGCCATTTGCTCAACCTATTAAGAGCTTCTTCAAAGACATAAAATAGCAACCCATCACCTTGAACGCTACAGAAAAAAATAAATGCATAAAGGCTGCCAATACACACTAACTCTGCTGTAGATAAGCAGAATACTTTGGAAGGCATTACACTACATGGAATACTGCTTAGGGATTTAGCATAACCCTAACAAGGGTATTTGGCTCTGAAGTATTTCACTCTGTTGGTCAGAGCTGCATGAAAATATTCATATAAAATATAAACCCAAGGCAAACAAAAAATGTGCCTAATGTAAACTTGAGACTGAAAATTGGCAATAGGCTTAAATGTTACTTCCACTTTGTATTTTTTCTGTATACCATAGAGTACACTGCTGCTTTAAACATGATTTTTATGAGCTCCGCAAAGCTTGCTAAAACCATACATATGCTGTGCCAGGAATCTTGGAGCGAAACTGCTCCGCCTGTGGTGGACTGACTGTCCGTGATAAATGGATGGAAACAACTAGAGAGATGGTATATCTTGCCGCGAGCAATAATATTTAAGAAATATGTAAATAGTACCTGGTTGTCATCTTTTCCTGTTCAATTTTTTTTTTCAGTAAAGAGGAAGAAAAACGTATTTTTAAGAACACACTTTTTTTTTTTTATTTTACTGTAGTGAAGCTAATACTATTACAAAGTAATAATGCACCAAATGCAGTTATTTCTCTTTTCCACCTGTCTGCTATAGAACAATCAAAGTAGGTTTCACAAAATACTATGAACTGCAGAGTGCCTTAGATGATACTTTTAAATTTCACTGGAGTATTAGAAAGTAATCACCAGCACAAATGAATAGTCACCTAAATGTTTAACTAAATTAAAAAGGTTATGAGTATTTCTTTGAGTTATATAGAAATATTCCAAGAATGCTAGGTAGAAGACAAGAATTAGAAGCTCAACTTGCAAGACAGATAAAGAAATAAAGTAAGGTCTTCCTGGTACCTCAGTTCTTGGAATCACCTACAAATGTTTACTATTACACAAAACATAATAGATTTTGATGGCTTTAAAAATAAAAATTCTGAAAGATAATCAGCATTTAATGTATGAATACACTCTCAGAACTTTAGAGTTATCACAGAAATGTGTATCAATATTTTGATGTGATGAGATATAACAATTTTCTTCCATTTTAGTTCCTCTAATGTTGCCTAGAGAAGGGGTTTTTAGGTAAGATTTATTTTCTTCTTTTTTTCTTTTTTTCTTTTTTTCTTAATAGAGAGGAAGGCTTAACAAAAACACTAAATCATCAGGAACAGATGGCTTTCCCTGGAATCTAGAAATACTTTGAGTTCTTGAGAATCCAGGGGACACAGGTCCTGGAGTCCACAGGTGTTAGTTCTGCAGTTTTAGCCCTTCATTGTACTTTACAGTGTTTGATGACCTTTTCTGATGCTTTCTGAGCCCTACACAGGGAATAATAACAACCCTTTTCCATGCCTTCTTACCTCCAGGAGAAAAAGTATACTTTCATTGTAGATCTAGTTTCAGCAATGAGCCTTTGGGCTCAAGAGCCTTTCAGCTTCAAGATTGTCCCAAGGTGGCCGTGACAAGGCCACCTATGACACTACTGTGTAGTATATGTGTCCGTCATTGCCATTTGGCTTGGGATCAGGGATCAGTCATTGTCCCTCTTTCATTCAGCAGTACAGACATATATGAGGGCTCTGCACCGCAGTAAGCCAAACTATTCCTCTTGCCCAGTGAATTGGTAGAAGGGATAGGAGAACTAGCCACTTTTTAGTAGTTTAGTTTGCAACCTTGCTGCAAAATGATGAGGTACCAATTCCACAGAGACTGGTATTTGGCCTTTAACCTGTACCTATGAGCCAGTTCTGTAAATACACCTTAGAGGATGCTGACAAAATCAGCTTTTTTTTTCCAGAAGATACATCATATGAATCAGTACACAGTTCAAGTGTCCCTTGCAACTTCTCTATTTTGACTGACAAGTATCATTTCACAATTCTCTTTGGTATACATGTTCATGTAAGGAATGGTGCTGCCTGCACTGAGGCAGAGTCAACGTACAATAGTTTCATGTCAGTTAACCATGAAAGAGAGGAGGAACTGAACAAACATTGCCTGCTTCCTGCTGCTTTCATCTTGTGCACTTGCACAGACCAGTACGAAAGACCTGCTCATGGGTGGGACAGGATTAGGAGGTGTATAGGAGAACAGAGGTCACTCACAAAATCTTATAAGTTATACAATAAGGCAGAAGAGAGAATATCCTCTTCATCATTTCACTACATCACTTGAGGAATGAAAGAGGAAACCTACACCCATAGCTCTAGGAAGTACAAGTGTCATAGTTCAGCCCCGATCGGGACCAGACTACGCAGTCTCTCTCTCACTTCCCCCACCCTCCGAGAATAGGGGCAGATAATATAAGAAAAACGGCTCGAGGTTTGAGATAAGGACAGGGAGAAATCCTTAAAGTTACCGTCAGGGGCAAAACCAGACTCGACTTGGGGAAAACTATTCATTTATTACTAAAACTAGCAGGAGAATGAGACAGAGAACAAGATAAACCTCCTCCCCACCCCTCCCTCTTCCTGAGCTTAACATTATCTCTACTACCTCTCCCCGCCACCCCAAGCGGCACAGGGGGGAAGAGGGAATGGGGGTTGCGGTCAGTTCATCACTTGTTCTACGCCACTGCTTCATAGCTGGGGGAGGAACTCCTCACATTCCTCCCCTGCTCTATTGTGGGGTCCCTCCCACGGGCCACAGTCCTTCGTGAAACTGATCCAGCATGGGTCATCTCTTCCACGGGTGCAGTCTCTCCAGAACGGCTGTCCCAGTGGGCCCTCCACGGGCCACAGCCGCCTTTAGGCATCCACCTGCTCCGGTGTGGGGTCCTTCACAGGCTCCAAGTGGATTTCTGCTCCTCCATGGACCTCCATGGGCTGCAGGCGGACAACCTGCTCCACCATGGTCGTCACCACAGGCTGCAGGGGAATCTTGGCCAGGAGCCGCATTACTCCTCCCTCTCTTTCTTCACTGACCTTGGCGTCTGCAGCTGTTCCTCTCACAGGAAAAGTTCTTCACAACAGGCTGGCAGACGCCTCTCAGGACCTCTTCACATCATCCATCCCATCTCATCTCTCCACCTCTTGCAGCCGGACCGGGCTGAGTTGGGCCCAGTCGGCCGCCTGGCGAGAGGCCAGAGGGTGAGGCCTGCAAGGCCCCAGAAGCCTGCGCCTCCCCCTCTGCACCTCTGCCCCCGCTCAGCTTCTTCACATCTTCTCTTTTTTTTTCTTTTTTTTCTCCTGTTTTCCCCTTCTTAAATACGTTATTGCAGATGCGTTATCAGGGAACATTCTGCTACCAATTGGCTCGGCCTTGGCCAGCAGCGGGTCCGCCCTAGGCCCGGCCGAGTCCACTGAACAAAGGGGAGCGACTTCCAGCAGTTTCCTACAGAAGCTACCGCCTTAGGCCCCCCTCACTAAACAAAACCAGAACAATAAGGAATCTAATTCTGGGTACATAAATGTAGAAGGCTGATAGTGTACTCTCCTGCTCACTCTTGGGATAACTGATTTCACTGCCTTCTGCCAAACAAGTAATTCCATGGTCTACAAGACATACTGGGTCAGAAGAGTATTCCTCTGACTTCTTGGACACTGAAGGGGATACAGCTGCTCTGTAGGCTGTTTTTATAATATCTGCCATCTAACCCTCTTCTCATGCCATAAGCTTCAGAAATCTTGCTATGATCAAATGAAATCCATCAACCATTCCGAAAAAAAACTTTCATTATCTAAAATATATCTTTATGCTCCATAGCAGAAGACAACTATTTCTCAACAACTGATTCTGCTATGTGAATTAAAGAGGGAAGACTTATTATGTTCTGCCTGTTCTCCTCATTATGGATAGACAACTAGGAATTGCTAGCACCTTGTCATATGCTCCGGCACCCAAATCATACCCTGTTTCTTAAGGTACTTGGTAAGACCTCCTACAAACATTTACAAATAAAATACTGTAAGATCACATAATGATATCTCAGAAGGGGTCCTGTAGACTACAAAGAATCTGAACAGCATAAGGCCAACAGGAAGACGTGTCTTCCTTCCCTGTTTAATGTATAAATCCAATATATTTATTCATAAACAAATATTCTCGGATTGTGTGCTGAGCTAAAAGCCTACTGAAACAGGTCTCCCATAGCTATTTGATGCCTTAATTTACTGAGAATTGATGTGCTTTTGTGACATGTCTATAAATAGTCCCACTAAACTTTACTAGTTAAGTTCAGGAAGGCAATAGCTAGTCCTGGGAACAGTTCAGCTAAACAAATCCAGAAAAATAAGCCTTACCTCTTTCTTTCTTTGGGATTTTGCCACAAAACAGAGGGAAAAATTACAAATTCATGAATATGGGTGAATAGATCTGTACTCAACATACCAATTCCAGAAAACGTCAACATATCAATTTCAAATTTGACTGAAATAATTATAACCAATTCTCAAGCCTAAGTAATCATATTTATAGATTATATTCTTCCCTCTTCTTCTTGGGAAAAGGAGAAAGCTGGACTCAGAATGGAAACTTCATATTATCCTTAATTACCGAGAGGTTAATACTGCTGCATATCTAACCACTGGGGACAAGCTAAGTAATTCAGTATGTACTGCCTGCAAGGTAGTCTCTGAAAAAGACACGACAATGCTGTAAATGCTGTTTATATGGGAAGTAATGGACACTATGCTCTTCTCTTCAATGTACAATTATCTATTAATCTCTAGGACTCATTTTGTTCAGCCAAATACTGTCAGGAACAGTCAGCTGCTATCAATGCAATAGCAGTCAAGCACAACATAATACAATTATACCAGGTATTGGATACAATCAGAACAACAATCTATTATTTTCAATAGGAAGTTTACTTCTAAGAACCCAGCTTTTCTTCCCCGAAAGAATATCTCCTAAGAGTTTTGTTAACACTGCTATCCTATAAGATTTTTCTACATTCTTTCTTCTATTGCAAAATACAGAATCATAGAATCATAGAATCATAGAATGGTTTGGGTTGGAAGGGACCTTCAAAGGTCATCTAGTCCAACCCCCCTGCACGGAGCAGGGACATCCCTGACGTGACCAGGTTGCTCAGAGCCTCATCCAGCCTGGCCTTGAACGTTTCCAGGGATGGGGCATCCACCACCTCTCTGGGCAACCTGTTCCACAGAACCAATCAATAGCAACACTTGGAGTATAACATGGTGTTATTAGTTTTGATGTTCCACCTCAAAACATCTCCTAATCAGTAGATAAATGTGTTTCAGGTTATTCTTCACAACAATGGTGGTTGTCTTTCTCGGGCAATTGGTTTTTAATCCACACATTTGCAAATAACAGTCTTCTTGAGTGTATGTGCCCAAATACCATGCGGTAAGATGGATTACAGTATTTAAAACTGCAATAAACAAGAACATGAGAGCAGATTCATCATAAAAGATTTTATTTTTATTTATAAAGGAAATTCCTAAAGGTTCCTTTCTGCAGGAACAACTTGTCCCCCTCAACAGCGTGCTTTCATTCACTGGCTCTTAAATACGGATTAGCAGCAAAGACCTACGTGCTTATATCACTATCTTGAGCACTTGCTGTTGTAGTTAGAACTTTAGCAGTCAGATTTCCACCTGCAACTCAACTAAGGTACAAAAATATAAACTGTAATCATACCAGTAAAACAAAGAAAACACCTGAAAATGTGGCCTATTTTCCACCATGGTACCAGGAAAAAAAAAACATTCAAAAAGGAAAACCAGCAGGGGAGAAAAAAAAGCTCTCTGAAAGTGATAAGTACTCTGAAGCACTGAGACTGTGCATCTCTGACACTTTTCGTTGTACTTACCTAATATCTGTGCATGTTATACACGTGATACAGCGACTGTTTGTTGTAACGAGGTTCAAAGCCACAGATGTTTCACTATCAGTGGTTGGGTGTGCTCCACATTTAAAGTAAAACTCCTGAAATATTGAAGGAGAGATAAAGAGAAGATTACAGACCTGCTGCTCATGGGCTCCCTTTATCTTAGGCTAACTGACATTTGAGACAACAGACAAATCACTGCTGCCAACAGAAAAGGAGGACTATCATTAGGAAAGGTTTAGAAGGAATTCCTTGCAAAAATACCAGTCTAGGTGTGTTCAGTGTCTTCCCTAGAGAAGATAGCTGCTTGTGTTCTAACTGGATATCAGTGTGATACATTCTGTGATTTTCTGGATTTACAAAAAAACCACTACTTCATCTAAGTATAGTGATCAAAGGCAGAATAGTAAAGCACTGTCACTATGCATTAATATTTCCACATATTTTTTCTTACAGATGTTACTGTTTACTGAACTCTAGAACACCGAATTTTAGCTCTAAGTTACTGAAGACTGTCCTTGCTTTTTGTGATGTTGGAAATCTATACAATATCATTTTACCATCATATTAAAGAGAATTTGGACGCATTTTGGACACTCTCTTTGGACACATATTACATTTGCAAGTATATATTACATTGGATTGAATTAAGTTGCTTTAGTCCATACTGCTCTATATAGCCTCTCAGACTGCTTTTATTAGCATAACACTTTGTACACAACTGTGTGCTTTGTTCTCTTCTCCACTGCACTCCAGGGAAAGTCATACTAATCACGCTGTGCTTTGATATGGTTTGGTAATAAGTGATTGTTTCAATGTCCAAATTGCTCTATGCATACGTAACTAAAAGCAGTGTGAAGGTATGTGCTTTGCAATAGGAGCCACAGATAACCGTTTGCTGTTTCTTTGTTCCTTCGAGACTTTTTTCCAGTAGCAAATTGTGGAGGTTTGTAATGAAAACATTACGAGTGGTATAAATTAAGTGTGAATTGGAAGGTAAGAGCGAAAAAGCATCAGAAGAAATGACGAGAAGAAGGAATAAAAGAGTGACAGGTGTTGATGGCATCAACAAACCCCAGCATTAACAACCCAAAAGCTGTGAAAGGGATTTGCTAGATGATGTTTCCTAATGTCACCCCAATTTCCTAGCTACACACATTTCAGTGCTTGTTAGTATATGAATACAAGAGAACAAATGTGGCTAAATGAAATCAGTTTTGTTTAATGCAAAGTGATCTTCCGCTCTATACAGGCTTGCACTGGGATTTAGTACAATACTGTACTAAAATCAGTCCAGAAAAAGCTCTTATTTTCTCACTGCCTTGAGCCTTGCAATAGGGAATTCTTCATCTACAAAACATCTGTCAATTGCTATTTTTTTCTACATGGTGATCATTGAGATATATTGCGTATTTCTACAAGAGACAAATACAGTACTATGCAGTAACACCTCTAAGTGAAATCTGGCAAATGAGATATGAATAGTATTAACACAACCTTCCTCCTAGGTTACTCAATCCTGCTTCTCAGAAAAGCCCTGATATATGCAATATTCAAACCCCACTATAAGTTAAGGACTTATTATCTAAAGCCTGTATTAGTAGCAGTTTATTAAGAGAGCTAAGGGGTAAGAGAGTATTTTAAAGGCAAGCCTAATTTTAGAACAAAGTAATGGTTCACAGAATTTCTGAAGTAGTCATCTGTACACATATACATAGAGCTAACTTTTTAAAAGAACTAAATCATCTTTCTACTCTGTTCCATAACATCAGGAAGCAGTCCCAAGCAAGAAAACACACTTAGTCATCCTTAGACAATATGTTAGACTTTTCACGTTTTTTCTCTTGGTCAAGACTCAGCTACACAAACAGCTTTTAGTATTAGCTCTTGTGAGACCCCACCTGGAGTACTGTGTCCGGCTCTGGAGCCCCCAACATAAGAAGGACATGGACCTGCTGGAGCGAGTCCAGAGGAGGGCCAGAGAGATGATCAGAGGGCTGGAGCACCTCTCCCATGAGGACAGGCCAAGAGAGTTGGGGCTGTTCAGCCTGGAGAAGAGAAGGATCCACAGACACCTTATAGTGGCCTTCCAGTAGCTACAGGGGGCCTAAGAGTTCCTGGAGAGGAACTTTTGACAAGGGCATGTAGTGACAGGATGAGGGGCAAAGAGTTTAAACTGGAAGAGGGTAGATTTAGATTAGACATAAGGAACAAATTCTTTACTGTGAGGTTGCCTAAAGTTGCAGATGCCCCATCCCTGGAAATGTTCAAAGTCAGACTGGATGGGACTTTGAACAACCTCATCTAGTGGAAAGTGTCCCTGCCCACGGCAGGGGGGTTGGAACTAGATGATCTTTAAGGTCTCTTCCAACCCAAACCATTCTGTCATTCTATCACAACGTGAAGCACTTCAGCTTCAGTTGAAAATGAGTCAACAGAACTAAAAATTCATCTGCAATACATGGGAAACTTTCACAATCTGTAACTTTTATTTTCAACCTTATTTGCTTATGGGTTTTGGGGCTTGAATTCTCTTTGCCCTTTAAATTGATTTTACTTTTTTTGAATTATATACTACGAAGGATTTATTTCAATGCAGAAGTCTTGAAAATATGTCCTTGCTTCAGTACATCTGCATACAACTAAAAGAATACTGAGAACTCACTATTACAGAACAGATAAACTATGGGCAAGGAAACATACCAGAAAAATAATATTTGAGAAAATGTCTTACAGATTATAATAAAACTTGTTTCTTGTCATGAAAGCTGTTTAATGAAGACGGAAGGGAAATAAAGTGACATATTTCTTATCCCATGCTCTAAGACGTATGCAATATTGCCTACAAGTTGGGAGGGGGTGGGGAAGAAAGAATAAAAAAAAAAAAGTAAAGATTCTTGCGCGACATTCCCAAAATACACTCTCTCGCGTTAGCAAAATTACTTCTCTGTACTTCTGCTTATCAGCCCAAAAATTGCTTTAAGAAAATTTCTCAACTATTTACATTTAGGATGTACATTGGTGTTGCTGAATGGAGAACTTTATGGAATTCAAAATACTATTTGAAATAACAAAATAAAATATCGCCATTCTTCAAAACTATTAATTGAAAGACTCCCTGCTTGAGTGAAATACAATTGAAGAAATAGAAAATCTTAATATTAAATGCAAACAGAACAGAGGGCTTGTTAAGATTAGGAAAAAAAATCCCTCAAGATCATACGCCAAGTATTCATTCAGAAGAAATATTAAGATTAAAGAATAAAAAAGTCATTTATAACAAATGTGTTGCGACTAGCAGTAGAGAAAAACTAAGCTGTTTATAAAATGTTCACCCTTGAAAAATAAAAGCTATCAATCTACACAATGCATAGTTCTACAAAATCAACAGAAGTCTACTTCTATAGGCTTGAGACATCAGTCTTGTGATGGGAGTTCACAAAACAGGGAGAGATTGGAATCTGAAAAACTCAGTACACTGAGTGCCTGACAGTTCTGGCATAGTGTGGACTGCATTGCCACATTTTTTTTTTTAATCATAATAATATGCATTCCAATTGTTCAAAGGCTTTTAAAAGCCATGAACTCAATTAGGTTTCCAGTTGCTAATAAAAATTTATGTGGTTTTGCACATTGTGTAAATAAGCAATGCAGAAGTATTTATTGAAGAGGAGGCTCCGGGGAGACCTTATAGTGGTCTTCCAGTACCTAAAGGGGGCCTACAGGAAAGATGGGTATACAGATTTAGCAGGGCCTGTTGTGATAGGACGAGGGGTAATGGTTTTAAAATAGAGGGAGGTAGATTCAGACTTGATATAAGGAAAAACCTTTTTTCAATGAGAGTGGTGAAACACTGGAACAGGTTGCCCAGAGAGGTGGTGGATGCCCCATCCCTGGAAACATTCAGTGCCAGGTTGGATGAGGCTCTGAGCAACCTGATCTAGTCAGGGGTGTCCCTGCTTCTTGCAGGGGGGTTGGACTAGATGACCTTTGAAGGTCCCTTCCAACCCAAACCATTCTATGATTCTGTGATTTATCTGTTACATAGGACACATTTACAAGATCACATTTTAGACATACAATTTGACACTTTAGTTTTGCTAAAGATACCTTCGTTGATAACAGTACATTTTCCCAATAAGGTCCCTCCTTCTACTTAGAAGGTACCCAGCAGAAGGTACTTAGGAGATTTCCCAGAGACTTAACATACTTCTTGTGATGTAAGAACAACTCTTTTATGCCAGGGCATATGAAGTTATGAAGATAACCCATCAGCACAAGTTGCTTCTCAACTGATTCCAGCAATGGAATTGCTGGGAGTAAAACATAAGTGGGAAGAGTTTAGTCACTTTGCACTCTCCAGTCTTGCCTGTCATCAGGAATGTAAACATTGCTATTCTCTTTATTAGTCTTTCACCCAGTGTATGATAGCCTAAGGAGAGAAATTTGCTGGATTCTTTAATCTAAAGATTTGTATGTTCCAAGGATAATCTCAAACAGGTATAAAGACCTTGGAGCCAGACAATTTAGGGCTAACCCTTTAATTTTGACACAGACTGTCACACTCATATGAGCAGTTTTTACCTTTTAAGGTTAACATCTAAATGTCTGTCTGTACTCATAAGTTATGTTGCACTATTTGAGAAAATACTACCAGAATTTTAACAATATAATGAAAAAACCTTACAGCATAACATGAAAGGGATGTGCAAAAAAATCATGCAGTCTACGTGACAATCTAGTCTATGATTCTAATCTGACCATTTCTAAAATATTTTAAAGTAGAAGAAATTACATTATTCTTCCTTTCTGCACTTGTGTTCTAATTTCATACAAAAATCTCTGATTTTTTTTTTTTTGTTAAGTATTTTTGTTCTGCAGTGATTAAGTATGTGAAGAAATTACTGCAAAAGCCAAGACACAATTTAGTGCTTTTCTTAGTTCTAAAAGTGAGTAGTTTTATGGTCACCTTCTACTGCAGTGAAAACCTTTAGATCATTTTCTTGCCTAAAGGCATAGGTCCCATGAAATTGTGAACATTCTATTTAACACTACAAATGTCTTCCTTTTGGCAGTGTATCTGACAGATTGTTATTCAGAGAAGGGAGAAGGTATTGCTCTTACATACTTTGCCATATTCTTCACTCCTGTTATCGCTTTTGTGTCACCCATCACCAAAAAGAGCACAAGGGGAAAGAAAAGATTCAAAGATACATGGCCAGTGTTGGCTGCTTTTTATGAAACTCAAGAAGAAAATGCTCAAATTTCTAAAAAAAAAAAAAAATTAAAAAAAAAATTGTTGATATTTTACCAAAAATTGTTCTCCCTAAATTCTGTCTTTTCAAACAAAGGAGGGGTTTGCATACCCCTAACTGTGATTGTGGCTGCTATATGTTAAAGTAACCAACATAAGTAAAAGACCTAAGTCATACACAAACCATTGGTGGGTAGCTAGGGTGTGAAACAGAGTACAGCCCAGAAGAAACTTCACCCTTTTGAAACATGTTCCCTAGCCCAGTTTACTGCACTGTCAGTAAACACCGCTCTTTGCGAAGTACTGAGTTAGCCCGCACCTCAGCTGATACACAACACACACTGCAATGCCACTGTGGCATACTTCTGCGAAAATGCTTCATTTCCTTTTAAAACTGAAGAATTAAGTAGATATTCAGTGGATCTGAGGACAGATTGAAAGAAATCCACTTCAGAACAGCTGTGGAATCAAATATTTCTTCTGGGATGTTCTGGGAAAGACTGGGTTCAACTCTGAGTAGAGATATCTTAAGGTTCGCACAATCCAGAAGAATTGCAGGCTGTGGCTTTCCAGAGTATAGGAACATTTCAGTGGCAAAAAAAACCCCACAAAACAAACAAACAAACAAACAAAAAAAAAACCAAGAAAACAAACCACCAAAAAAACCCCAAAACTGTACAAAGTCACAGTTAATCTAAACGTAGAACAGGCACTGCTTTTAAAGTTAAATAAATAAAATGTGTTAGGAAAGTTTGAATTACACTAGCTAACTAATATGAGGAAGGCTGTACAGCCAAAGAGTAATTCTTAGAGATGACAGCAAACAAGTCTTAAATGGTTTTGTGACAGACTCATGAATGCATTGTATATGTACAACTGCTCCACCTTCTTCTGTGAGACAACAGTATTTTCACTAGCTCTGGTTAGTTGCTGGAAGACATCTTTCTCAAAATAGTGGTCTGCGCCAGCTTCCCAATTCCCATAGGCAGCTCAGCAAATACTACAAGGAACCTCAGCTGGGGTATCGAACATTGTGAACATCATCCAGTACCAATTATTTGGTGATTGCTACTCTGCACAGTTTGTTTTTACTAAGCAATGAATCTGAGACATAAACAGCTGTTAAGATCAAAGGAAGAAAATTATTAACCAAAATTAAATTTTTGCAATATAATTGGGTTTAGAGTCAAAAAAAATCACATAAATAAAACAAAAGTATTCCTATAGCGACCTATATTTCTAACAAGTGAAGTCATCTGTTTCTTCTACATTTGAAGTTCATCTGCAACTTTAGGCTCTGCTCCTGTCGTTGGTACAACTTTCTTTTAAGATGATCTTCATTCAACAATGAGGTTCCAATGAAAATCAAAAGTTTACTTCTATGATTCATAAACTCGATGCTTGATCATGATTTCAATAACGTAAACACTCTGCCAAAGGGCAGCTGGGAAATGCAACTGCCCCTTGGGCTTGGCTAGCTGGATCACCTCCTAGGCAAATGACCAATAAAGGGACTCACAGACTCTCTCAGTGGTTATGGACAAAATGTTAACTCATTTCAAGGGAAAGACTTTGTGCATAACATTAGACCAGCATTCAAGCTGCAGCATGTAACTCCTTACATAGTGTTTCTGTGTTAAAAAAATAATAAAAAAAAAAATTAAAAATCAATCACTACAAAAAAAGCAGAACAATGTGTGTGATTCTCTATGTTTAATGCTAATTCTCTATTAATGCTAATTCTCTATTAAGATTAAGCAGGACAGCTGTCAAGGTTATTAAGTGAGATTGGATTTGAAGGTCCTTAGCATAGATTTTAAAAATACTGCGATGTAAAAATATTGGTCACTTTAACCAATTACATACCAATAGTAATATGAATCTTTCCAAAGCATAATCACCACACCCAGGCGTTTTTTTTTGCCAGAAAAATTATTCTTAAAGTAATTATTCTATTTGAAAGAGAAGATCCTGTGAAAAACTCAGCACTTGATCTCAGACCTACTTATTCAGAATGGAATCAGAATAATCAGCAAGAATGAAAATAAAAGGATGCAGCCAATACCAGCTTATTTTATATACATTTCTACACAAATTTCCTCAGCCCTTACACTTTCAAATCCCCAGAATCTCTGTTGTAGGATATGCAGGAGAAGGACAGCATGGCAGTTCACGGCCGCTGTCAGAAGCCTGAACTTTGAAATAAACGCCTTTATGAGATGCAAGGAGAAAAACTGATATCCCATGAGAGCTCAAATATTATATAGTAAGCCTTGTTAATATACTGCTGATAATTAAGCTGACCTTAAAGGCAAGTTGAAACTTCTTTTGATGTGAAGAAGGACAATAAAGTGCTGACATATTAAATTTCAATGTCTATAAGAGGTATGTATTTATTTAATTTGGCAAGAGACAAAAGCAGCATAAAAATGTAGAAGAAATATGAGCATCCCTGTAATATCTGCTTTCTGACAGAACTCCATTGCCCTTCTCAAAATGCCTCTGGCTAAGAAGAAGAAAGATCTGTTATTCATGATAAAAGCTCTTTAGGATGAGTGTCCTTTGCTAGCTCTTCACTGGGGCTGACAGGGTGTGCTTGGTCTCAGTGAATACATCAACTTTGACCTGTGTGAAGGATAGGGGAGGGAGGGAGTTAAATTTTTAAACTATTATTACACTTTTGAGACAAGCACTAGCTTGGGGCAGAAACATTACTCCTATATTTTTCCAAACTTTCTTTTCTGTTCCAGAATAACCATTCAAATCTAAATGGGTCCACATGAGTAAAAGACATATTTCAGAGAAAGAAGTGTCGATACATTCTTAGAAGATCTCCTTTTTATTCCTGGTCAACTTTAAATAAGTTCATGTAAGAAAAATATTAAAAATACACAGTTCCACATTTTTCTCTCATTAACAAACATATTTAACATGCCTTTTATTCAGTTGAGGATATAAAAAAAATTGATGTCTATCAAATATTTGAACAGATAGCCTATGATATTGAAAGTATTTTGAGTGTAGCAGGATTACGGGATGGGAAATGTATATGTTATTCAGAATTCCTTACAAGACCTAGTGTTTTAGGCCTGACCAAGTCACTTAAAGACAAGCTTTAGGCATATAAAAATGTATATAAAACTCATCGTAAATGATTTTTACAAGACATTTTCAAGGGCTACAACACAGCAACGGCCTCTATTCTCACCATATGCAGATCCCACTTTTATCTACGTTTAAATAAACAAACAAACAAAAAAATCCCTCGAAACAAAACAATCTTTAATCTACATATTTATTCCCCTTGTCAAGGGACAACATTTCTATCTTTCATTTTTCCAGAATTCACTCAAAGAACAGAGGTAGTGCTCAAAAATTAATAACAGGACAGCTTAGCTACCATTTAGTTTTAATCGACAGTCTAATGTGATATAACCAAGATTATTAATGACTGAAAAGATCTCACTATCTGTTTCTGAAGAAGCCATCACTTATTACATGTGAATTTGTGATTTATGCCAACAAAGTTGGTTTTGTACAATGGTGCATACAGCTTGCATATCTACTGTCTGCACAACAAAAAAAAAACTAGTTATTACTTTCAATTAATAATTTGTATTAACATCTAAAAAGAGGAGATGAAAATAATTAAGATTCAAATAACTGACATGATGGGATATTACGTGTAAAATGTTATAATGACATCTGCCCTCTGGAGATACTTTGCAACTACAGTTTTGTAAGACTTCTGCATGCAAGAAAAGCTACAAGAAATGCCATACCTATCGTGTAGATGCAGCTGCTGCTTTTGCACAGACGAAGCTGCTGAAGGGAGAGGCTGCAGCGCAGACCTGAGGCTGCAGGCAGTGCCTGGACCCTTCTCCTGGGGGGGGACAGGTGGCAGTCCTGCCTGCAGAAGATGCATCTGGGTGGAGGACGTCCAGCAGCAGGTTGCTGAGCTGCAGGAGAAGTGAGAAGGCTGCATAAAATTAGGGAGACTGAGGAAGAGTTAGATAGCTGATTCCGAGGGCAGCCTGCAGTGGACCCACAGCCAAAATCTGTGAGGGGGGGCAGTAACACAGAAGAATGAAAACCTGCAATGGCAAGGACCAGCGGGAGGAAGAGACTTCCCTTGAAGCCTGAAGTGCCCTTGCAGAACCACTTCCCCACTCTGCAGACTGAAGAGGAAAGGCTCAGCACATCAGGAGAGACGCTGGAGCCGAGTAAGGCAGCCTGACCTGCTCCCTGTAGAACAACCAGTGCAAGGAAGAGAAGGCGACGGGTGATGGTAGTTCAGCAACTCTCTTCTGAGAGGTACGAAGGCACCCATTTCCTGACCTGATGCACTCTCTACAGAGGTGTGCTGCTTACCAGGGGCTTGTATCAGGGATGCCACTGAGAGATTATCAAACCTCATACAGTCCACTGGCTGTTATCTGCTGTTGTTGTTTCACGTCGGCACCAGTGATACAGCCGGGAGCAGCCCGAGGACAATTAAGAGGGATTACAGAATCCTGGGAGCAATGGTAGAAGACCGGAGTGCAGGTAGGTTTTTCATCAATCCTCCCAGTCAAAGAAAAGGGGTTTGAAAGGGCCAGTTGACTCTGGTGAATCTACAAATCGTCACAGGACTGGTGCCACAGTCAGAGGTTCAGCTCCATAGACCATGGAACTCGCTTTGGGAAATCTGGCCTACTTGGGGCTGATGGAGCCCATGTGTTAGAGAAAGGGAAGAATATCTTTGGCCATAGGCTTACCAAGCTGGTGAAGAGGGCTTTAAAGTAAAGTTGCCACAGCAGGGGAACTTCAATCCATCCCACTCCTACCAGTTTCATGCCAGTGCCAGCAACAGATGCCGGAAGAAGTATCACAGGTCATCAGGAGAGCAAATCCTCCCAGAAACCAGCCAACATGGCTTTCACTAAGGACAAATCATGCCTGACAAATTTGGTGCCTCTCCATGACAGAGTTACTGCAGGTGGATAGGGGATGACCAGCTGACATCATCTACCTGGACCTGTGCAAAGCACTGACACTGTTCAGAATGACATTCTTGTCTCTGAACTAGAGAGATATGAATTTGATGGATAGATGACTCAGTGGATAAGGAAATGGCTGGACGGCCACACATTTAGGACACCACCAGAAATGTCACAGACATTGTAATGTCCATGGTATGTAAAGATCCAGTAAGACTGTAAGACAGATCCAGTAAGTAAATAATTTTTCAGTGAGAGTTGCTATGCTTTCATATAAAAGAACATGAAAAGTTTACACCTCCCTTGTCCTGGAAGAGTGCAAAGTCTCCCTTTCCCCTCTCTGCTCCAGATTTTTTTATTCCATATTTCATTTAGAAATACAAGCTCTAATCAGCACTAACTTCTGGGCTGAGCCAAAACTTCAGTTGTCAGGAAGATTAAATTACCAAGTCCAGCCTCCAAATTGTTCTGTTGATTTTTTTCACCAGGTTTCAGCATGTAAGAAACAGTTTATTTTGGAAAAAGTTCCTTTGAATCACTTGAGCCACTGAGGAAGTCTCAGTTTCAGAGTAGCTACTTAGAATTTAATATAATCATCATATCCTGAGCAGTAGTGCTGATTTTTAGGACTTAAACTTTCCCATCAGCTTCTGTTAGAGCAGAATCCAACTTAAATTGTTATCAAGTGTTTCCTGTAGAGAATCAATCCTTTACTTTAAGCTTAATTTTCTCCAGCAACCAGATTTGAATTTTTATGTGGAATGCAAGCCACAAAAACGGCTCAAAAAGGGAAGAAACTCAAATACTATATGGTATCGCATCCTCAGGTTGTGCTGCTTCTGGCACAAAAAATTGTTTGTAATTACAGGTTTGAGTAATTTGTTTCTTTTCTAACCATGCCAACAAGCACTTGGGGTAAACATAGTGATCAAGATTCAAAATGACTATAGAATAAATCTAAAATGCATGAGAAACAGGACTCCTGTACTTGGGTAAATATTGCACAGGTGACATTATGTTATAAGGTCTCCCAAAGAATCTTATCTTGAGCTTCAGAGAAAAGGCCACAGGGTTAGCAAATCACAAATAGCTAAGTAAACTACATAATTTCTTTAACTGCTTGTAATTTTTTATGACTATTCTATATGACATGACCCATTCCATGGTTTAGTCTGTAAACATTGCTGCTTTTCTGCAATATATGCAGCAGAATTCCATCCATCTGATCCCGTTACAACTGAAACATTTAAATTTTGTCCATCTCTTGATATCCAAGGAACTAGTTCGGTTCAAAGCTTAGAAGAAAAGATATTTTAAACCCAAAAGCTATCTTAAAAACTGACTGGTAATTCTGGGTTTAGGGTTTTCAGCCTTCAGCTAATATCACCAATGTCCTAAAGTCTCACATCCATCCACTGACCATATAGACGATCTACAAGTCCGAAACATAGCTGAAAGGCAGTACTAAGACACCTTTCATTTAGCACTAAGGCTGCCTCAGGGGAACATCAGCATTTATGCGAGGACATCGGGCAGACAGAATTAGGCTGTAATACTACAGGAGTGGCTCTTTGCCTCATATCTGTATCTCAGCTTTGACAAATTGGACAGTTCGTTCTGTCATCTTTCGAATATCTGCCATAGATCTGGATATGAATGAGAACAAACCAGCCAAGACACTGCCCAGTTACTTTGGGAACAGTGAGAGAAGGAAAGGGAGGAAATGGCAGAAGCATATGAGATATGCTTGCCTTTTGCTCTGAAGACTCAAAAATGTACTAATGAATGTTGGCACCCCCTGAATATTCATTGAATAGGTAATGGATGTTTTTTCTAACTCTATTTGCCACCCAGCAGCTTGCTGCTTTTCTTTTGAAGCATGTTCTTTGACATGACTACGCGTTGTTAGCCCACTTACAGCTATGGTGTCCTTAACAGAGTTCTACTGAGTTATTGGTGGTTACGCTCCTAATATTCTCTCTACAAGGTGCTAAAGAGCAGGTCTTGTTACCTCTTTGTGTGTAGGTGGGGCACATCTAACCCACATAGAGCAAGACACATTAAACTCAAAGGTTTGGGGAAGTCCTGGAAAATTTTTCCAATATTTATTTCTCAGGTTTGTCTAGTTTCCAGAGTTGATGGAGCTAGGAGCATGTTTAGATACAAGTGAGTTGTTTTTTTGTGAGGTTTGTTTGTTTTTCTCTCCCCTACATCTCTGGTTTAAATCTTTTACTTCTGTGTGGACTGAGCAGTCAACTGGAATATTTGTGCTGCATCACAGAAACTGAAGCTTTCTTAAAACAAAAAGTAACCAAACAAAATATCCTGCCTGATGCCCAGAACATGATAAACAGAGAAGGAGGAACGATGTTAAATGTAGTCACATGAATAGACAGCAAATAGTTGATCCATACTGCCATCATCTAAGGAGAAGAGGACTATGTACATGTTTAGTTTATTTTGTTGGTTTCAACTAAGTATAATCTGTACTTAACTCCTCTCATAAGGAACATTACAATTGTTCCTTCTGCTTCTGTGAAATAAGATAAAGATGTTTCATTAGTGAGACAAGCATTTTAGATAATGTTTTAAAAAGCAAAATTTGAACTATAACGGCTAACAGAAACACCTCGCTGTCCTGTTATAATTTTCAATATATAAAGGCATGATTTGTTAGTTCAAACTTACGAAATACAAATAACTGTCCAGTGTTCTACATGACTCACACATTAAGAAAACCACATACATAATTGTTACAGAATCAAATATATCACTACTTAATAAAATGTTATTATAGGCTAAAGTCTTGCAAAAGCTTTCCCCAGAAGTTCTTACAGGTTACTAGATGTTCTTAGAGGGCTGCAGTAAGTGAAGTGAGTATAGGGGACCAACAAACAAAAACCACAAAAAACCCAACAAAAAAAACCCCTCTTCTCTTTGGCTTGTACTACAAAAATTACCAAAATCTTAGCAATACATCAAATTTGTTCTCTAACATGTAGTTTCATGTTCTTTATTGTTGTCTTTTTAAAAGAAATATATATTTTTTCAGAATATAATATACATAGGTGAGCTAGATGCAATATATATGCAAGATGAACCAGAAAACATAAGTCACAGTGGGAATTCCATTATCTCCTTTATAATCTTGTTAGGAAAAAAAAAGACATACGCTTGTATTGCACTGTTACCTATACTTTCTAGCATAAAAAATATGTAAAATGCAGCAGATAAGTCAAACAAACACTTAAATTTATTTCATGTGCATACCAGTACAAAAGCAGCCAATATTTATCAGGAGTTGCCAGCACAGTATCTGATTTAAAAAGGTATTTGCTATTACCAAAAACAAAGTGTGGACATTTTTCCTTTGAGACAATTCAACACGTAGACATATTATCTAGTGTAGATGGCTATTTGCATAGCTTTAATATAATGCTGACAGTGTCTTGACAAATTGTTTTCACTGAAGTGATTTAATTTGGTTTTCCCAGCAAACCTTTATCTATTTTACACTGCTCTCGTTGCAAAAACAAGCAGGAAAAAAAAAAAATAGTTTTTTTCTTAACTTAAAAAATTGTATCCAGGGAGAATAAGGCTACATCCACACTAGGAGAACAACTTACTGTTAAAGAATATCCAGGAGCATTTCTGGGTGATTGAACACAGTCATCCACACAGTTGCAGTGTTAGCGAGGTCCTGCCATGTTTTCTACGATGCCAGCCAGCATCTCTCACAAGCAGAGTTCAGGAGTGGGCAAACCCAGGCACAGTTTTAGTACGTGGTCTGCATCCAGTTTTGGGGACTCAGAAAACTTACTAGCTGCAGATAAGCTATGCTGTGCTGTTTGCCCTTCAGGTAGGAGGAATTTTACCAGTAACATTTGACCTTGTCATCCTCCTATGAACAGTAAGTGGGGCATGCTTTGCATCTCTCTACTTCTAGAAACACGTTTTCCTCCTCACCAGTACTATTTCCCAGTCCAATTTCCTCTGGTCTTCCGACCAGGCTGGCAACTGTGGGCAGGACTCTTCTACCCTTCTCCATTGCAAAATACTTTCTGCTCCTTAATTTTACTAAAGTAGGTTTATACCTATAGAAACAGCTGTAAATTCATATTCAATTTAGTCAAAAGAATTTGCATAAATAGAAATCCATGCCCTCACTCAGATCAAAAGAATCATTTTGTTTAAAAATGTGACTAAGAAGGGATTTACATGATAACAGAATCTTTAAATTAGAGCACAAAATAGCGCATGAGCAGTATAAAGTGTTTTCTGCAAACAACACAATACTACATTCTCCATTAAATATTTCAAAAATTATTATTTTTTTTACAATATCTATCTTACAAAGCAACTAAAATTGCCAAAGTTTTGACTTGCAAATTACCTCAAAAGTGTATTTCTGAAAAATATTTTTCAATGTATTTACTATTAAACTATTTTACTTCAACTTTATGTAAGGAAACCCAAGAATTTAAAAGATACAAGCGCATGACAGCCAGAGTTTAGCCCTGCTCAGGACCAAGGTAGGCAGTCTCTCACTCAGGGATAGAGATGGGGATGGTTATGTGTGGCACAGCATGGGGGAGAATATGGGTGGGTATCTAGAGAACTTCTCACCTCCCATGGTTTGGAATTTTACTACTGAACAACTAAAGTAACCTGATGAAGTGATAGAATCCTTGAAGGAAAAATAGTGTGACTTTTCTGAAGAGGCCCAACCTACTGCACTGTGCTGGGCCCTGGCCAGTATCTACCAAATACTGTTCCATGTTACGCAGCACCCTCAAGGGAAAGACAGGGAAAAACAGACTGACAGGTACTGTGGCTACTCAAACCTTGCCAACAGGCACTGCAGCTGAAGCAGAAAACAAACCTGTGCTGGTATCAGTTGCCCCTGTACACAAGAAGGAAACTTGGAAGTAGAAGTCAGCTCATTTAGTAAGAGGTTGAGTTGCTGGGCACCAGTTGCTAAAGCCAATTCTGGGTCCATCACTGCTGGACTTTGCTCAGTTTTATCAATGAGTGACAGACTCCATAGCTTGGTCCTGAGTGGGGCTAAATTATGACAATGACAAAAATCATTGTCTTGTAATGGGCCACCAGAAAACGAACAGTAAAACAGGAGATGTAACAATGGACATTGAACAAAAACAATTTTCCAGATGCTTTGTCTTATTCACAAAATTTCAAACACACACTGCTGAATACCCAGTGCTGTAAATACATGGTTGCTCATATGTTTATTGTGCTAGGGACAAACTCACTAACTTACACTATCCAGAGCACCAGCAGTGCTTTAATTTCCAGTGGTTATTCTGCTAAAGCTGCCCCTGATTTACAGATACGTGGTGGCAGAGCCAAATGCAAAGATATTGATCTGTTTGGCTCGAGTTCCCCGTGTAGGATGTTCGGCTTGCAGAGATGACTGAGCCAATGAGATGAGTTTGGCTTCGTGAATATTGTGTTCACACAAACATAACAGGTCTATTATAGCATTTGTTATGACAAATCTTTTTTTGGACTCCAAAATTCTCCCATAGATGGCATAAGTAATTAAACAGCTAGTGTTTGCCAAACCCTGCTGTGCCTTTGCGATTTCCTAACTGCTATTCTTTCTGCACAGGCATGATCTCATTTAATAGCAGCAGCGTTCACTAGGCAAGCTCACAACTTGAAAACAAACTTTCCATCACACAGCCTGTGTGTTTGTGAACATGTAACGCACGTGTAGGAAGACATCAGTTTAAGTACATTGCATAAGATAATCCCTTCAAGGAAGTTAGAAGTTAAAATGAGAAATATGTTTGTCTGGAAAACACACACACTTAGTTTAAAGGTGCAGAGCCATAACTTTATAAAAATGCACCCTTCCAATTTCAGCCAGAAATTACAGCTGGGTATTGGATGTGGTTTTGCTTTGCTTTTCCTTTTCACTCATTTACAGTTTGAACTTAACATTTTACTACTATCACACTACGACCTACTCCTGAGGAAACAAAAACCATCACTTCTGAAACACTACTTACCAGAGTAAAGGAGTCCAGCCTTTAATACAAGTAACCTTTCCAGTCACTTTCTCCAGATCCATAACAGGACTTTCCTCATCAATACCTTGAAAAACATACATATTCATCCAGACAGTAAAAAACCCGAGTTCAGCTCTTTCCTGAAGACACAGAGCTCCTAACTCACCCCCTAGGAGAGTACGCAAGCAACTACTTTCCTACAGATGTAAATACCTAGCCCGCGTGCTCCATATTTTATCCAGTCTGTCATGCAAAATCTTAATTAGTGCAGAGGACAAGTACTGGAACCCCAGACACTACAGCCTAGGACAACACTTAACTACAGTCAGGATTATCATCACCAAAAAAAAAAAAAAAAAAAAACCAAACCAAAAAAAAAAAAACAACACCAAACAAAAAACCCCAAAACCTCCAGAGAACAAAAACTCCGTACCCACTTGCTCAAATGAAGGTCCCCTGGATACTGCTCTACAGAAACCACAACTACTCGCAGTCGCAAGCCCAGCAGTGGTGGTGGTGCCCTTCTGTAGTAACATGGCAGGTGAAGCACCCTTTCCTCCAGACTAGATGAAATATCAGCAACCATTTTATTTATATGAAAAGACAGTCCTCGATGGAAATTAACTCCAGAGAAGCCCAAGCTCCCTCTAACCTGCGCTGGTTCAGATTTCCACACTGACTGTTATCAAGAACTAGGGCCAGGAACAAGATGTAGGCTAGGTCTCTACCTTGTTGAAGGCTGGCACATCAGTAACACTGCAAATTTTTCCAATGTGCAATTTGTTTGCTCTTGAGGAATATAAGAATGGAGAACAGAAATTCGTGGGTGTTATGATGTTCCAGATATAACATACTAATGTTTTCATGAAACTGAATGACAGTTCCAGCTGTGCTACTCTCATACATGCGGGACCTGAACGAGGCTCTAGCTCAGACTTCAGACAGGCGCCCTGAAACTCCACAGTCCAAACCTGGACAGGCAGCAAGTCCATCCTAACGTTGCTAAGAACAATCTGACCCTCTCTACAAGCATGAAAAATAAGTAAAAAATGAACACAGAACACTATTTCATGCAAGAATGAGCACTTTCTTCATCTAAGAAAATATTTTTGCTAGAGCATGCCATCTCCCAGGTAACCCATGCTGTTTATCCTGAGCCTCACCCAATCACAAGAGCTTTCTCAAAAACAAAACCAGAAACAGGCTCTCAAGAAGCATGTTCTAAGATGCTAATTAAATATATTCAAAATGAACTCTCTATCTGACACACATAAAATTTTATAAAATAAAAACAAAATATATGTGGTAACAGTAGGAAGTGTTACTTTAAATATAGCAGCAAGTATTATGCTAATGCATATATAGCAGCAAGTATTATGCTAATGCATGTGAGTTATTTGTTTTTGAGAGGTTCTAATATTCTTCTGATTTTTGCCACTTTTGGGGGGGGAGCAGCACGCACAGCGGCCATAATATGGACACAGTGTTGTCCAGCATGCATCTTCTCTTGTTCATGTGCTTTACATATTTATTTCTATATATTTTCAAAGAATAGTTATGACTCTGACAGTTTATTAGAAAACTAAATATTTTAATTTAAAGTTCAAATGAACTGCCCAAATTTATAAGGTCAGGTTTCTCTGAGCTAGAAAATCAGTTGGAGGAGATTATGATGGAATTCCAGCTATATAAATGCTCCAGCAAACCAGCAAAACCTATGAAATACAAGAATTAAGTTATCACAACAAACCCTTATTGACGGGTTAGTGATTCTGCAAGTAATGCACTATTGCCTACCAGTGTTTAAGATAAAGCTTCCAGGAATCAATCTGTTTGTGGGTGCCACCTCTAGCACACATAGAAGTCCTAGCACCTTTAATAGATATCTTCACAGTGAATTTGGTTACATTTTTCCTTTACAACCTCAAATTCAAGTAGGGCAAATATTTTTGTTCAAAAAAAAAAAATATATGCACACAATTACAGCTTCTCCTAATGGCACTGTAACAGTGGTGTTCAGGGAGAAGATATTTCTTGGCAATCACCTCACATACACCAGAAGTCCATGGCTTTTCTTTAAAGTAGAAGACAATAAAACCCATTGATGCAGCTTGAATGCCTTGTGTCAGTTCTGACATTGCGATGGTGGGGTAGCAGGAGTGAGAGACAGCTTTATGCATCTGTTCTGGTTACATCTGGGATGGAGTTAGTTTTCCTCCTAGTAGCTGCTGTGTTTTGGACTTAGAGTGGGATTTGGTATGTGAAGAACACTGATGCTATTAGTTGCCACTAAGAGACCAAGGACTTTTTCCAGCTTCCTAGGTTTTACTAATGTGCAGGTGCAAGAACTGGAAGAGGTACAGCCAGTACAGCTGACCCAAACCGGACAAAGAAAGTATTCCATACCATAAGCGTCATGCTTCGTATATAAATGGGGGTTGGACAGTGGGAAAAGATCCAAAAATCGCTGTTCTGAGGTCACTGCTTGAGATCACCCCAAGATCGCTCTTGGTTCCACTCCATGACCGCTGCTCTGGATGGGCTGTACCAGTCACCAGGTGGTGAGAAATTGTGCATCATGTGTTTTGTATATTCTACTATTATTATATATATTACTGTTATTTTCTCTTCCTTTGTTGTCCTAGTAAATTGTCTTTATCTCATCCCACAAGTTCTCACTTTTACCCTTCCAATTCTCTCCTCCATCTCCCTGAGGTGAGGGGTGAGCAAGTAGCTGCCTAGTTCTTAGTTACCAGCAGGGGTTAAACCGCGACAGCATCAGAAAGACAAAACTCACTTTTCACTAGAACACACCTTCCTTATCTCCTAGCAGCAGTTTAAGCATGTGTAGCTTTTAAAAACAATTCATAACTGCAGTTACTTTGCCCACATATACGGAAGTACCGTAGTGGAAAATTCCAAACCTTTGATTTCAGAATCCCCTAAACATTTAATGAAGTACCAAAGAGCTGCTATGGCATATACCATACAACTGGTCAGCAGATTTATTACTCAGAGACAGGGGATTTCACAGAGATTTGAAAGAGAACTGTTGCAATGAGTAATGTCAGAAAGTCTGTGGATAACATGCTCTTAACAAGTTGTTGGGTTTTTTTTCCTAACCATCCACTGTGCTGGGGCAAGGGAAATACTTGACTTCCAAGCATCCTCCCAGCAAACACGCCAAAATATTGAGTAATGACACTGTAACAGCTCCACTAAACCATTTTTATGTATTTGTACACTTAATGAATATGCATTCAAATTAATTTCCCATTGGGACACGTAGACGAGTGTTAACTTCAGCAGACTATTTGTACATTTAAAGCTGAGTATATACTTTATGTATTTTCCTGAGTTGGGTCATTAAGGTAGAAAACAGAAGATATTTGTTGTTAAAACTAGACTCAACAGAAGTTTTGCTTATACCCGACTTCTCTGAGCTGGAAATACATGCTGTATACTGAAAAAACCCACATTTGCCTGGCCCTGTATAGCGATACTGCTATGAGAATCCAGGCATTTCTGACAGCAGTTATTCGAGAACTACCCACTGCATTAGCATGAACCGTGAGAGAGCAAGCCCATAATTTGTAGCAGCATTTCCGACATGAATTAACTTTCATCTCCTGGTGAGAGAAGCTCACAGGTGATGCCATTGACTACATTATCTCACACCACCACATCCTATAAACAGTGCATGCATATTTTAAATTTAGATCTGATTTGTGAAAATGAGCTTATTTCATAAACTGCACTCACAGAAGCGGAACATACACATTAAAGAGTTTACAAACTGATTCCAAATTATTTACAGGCATGATGATTTATAAATAGCTAGACTGAAAACAGAGTAGATAATTGTTAATCAAAACCTAATATCTTCACATTTCAGAATCTCAGAACAGAACACCAGCATAGAAACTATAGGAGGGAAAAAGATTTTATGCCATGGTAAATTTTATAGCAGCTTTTCAGTCTAACAGAATATATCACATAGTGTGTCAGCCTGCAAAATTACACAGTTATTAAGCACTCAGTAACAGTACTTGTCAGATGTGAATGAAAGAAATTGTGCTTTTCCATATAAATACTCCCCTGACATTTCAGCAGACACTCCTATATAACCATACTGCACCCTAACAAAATCACCTTCATCTGGTGTGATTGCTGATAGATGATTGCAAGAACATGTTGCATGCTTGAGTGGAAATCCAAGGTTTCAATCACCAGTAATGAATTTGCAACAGCTGCAGACAGCAGCATATTGTTTATACATCATGTACAGTGAACAACAAAAGATTCAGTGAAAGCGTTAATGAAATTCACTGAATTATAAAAAGCCACACCTGAACACATTAGACATGTTACCACAGCACATGCAGAAATACATAGAAAAACAAGCTGTACTTGTATAACAAGCATGTGCGTCTGATTTGTGAAACAAGTGACAGCATAAGCACAACGTTAGGGTTTGGAGCAGATTCTACTGTATAATCTTGAAATAATATGTGGAAGTGACTTGTGGAGCAACATACAACATAGAGTAACTGTAACACAGCTCTCACTACTAGGCTTAGGGCTATAGTATTGTAATAACACATGCCAGTGGTAGTGACACACGTTCTTCCCACTTTCTTCCCCAGCGTAAAAAAATAAGACATACTGAATTTGGAGTCCACTTCCCTTTAATATTCATGCTAGGTATAACTAAGACAATAAATACATACATATATACACACACAGAATGTAAACTGGAAAAATGGAGCATCTATATAGATTGTGACAAACATATTGCTCATATTTATCATTTATATTTCAGTCTTATAATATCTGGCTTCTCTAAGAAATCTGTTCTGGTAACATCTGGATATTTCAGGAATGGCCACACTAGACCATAAAGCAGCCCATCTAGTCCAATACCTTGTCCCTAATAGGAAGTTAACAGTAAATGCCTAGAACATGTTCAAAAACAAAACAAAAACACCCCAAACCAAATCAAACACCACCAGGCAGAACAAACTAAAGCGGTATTTTGTTCAGAGTATGTTCCCAAGATCTAGCAGTTTGTGGCTTAGAGACTTCCTAAACAGAAAGGGTATCTTCACATTTAATTGTTCTCAATGGATTTTTCTTCCTTTAATTTGTCACTTTTTCAACCCATTTTAACTTCCACAATATATCATGGTAAAGAGTTCTGCAGTTTAATTATGTGTCGTGCAAAGAGGAATCTCCCTGTGGTTGTTCTGAACATCACAATAACTGGAAAAGAATATTCTATCAGGCCAAACCAGGGATGTTAAAATCATACAACGTTGTCTTTATAGCAGCCAACACAGCATGGGTACAAAGTGAGTTCCTTGCTGCAGTGCACTGTCAACATGTTTTTCAGATATTTCTAAAAGTAGAAACTCTTTAAAATATTACAAGTGCATTTACATTGAGTTTTGGTTTGCAAATATGATCTACCTTTCAGCACAGTCAGTGGGATTACAGGGGCTGTAAATAATAAGGGATTTGGCAAAATGAACCCAAGCTGTGCTCTGCTCGCTCTCCATAACATTGAACCCTTGATACTAAGGGTCTCAAGGAGAATATAAAAATGCTCATCTATAAAACATTAACTGATTTTCAGTGAATATTGGGGCATCACAAAATTTGAAGAAGAGCTTTTGACTTGTTTATCTAAGGTATCACTCTTGCCAAAACTCTCACTGATTCCTGCAACAGGACAAATCTTCAACTAACCTGAAACTGCCTCTCATCAAACGATGAAGCATCTAATCTACTTGAAGATTTTTTCAAGAACTCTGTAATTGAAGGAGATATGAAGTTGTGACCAAAACAACTTCATAATTTTTAAAAGGCAATTCTGAGGGACTAGCAAAACCTAGTAGCTGAGCAATAATGCAAAATAATTTTTCACATAAGAGAACAAAACACTGAAAAAATAAATTCTCTGAAAGCGTGCTTAATGTTCATGTTTTCAGATGAGGCTTTCTGGAACTGAACTGCAGATGCAAAAAGTAACAAGCAATGAAAGTTTTTTATTATTATTTCTTTCAGTATCAGTATTAACAACTTAAGAACATCAAAGATCAGAAGATTTGTTTGAAGAAAGTATTATAATCTTCAGTGTATTTTGTTTGATGCTTTACAAAATTGTGATATTCCCCACATGTGAATAGAAATGGTATAGGAACACCTGAAAGGAGCTAAACTTCCTGAGACCATTCAACACAGTACAAACACCTTAGTTCCTCTGGGTCTGCCAGAATGTCTATGTAATTCTAGCTCACAAAAACTATTAGCAACTCTTTATTTTGTTTGTGAGATGAGAAAACTGAAGAACAGATGCAAAGATCTGGGTTGATCTCAGTTTTAGAATTTTTATGGTGCAAAAAATAACGCATTTGTTAAAAAAAAAAAGTCTATTAAAGAACTAGTCAAAAGAAAAAAACACCAACATTTTATATATAAACAAGTGTTCTAAGTCATACTTGTTACTTTGCTGGTGGTGGGTTTCGATGCAGACACTGTTTGTGGCCCATTAAAAATGTCCAATATACTGTAGAAATACTGTACTTCTACAATGGGAAGAGTAAGTAAGTGTTTGCTTTTAATTACTTCCTTTAATGAGAATAGGTCTTAGTTTTAAAAGCTTTAACTTTTCTTTCCAAGATAAAGAATTTAGGTTTTTTGTCCTTATGTAGAATTAATTTTACTTTATAACTCATTTTTTACTGAGAAAATATGTAGAGTTGAAATAGTTTGTAACTACAATACAAAGAACTCCAAAACATATTAAAGATCTTTAAATACTAACAGAAGTCAACAGCCTTGTTTCTTTCTTCACTAATCAAGTGCTTGAAGTAAGCATCTTTAATCTGCAATTGCTATTAAGGACATTAATTTAAAAGCCTAGCAAGAATTACCATAATATAATCACACCACCTTTGTAGGTTATTTCACAGTTCCATAGGTGCTGCTTTCAGTGTTGTTCCCTCTCTTCACTCCTCCTTAGAACATGCACTAGTGCCAAACAAAACAAAACCACCCACATTTATAGATGATTTAAAATAAAGAGCTTTGCAGGAACAGAACCACTTCATGCCACAGTTTAGGGCAGCTTGATATGAGGTAATCTAGGTAATTATAGGCATGTAAGCCTGACACCAGCCCTGGAAAAAATAAATAGCTAATATGGTAGTTTATTAACAAAAGAAGGATGTGTAATTAATGTCAATCAACAAGGATTTATGGTAACTAGACCCTATCAAACTAACCTGACATTTTTATGAGATTACAAATTTAGTGGAAAAATCTAATAGCGATGTTGCAACTTATCCAGATTTGCGTTTAGCATTTGATATGGCACTGACATTTTGATTAATAAACTAGAACTCTATGAGATCAATGTTAGATGGATTAACTGATACGTTTCAAAAAGTAATTTCCCTGCAGTGAATCATTAAATGTCAATTTTTCCAAGGTGGTCTTGCAATGATCATCTCCTAGCCCTGTGCTACTCAAAAGGTTTGTTTGGAAGAAAGCATGAAGTAATTACTCAATTTTTTCAGATGGCATAAAATCTGAGAGAGTGGAAAATAATGAAAAGTAAAAGTTGCTGACAAAGCCACATGAACAGCTCACTTAGCTGAGATCGAACACTTAATGTGCATTTTAAAATTGCCAAAAATGAAGTCACACCTTTAGAAGTAATGGCCATGCATGCAGGAGGAAGGAGGCTGAGCGAGGCAGTAACTTGAAACGACGGAGGTTTTTAGTGGATGATCAGCAGAGCTGGAACCCTCACAAGGACCTAATGGTTAAATCACCCAATGAAACCACCGGATATTCAACATAAGCAAGCAATCTCTGTAGCTGGCATCGCTGCTATAACTGGACCTGTTTCTGATGCACAAAACTTAAGACAAATGTTGAAAATTGGTAAGAGTGCAACAGATAACCAAGCAAGTGATTAAGGACAGGAAAATGGTGTTTTGTTACTTACTTCTCAGAACATTCAAGGAAAGGAAAATGTATAACTGAACTTTAGCCTATAGAAACCAACATGAAGAAACAGAGGGCTCTTGATAATAAAGGACAGGAGACAGAAACTGAAGCTAGACAAGCTGAAGCTGGACAGGAAGTCTGTCCTAGAAACAGAGCACATTTTAAACATGCAAGGTAATTAATTAATTGCATAAATCAAGGGGTTGCTTTTGTTTGCTTAATTCACCACTGGCTTTTTCAAGTCAAGGACATACATTTTCCTCAATTATGCGTTCTCATTCAAAAATGTGATAATTCAGGAAAGGACCACAACTTGCTTTACAAGGTGAAATGATCAGAATGTTCCTTCTGGTTTTATAAGTATGGATCACTTATTTCCCACCCACACATTCCAACTAAATAATTTGAAGTTTCTGTGGTGCAAAGGCTTCCCTTAGTGTGTTTTTCAGGCTTCATATTTTGTACCTCAGCAGTTCTGGATTCCCAAATAGTTCCAGGGGACCAGAGAGGATCTTGAAATGCTACCATGCATACCAGATTGCCCTAACAAATGATGCTTTGTGACAAAACTGTTCATCATGGAAGTAAAGGGGAAAAAATAAAAATGAAACAACACAGAAGTTGGAATATATGGAAAGAAGGTAAAATAAGTGCTAACATGTCTATGAAAGTTTTTTTGAGGATCAAAGCCAATGCATGCTAAGAATTGCTTGTAAGGTTCACATGATTTAAAAATAAGAGTAGTTCAAAGCAATTGTGTACAGACTTGCATTTGTGTCATTACAGATGTGGTATGAGAGTTATTAATATGCTATTATGATTGATTAGAAGGCTCTCAAACATCTTAAAGATGACATTTAACAACACCATGAGATTTGTCTTAATATAGTGTAAGGTGTTGATTGCTTCAGTCATGCAATTAGGGTCAAGTAACTGACTGACTTGACTCATTTATGATTTGAAATGAATGAAGTACCATGTCTGCTCTATAGTTACTCTAGTTGTGGTAAGAAATGTATGTACATTAACTGTAGTTATAAACTTAAAAGTTGGATTGACTTTGGCCATTGTTCTGCTTAACTAATTAGGCTTTTAAAGACACTCTCACAAACAATTCAGAAGCTTTTCTTATGCAAGAGCTATTTGGGGATGTCTAAACTGATTCTCAGCTTCATCACGGAAGCATAAATCAAGTTGTCCTATTAAACACATCTAATGCTTTGGCTCAATTTAATGATTGAAACAGAGCCATTTTAATCCTTAATTTGGTGAACTGATAGGTTTATGAAGGGATGAGAGTTTAAATCAGAAAATTATCAGAAATTGTTTGCCCATTTGTTAGTTCTGGCCCCGTCTTATAACACAAGATAAGAAAGATAGAAGGATAGAAAACAACTACGATGATGGGTCTGGTTTGTTTGTTACTCAACTTTAATTTATACTTTTTTCCATTTACTTGCACTAGATTTACTTGCCATACCACTTGGCTTAAGAGAATATAACAGCTCCTAAATAGTAAAAGCAACGGCCTCAGAGTCTCTGGTAAATGAAAAATACTCCAAAACTTGCACAATTCTCAAGTCTGGATAAAGAAGCTGTCATAATCTTACTTCACAGGTTGTGTTACAAGAATTGTTATCCAGTATTTTAATTAGCACTCCTGTTCCATCATACTCACTATAATTTTATTTTTTCTTTTTTTGAGGCATGCGATATCTGGACTAATCTCTAATGCATAAGGCAACTAACAGGGACAACAATGAAATAATCTGATACATGTTCATTTGAGTGTGGGACTGACGTGGAGCCTATTTCAATGAAATCACTACCTCCACAGTTTACAGTGGTGTAACAGCTCTGTCTGTTTACCTAAAAAAACAGACATTACTATTTCTGTAGCTCTTGATGACTTTTTAATAGCAGGACCCTATGAGGATAAAGAAAATGTAACAGCATTTTTATACACAGAAGTAGAAAAGCCCTCTTCTTCACAATCAGAAATTCACTTCATTGGATGATAAACAGAATGTTCTGAATGTATTTTAGAGAGCTGCAGAAGTTTGAGATTAATAAGAACACTTCTTTAGTAATATTTTATTTGAATAAGGAAAGGTATTTACTGACTGACTAAAGAGTTTGTTATCAAAAGTATTCAGATTGCTTGTAAGGACAAATCTGAATCTGCAAAAATCATATCAGAAATATCCCTTCCCTTCACTCATAAAAAGAGGGAATAAACATCAGATCCTTAACAGGATAGCAGCTAAAATTTCATTTGACGTACTGTATCTATAATTTTTGTTCAGATACATGTGACAGCTGTATTTATTCAGCCGAAAGCATATGTTCCAACTATTACCATTACCCTGAAAACAAAACCCAAACCCAAGGCAGCTCCAATAGCACTCACTCAAGCTTGTAATTTACCATTATATCACTATCATGATTTAGTCATTGATTTGGACAAAGTATTGATGTAAAACAGTTCTAAGATTATGGGAGAATCTTAACTATTAATAAAGGTTTCACACACTTTTATGGGTCTGTGAAACTTGTGCTGCTCTACATTGAACAAAGCAACCTTTGGCTCTTTAGCTGAGTGACCAGAACTCGGTTCAAGCTATTCAAGCAGTAACTAAATTATGCCTGTGTGTGAGAGCAGGATCTGGAATTTCAGAGAACCACACACAACTGCTTCCATAGCCTTCGGGTTGCCCTTTTCAGAGCACAGAGAGAATTGCAAGAAAAAGAACTCTGACAGAAAAGCAAACAAATATGTCTGAAAAGCCAGAGCCTGGAGCTCTGCTGGTGCATTCAATCATTTCTCTAGAACAAGTGTCTACCTGCACAACTCCATACAATGCTTCTAGCTGAAAGTGTTCTGAGACAGCTACCAAAGTACAAGGTTCCGCCTGCCTCCTTTAGTGACTGGTCCTGGTTTGAGAATAATTATCAAATTTTATTTAACTGCAGTGAAATCTGATTTCAATTGCTTTTTACTGTTGTCCATCACTCTATTTCTGTATTTTGAACCAAAATAATTAAGGCCTGTAATTTCTGGCAAAAGAAAAATTTTATATCAGAATACATACAAATTAATATTTCAGGAAAAAACACACTGCCTCCTGAAGGTGTGTTGAAAACTGCTGTTTATGAGAAATGGAAACCAATGAAAAACAATTTTTAAGCAAAACATTTATGTTTTGGGGGAGAAATAATGAAGGAATATTTTTTCTTTGCTTAAACAGTAATACTTGCAGTTTGTTGATAAATGATAACTAACAGTTCTGAGAGTCCCAGCAGGTGAAAAAACTGAGAATCTTGATGACATGCTTGTGTAATATAAGGGCTCAAGCAGGATCTCTGTCAAGGAAACTCCTGTCCTTGTCAAAAGCAACTTTTATCTTCTTCATTTTCCTGTGTCTTCTTTACACAAAGAAGGGAAAACAGGAAGGACTTCTCCCCAGTGACAGGAGTGGCACAGTGATAACAGGTAGCGAAAGTTAAGGCATGCAATCCTCTTACAACTAGAGTTGTTCCTGAGGTGTAACAACAGGTAGGCTACCCAGAACCAAAGTGGTATTTTTACACACCTAACAGAGCACAGTGCTGCTGAGAGACTAACACATGAACATCTAATACCTGCCACTTTAGAGAGAATGGCTGAGCCACTACTACGTGGAGCACACTGAAAAGCAGAAGCCCAAGAGCTGCAAGACCTCAGTTTCTGTTTGCTGTGCATGGAGACAGCCATAAATTTCATGCTGTTAAAACAACTGTTTGGTGCCTACAGTTTGACAAAATACTTCCCAACAGCATCTATGGCCAAGCAGGAGACACCTATGGAACCTCATGGATGTGCCACTTCACAACTGTCTTGCTAGGGAAGACAGAGTAGACTACACTAGAGAAGGTGAATGCCTCTCAAAAAAAGGCACGTATGTTGTCCCAATCTGCAAATCTTTGATGAATAGAATCCTTTCATATGTACAGCATTTCGTGATTGTCTTAAAAAGCTGCATCCAAATGAAACATCTCAAATTAAGCTTTATCCAGAGAAGGAAGTACATCTGAGACTTCCCTAATATTAAATAGTATTGAACAATATCTAACACATGAAAAAAAATCTAAGTACAAATAAATAATGTTTTGAAAAACCTTCCTTTTTAAGAATTTGAGATATCTATGCTGCTTCTTACTCCGGCTTGTCATTTACGTCACTTTGAGAAACACTTGAAGAAAACAATGATGAGCATGTGGGAGAACAGACTGTAAAGTAAGCAGTGTGAAGTATCTGCTTCTGTGGACAAAGCCTGAAAATCTGATATGAACAATCTGAAACGCAAGGTAACACAGAAATCTGAAAATTTCAGGGCACTGACATATACAAAATAATTATAAAATAAGCATTGAC
>WHYT01016740.1:107717-154943 GCA_009806455.1 Tetrax tetrax | reverse complement strand
GGGGGGGGGGGGGGGGGGGGGGGAGAAAGAGCTTGAACATATGTCAGTTGTAGTGCAGAGGCAGCACAGGGGTGACTACCAGTAGATTTAGCTCTTTCAAAGAACAACAGCTCCAGTAGAGCGTAGTTAGTTACTTTTTACTCTCTTCATAGCTCTTCCAATTCTACTCTGTCTGTTTAGAACACAAGAAACATCACAGAGTATACAAGACTTACTTAAGTGGAAGATTAAGTGGACTTAATAGGAAGACTGTGTTTCTGAATTTATTCTTTCTGTCTTTCCTAAATAATTACTTAAGTGTGATTTACTTTTCTGATGGTTACTAATCACCAATGCAGCATTTTGGTGGAATCATCAATCCTACCTCCTAGATGTCATTCCTGAATGTAACAGTTGTATATACATGATGGATTTTGAGATAAAATTTGAGTTTATTTTCCCCAGTGTACATCACTTAATATTCACGTACATTGAATTCCATCTGCTACTTCACCAGCAGATGAAGTGTGCATATTAAATTCCACAGAGGGGCTTCTAGTAAGTACTTCCCACTTTCCTCCATACTGAACCTGATCACCTCCATGTGTTTCTTTTATATAACAATTATCTAGTTGACTTGTACACTTTCTGCTTCTGTTATACTTTAAAAGGATTCAGTAACTGTTTTTCTGCTGTTTGCAATTTATAAACTTTTTATTTGCTTGCCTAATTACATTTTCATATTTAAGGTGCTAGTGTTGTTTTAGTTTTTGTTTGTTTGTTTGTTTGTTTATCTCATTACTCATTTTACTCGTTCTTCTGAAAGATTCATCCTTGATTGTAATAACCTCTCTTTTTTCCTACCCTCATAATTTAGTCATGATAGCTTCTGTTCAGTCCTCCCTAAATTTCTATGAATGTAATCTTTGATACCAGTATAATTTCCACGTCTCCTCCAAAGATCTAACTCTTATTAGGTGCCCATTCTAGCTTCTTTTCAACAAGCACCCTTACTTTTACATACCTTCTCTTTTTTAAAAGTAAGCAGAATACTTGTCTTTCTCAGATTTTGGCAGGTTGCTGAATGTAAATAATTACAGTCATTGCTAAAGAACAGGTCTTTGTGACTAACATCATAAACCAGGTCCTCTGCATTCTCCTCTCTTGCAGGTTCTTTGATCAACTTTTCCATAATACAACCCAACAACATTTAAAGGTCTACTCTTGGATCATGGTGTGACATGATACTTACCTAATTTACATGAAAGCAACTTAAATATCCTATTTTCATCATTTTTCCTACACTTTCACACTTTTGATTTTCCCCAGCATGTTAGACTTGCTACTATTATCTGGTCAAGTAGCTGCTAATGGGAGTCTTACATTTTTTCACGTTTCAGGCCTAGCATTTTTTTCCATAAGAATACTGTGGAACTCACTGACTTGGTAAAGACAAATAAGACCAAAAAAAAGTTAACATTTCCTTAACATCAAACCCTCTTTTTTCATATTAAAATTTGTTAGCATACATTTATTAGAACATTTACTTCTCCGATTTAGATAAATTAAGTAGGTTTGTGTATCTTTGAATAATCCTTACATAATTTACACTCAGGAACGGGATACTAGAAAGAAAGAAAGAATGAGAAATAAGAAGTTAGTGGTGAGGGGGATGACAGGGAGGAACACTCATAAAAAACAACTAAGAAACCCCAAACACACCCAACAAAACCCACTCACACCCCAAGCACAGCTACTTTTTTTCCTGGTCTCTGTAACTTCAACAGTAAATCTTACTGTTATTTCATCCTTGTGCGATTAATATGAGACTCAAACTTAATGACACTGTGCCAGTACACATACAAGAATAGTCACTCACAAGCTTGCTACACACTAAGACAATTTAAAAGAGTCTTGCAGAAGCAGTTTCATGGGTATATGTTATCAACTCTAGTACTAATTATCTTGATTTCACAAGCTAAACGTTTTTGAGAAATTAATTCTTTAACATCACTGAAGTTATTTCAGGAGAAAACTTCTCAAGTATTCAGTAGTTTGTAGGTCTAGGTCCATAATTTAAAAATTGTAAGACAGCATAGTATTTCTTAAACAAGAAAAAAAAAAAAAAAAAAAAAAAAAAAAAAAAAAAAAAAAAAAAAATTTAAAAAAAAAAAAAAAAAAAAAAAAAAAAAAAAAAAAAAAGCACACACATGCGTAGGACCAATTATAAGGTCGAGTGAGATTCTAGAAAAGCGCATATTTAAAATCGATTTGAAACAGTGTCACTATGTGGATTATGACACAGTCTTAGAGCAGTTGAGAAACGAGCCACTGATTTGCAAAATATCAGCAAGAAAGCATCATTAAAGAAACCAGAACAGAAAGGAACTGATGCAATGTTGACTACTGTTAGCTAGAATTCAACTACTACAACTAGCACTGGATCAAGTCCAAATAAGTTTAACATGGCAGTATCTTTTTATTTATTAGTAGTAACAACAATAGTATGATTTTGTGGTCACCTTTTAAGGTCTTATCTACAAGGGAAAGCTAATGTGAACTTACAGCGCTCTCACTCTCTGCAATAATTTCCTCACGACATTGTTGCTGCACACAGGAGTACTTGTCACATGAAGTGGCTCTCTGTTTGAAATAACAATATGTCATCTTCCACTCAAGGCATGCTAAAAGCTTATACACAGGGAACAAGCAGCAACTACTCAGCTGTTCACTCACACTGTAGCTAAGAAATTCTTATTTTTTCCCCTTCATTAAAAAAAAAAATAAAAATCATCCTATCAAACACTTTACATTAGCTCTTCAGATAGGCATAAATCCCATAAGAAAGTCAGATGCATTCATCTCTTTTCACAATATTAACCAGACTCAGCTTTAAGACAACAGCATTTTCTCTTTGTTTTAGCAAGAGTTAGATCAAGTTAGAAGAGTTAGTTTTTGAGTAACAAATTAATCCAGCAAGAAAAGTCCAAGATGGACTGTCAGAATATCTTGGGTTTGTGCCTGCCTGGCAGAAAGGAGTCGGGAAAGTAACAAAAAATAAAACCCAACCAAAGAACCTCAACAAAACTCTATGCCTCACTTTCCAAATTTGTAAGAAGGGGAAAAATTTATTTCCCACATGCATGCTTGGCATTCTTCAGGGTCACACTGTATTATTAATAACATAATACACTTACAAGATTTGATGTGCTTGAGAATTTTAGTTTTCCACTTTCAAAAAAAAAAAAAAAAGGCAAAAAGATACATATGTCCTTGAAAAACACTGTGTATTCAAAATGTTAATATTTCCTTAGCAACAGCACTACCAAATGTCATTGCTATAATTGCGTCTAAATAAAATTCGGAATTCTGGCAAGATAAACACTTTGAAACGCAATTTTTATATCATTTTTTCTTGAGTCTAAGAAAAGCTTGTCAAAGTGCAGGCTAGCCAATCACTTCTGGTGTTGTAACACTGCAAGCTGTAGTGTTTGTAATTATTAGTTTGCATTAATCAAGAACACACTGTGAGAAGAACAAAGCCTTCTGATTGCGAGATTAAAGCAACTGCCCCTCTTGTACACAGCCAAATGGCTCAGAGAAAGCTATGCATTAAAATTGATATATCAGAGAAGACTTTTCCAGTGTATAAATGGGAAAATAACAGAATAGAGAAAAAAAATAGAAAGAACATCAGTAGAGCACTGAATAAAAAATAGTAACATCAAATGTAGTTGAGTATTTCCTAAATAACCAGCTACAGAAATTTTTGTGCTTTCAGTGTACCGCACTTGTTCCTTCCCTTTTTGAGGGGAAAGACAGGAAAAAAAGTTGGCAAATGGCATACTAAATTTGTATCTTTGAATGGTTTAGGTTGGAATAGACCTTTAAAGATTAACTAGTTCCAACTCCCTTGCCATTCACAGAGACACCTTCCACTAGACCAGGTCGCTCAAAGCCCCATCCAGCCAAGCTTTGAACACTTCCCGGGATGAGGCACATCCACAACTTCTTCATTCAACTTGTTCCAGTGCCTCACCACCCCCACAGTGAAGAATTTCTTCCTTATGTCTAATCTAAATCTAACTTCCAGTTTAAAGCCATTACTCCTTCCCTAAACTACATTACCTTGGCAAAGGTTCCCCTCCAGTTTTCTTGTAGGCCCTCTTTAGGTACTGGAAGGTTGTTATAAGGTCTCCCCAGAGCCTTCTCTTCTGCAGGCTGAACAGCCCCAACCCTCTGATCATCTTTGTGGCCGTCATCTGGACTCACTTCAACTGGTCCATGCCCTTCTTATGTTGGGGGCTCCAGAACTGGACACAGTACTACAAGTGGGGTCTCACCAGGGAAGAGTAGAGGGGGAGATTCACCTCCCTCGACCTGCTGGCCACACTCCTCTTGATGCAGCCCAGGATGCGGTTGGCTTTCAGTGGACAGTACACTCTAGTCTTATACTTTCCATCCAGCCAAGATCCACACTATATTGCAGAACCGCAACTGAATTTTGGTCAAAGACTACTTAAAAAAAAAACCCCAAACAACTCACAGAACAGAAACACTATGTAGATATCTCAGACGACAAATTATTCAAAATGCAGTTGCTGATGGAAACATTGACCTGTGAAGTCAGAAGGAAAGGTCAGAAGCAGAGGTCAGCAGTAGAATCCAGTGATTCATCAAAGACTTTGAATCATTTAAAAGACTGGAAACTATTCATGTACTTAATGCTCTGTATTTTCCCTGCTTTATATTCTCCCCTAGTGAACAATATGCAGCGGAACACCATTAAAACACATCTTTGTACCTGCTAATATCTACATGAGAGACATAAATCATTAAAATGTTGAGCAAATGACCCAACCAAGAGACAAGTATTAATGCAGAAGGATTTTTAAAGTAATGTAAGAAATAATTGCAGGTACTTGAGAGGGTTTAAACATCAGCATACAAGGCATTGAAAAAGTGCTAAATGTAACACAAACCATGCAAGCACTCAGACTCCTCTGCAAAGCGGTGGCTATTGACCTGTCTACGTGAGAGTATTTGCAGAGCTAACCATTGTATAGTGATCTCACCACCGAGACAAAAAAGGTCCCCAAAATGGAAGGATTACTTAATAAAAATTTATTTCCTTTTTGCCACTCGGTAACAGGGGTATTCACACAAAACTACCACAATTCATTTCTTCCGGTGCCAGTACAGAAAGACAACTCTATCCCTTACACTGAGTAGGAATCAAGATGTATTCTAACAGTAAACATACATACATAGACACATCTTAACACAGGCAATGAACATTACATGAAGAGCAACAGATCCCACCTACTGTCACAAATCTAAACCATAATATCAGGAATTATACAGTCTTTTTGCTGTTGTTTTCTTCTCAATGCAAGTTCGAGCTTGCTTTCACAGTACAAGCACTTCAGTCTAGAAAAATAATTTGGTAAGGGAATGCACGTTTTCCTACAACAGCATAGACATCTCTACTAAATAATCGGAGTGGCTTCCCTCAGCACCACCTGACTAAAGTCTGTCTAATTCTTTAAAATCTAGCACATTCCAAGACTCATTTTTATGCTACCTCCATAATATTTTAGAGCAAGCGTCTTGCAAGTTTACTACAGATAGTCAGATCCTGGAAGCTCATCAATGTCTCAGAATAGATGAGAAAAACTAGAGAAGGGTTAGCTGGTGATATATCCTCAAGGAACCAGGCAAAGTCTAGAGTTTCTAAAAAGGAAGAAAAAAAAGGGCTTTTTCTTGGATAAACTGGTATTGATTAAGCCTGATGTTACTATTGGTAAACCAGTGCATTCGTACCGTATTCTCAGCATCCCTAACCCAGAACGTGATTTGCTCTTTGCATTCCCCATTTGTCATTAGAGTGACGTTGCTGAATGCTAGATGATTTCTCCCGTGCATGGTATGGATATAACACATCCAAATAAAAGCTTTCATCCTGTTTTATTAGTGCAGTAATGGAGATGAAAAAATTAAGACTTTTAGATAAACCAACCCACATTTTATTAAATTCTTAACAGGCTTAATTTAGGAGAGTGATCTGATCATCTTTTGAAGCACTTACTAAGAAAAATCTCACTGTTATGCAAGCAATACAATGAGACTCAGCAGAAACAATTTGTGTAATGCATTTCTAATTGCAAAGAGATTGGAGAGCTCATTTCAACTCAGAAGAAATAAATTTATTTGAGCCATAACATTCATGTACAGCTCCATATTTATTTCAGCATTCTTTTTCTTGACAATTATGTATACAACTAGACTATGTTTTTAAGCATGTGTCTTAGGTATCATATAGACATCATTATTTTGTTCCTAAGTAAGACTATGAACAGTAGTATCCAGTTGAGAACAAAATTAATTTCTCCAACTTCCCAAAGTACAGCCTAACAGCATCCCCGATCAGAGAGAAGGTAAAAATAAAGATTATGAAAGAGATTAGTACTGATTTAGCCAGGAAGTACTTGCTAGCCTTTTACAATGTTCTATTTACAACACTTGAAAGTTTAGTACATTAGATTATTTATTGGAGGTAAAAAATCCCAGATTGGCAACCTTTATGATCAAAATCCTCTGTTTAGCCACAAAGCCTATCACAAAGGCAGAGGTAATTAAAGTTACTCACAGTTTACACAGACCCACAAAGGCCACTTTTAGTAGTGAGAGACTAACTTTTACTTCAAAACTGGTTTTTTGTTGTTGTTTTTTTGAGGGGTTTTTTGACATTTCTGCCAGGACAGATACCAGCTAACTAGCACACAGGTGATAGGATACATGGATGTAAGAGGCAATCCATAATTTACTTACTAGCAGACTGGAGTTGTTCTCTCCTACACCCTGCATTTTAATAAATGCTACTACGAATTACATGCCTTTGCATAACACACCTGAGTAGCAGAGAGTGTCTTCTACTGCACTTTTTACTGTAGGTAGAACCAACCAATTTACCGTCGTCCAACTTTGACACAGAATCTCCCATACAGCAGGGATCACAGTATCAAAAGGATTACTAAATTAGTCTTAAAGGCGTTTATGGAACAGGAATGGGAGGACTGAAGTTAACTGTTTAGTCTACACATTAAAGAACCCATCAGGAGAAATCTTTGTTTATCATTGACTTTGGTCATTAGAGCGATCAATAAAGCACGTGGGTAGATTTATTTCTATGGTAAGTAAGTAGAGTTAACCACATGTTTTAAGTCTTTGTGACTTGGTTTCATTTATACTGGTATCTTACAGATGAAATTTTCCTTTCAGAGTGCCCAGCCCAATTAGTAAATTGACAGTTTTATGTCAATAGTTATAACTCTTCCAAAGTGAAGTAGCTGACAGTTTGCTGAACTGCTCTCCATTTTGTAATTAGGAAGACTTCCTACATGCTACATACTTAAAATCAAAGATCAGAAAATCTTGTCTCTAACTGAAAAAGTAGGCAAGTATAGCAAAAAAATTTTCATCATGTTATTTTATTGATCATTACTTTTTCTTTCTTATGACAGGAATCTTCACTAAAAAAACCACAACACCAGAAAACATAGAGTGCACCCTCAGCAAGTTCGCCGGTGACACCAAGCTATGTGGTGCCATTGACACGCTGGAAGGGAGGGATGCCATCCAGAGGGACCTGGACAGGCTGGAGAGGTGGGCCCGTGCCAACCTCATGAAGTTCAACCAGGCCAAGTGCAAGGTCCTGCACCTGGATTGTGGCAATCCCAGGCACAAATACAGGCTGGGCGGAGAATGGATCGAGAGCAGCCCTGAGGAGAAGGACTTGGGAGTGATGGTGGACGAGAGGCTCAACATGAGCCGGCAATGTGCCCTTGCGGCCCAGAAGGCCAACCACATCCTGGGCTGCATCAAGAGGAGCGTGGCCAGCAGGTCGAGGGAGGTGATTCTGCCCCTCTACTCTGCCCTGGTGAGTAGAACATAAGAAGGACATGGACCAGTTGGAGAAGGTCCAGAGGAGGGCCACGAAGATGATCAGAGGGCTGGAGCACCTCTCCTATGAGGACAGGCTGAGAGAGTTGGGGCTGTTCAGCCTGGAGAAGAGGAGGCTCCGGGGAGACCTGATAGCAGTCTTCCAGTACCTCAAGGGGGCCCACAAGAAAGTTCGCGAGAGGCTGTTCAGTAGGGCCTGTTGTGATAGGACGAGGGGTAATGGTTTTAAATTAGAGGGAGGTAGATTTAGATTGGATATTAGGAAAATTTTTTACAATGAGAGTTGTAGAGCACTGGACCAGGTTGCCCAGGGAGGTGGTGGATGCCCCATCCCTGGAAACGTTCAAGGCCAGGTTGGATGAGGCTCTGAGCAACCTGATCTAGTCAGGGATGTCCCTGCTCCTTGCAGGGGGGTTGGACTAGATGACCTTTGAAAGTCCCTTGCAACTCTAACCATTCTATGATTCTAAAACAAAAGAAAACCAAATAAGATGTTTGTATTAAGTTCTGGTCTTCCTTTTTTTTTTCATATCATATTACAGGACACGCATTTGCAAGAGTAATCCCACCGATCTCAACTAAATAATAAAGGCTTATACAAACACACTCAAGATAAAGGTCTTCAGAGTCACTTCATCAGTAATATCTTACAACGGGTGCTGCGTTGCTAGTGCAAAAAACTTGTATAAGCAAAAAACTGATTAACAAGGTATTTCAGTGGGCCCTCCCCATCAAAAGTGGGCATAAAAAAAAAGAGAATAAAATGAATTCAAATACAACTGCAGCTGAGAAATTGAACTGACAAAGTCCTGCTGTTGCTTGACTGCTTGCAAGGAATGTAGTTAAACATTAGTCTAGAAAGAGAGAGAGAGAATCTAATGAAAGAAGTGGATGCAGAGCCTCCTGAAACAAACAACAAAATGCCATTCAAATAATCTGTCTGACTAATGATTTCTAATCTATAAGTGCAAAATATATCACTGTCTAGATAGATTAAATGCTTTTTCAAGACTGAAAGAAGAAAACTATCCCTAACCACACAAGGAACCAGCCCCTTCAAGTTGGAGAGCTCCAGGGAAACATCAGCCAGAGGTGAAGTGCCTTCAGGATCTTTAGAAAATTCTTATGTCTTTGAGCTCTCCATAACTAAGCAGTAGTGTCAAAACTAATTAAACATATTTGAAATTCAATATGAAAACATGTTGGTGATTCTCTAACTCACAACAAGAAGGGATTACACTGAACTTTTCCTTCCTTAAGGAGAATCTTTCAAAACAGGCTACACAGAAGACAGATCTTATGTGTGAAGATTTTGGTGCTTTTTTTCCCCCAATTACAACTATAATTTCATGTCAAACATTGAAACTATTTAATCTAAAAGTTATGTCCTACAGAAATATTTAAGCTTCATACATTTTAGGCAGAGATCATCTGGCCAGCCCTGCAATTTGAATGAATCACAGAAGGGTTTGGCTTGAAAGGGACCTTCAAAGGTCATCTAGTCCAACCCCCATGCAGGAAGCAGGGACATCTCCAACCAGATCAGGTTGCTCAGAGCCTCATCCAACCTGGCCTTGAATATTTCGAGGGATTGGGCATCCACCACCTCTCTGGGCAACCTGTTGCAGCGTTTCACCACCCTCATCATAAAAATTTTTTAACCTCTATCTGCATGGGAAATACTAAATGAAGTAGTACACAAAAATACAAAAACTAAAATCAGCTGATATACAAGCCAAAGATTACAATTAGCATTTTGCTAATAATGCTAATTAGACATACTGTAATTAATCTGAGTTGTAGTTAAACGAAAGTAATAAACCAAAGATGTAAAATTTAAAAAAAGTCCAAGTCTCATGAATATTCCACAGTAATAATAGAATTCAGGCGTGGCAATTGCATATCATAGTGTTCAATTTTAAATGTTTTTCTTCGACAAGGATTTTAAAACATCTTTTGACAGAGAGATGATGCTAGCGCATTCCTGTTATAGACAATAGCTGGAGAAGCCATCAACTCATCCATTCACTTTCATAAATCACCGTTAGACAACACATCCAGAGATCTAAAATCTAAAGTAAAAGGGCCACTAGCAAGAGACTAACTTCATAAGGTGTTCAAGCAGTTTTTTGAGTTACTTCAGTTATTAAAACTGTAAAAAACAAGATTACATACTACAATAATTGAAGAAAATAAACTGCTATATAGTCCAGTTTTGATTTTACACATAATCAGAAATCCTGAAAGACCAAACTATATCAATTTCAAAAGGTAAGGTAATAGGATATCCTAAGACTTAAAAAAACCCAAAACAAACAAAAAACAAACCACCAATGAAATAACATTCACATCTTCGCTTTTTTTTTTCCCCTGAGTGCTACAATTGTTTTAAATTTTACATACCCACCATGGAATTCACAGGTGAACATATCTTTATTTTAGGTATTTGGAAATATAAGAAACCCTGCATCAGGTGGATTATTCACATTCATTCTAGCTATAATACATTTAGTCATAATAGTGAAAAGGAACTAGATCTGGCACTTTAATGAGAACACAGGTGTGCAGTACAGCACACTACATATTAATAAACAAGAACGCGCAGAACTTCCTCCAACACAGGCATGAGCCCAGGCATTCAATCCTACACAACTGCTGTTTAACTGTGTTCCACCTTTCCAGGCCTTACACACATCTCCAGGACTCAATTTCTATATTAGGTACAACTTTTCTAAATTGTTGCTTTATGCTCTTTATTTCAAGCTTTGGTTGGCTCTGTTTTTAACAGACACTGCATCTGCAGAGCAACTAATAGCCCAAAACCGCAACTCTGTAAACAAGTTGATTATAATTTGAGGTAATGGCTTCTCTTTGCAAAGATAAAGCTTATGTAATCCTATGAGCTCTAGAGAGTGCAGATTGTAGAGAAGAAAACACAGTGGACTATCTCCTTGTGGAAAAAAAATCGGTACCAGATACTACACAGTGAACAGCTTTGATGAAAACTGAAAGGCTGGAATACATTAAATCCTTCCTGGATGATAACAGAACTACTCACCTTCATATAGCTTCTTTATCCCTATCTCGCAAGTTCTGAGGTCCTTTATTTGTCTATATTTAGAAGTAAAGAAAACCTATAAAAGAGTTGCCACCTGGAGTTAGGTTGCTCAGGGTTTTTTTGGCAGTAAGTTTAAACAGGATCCAATGTCTCTTCTCATAACTTCATTAATTTGGAATACCAGTAACAGCCAAAAACCAGTAAAACGTTACATTATAAATACACAGAACTCTAATATACACTAATAAGAATGCTATTTTACACACCAGTATTATGTTACCTTCCTTTTAATTCATATCAATAGCCTTCCATTGACTCCACTTGAACAATTTCTGAATTGCCAATGCAAGGTCCTAAGTTTTCCTCTCATACAATTTCTACAAGTTTGCAAGTTTGCACACTGCTGGAACACCAAACAAATATTCTCCAGCTATTGTGCATTTTGACAATACATTTATATCTGGGGGCGGGGGGGGAAAGACTACTTAAAAATTCAAACAAGATAAAGAACATTCACGCACTCTGATTTTTGCGCTCTCACCTGCTACATTCTTACAACATTCCTCAGGTAGGAAAAGATACTTCTGAAAAGAAATCTTATTCCTTAGAGCTTTGGTCCTACCACCACATAGACTACAGATAGACATTTATGCATTACAATTATTCATAAGCATTTAATTACACTATGCAAATATCCACGCACTGCCTTGGACAAACTCCCATCAGGTGTAACTCCTTTGAGATAAAGAGTCACACAAGGACAGAACACAATCCCACTACAAATGGGAAGGAGAAGATCACAGTTTTGTAGTAATCTACTGTCTTATAGAAAGGGTTTGTAGTCTAGTATCAAATAGGAATAGCTTTGCACTGGGATTTGAAAAAAACAGGCTTTTGTTCAGAGCTCTCACTTGTCTACCGAGTGGCTACGGAAAGGACACTTTCCCCCTTTGCCCAGCTGTTTCTAGATCCATAATACATTGATTTCCTTCACTGAGAGCTATTAAGAAGTCCTCACTTTTAAATTTACCATAACCCATAATTTAGCATAAATTTAACAATACTAACAACATTGATTTAAAAATAAAAATTATTACAGAAATGAAAAACTGAAGTTGTCCTACTACAAAATTATGTTTTCCATTGAAATAAGAAAGATTTCTTCTCTTCTCAGATCTTAAAAAAATTAAAATGAAATTTAAAAAAAAAATTCCTGAATTAGTATCGTTGATCAATATTACAAAATAACAACATAAAATATCAGCTCTGTACTTTAATTGTATTTCTCTTCAACAGACTTAAAAACTGTATTTCCTAGTACACTAGGGCAAACCACTTGACTTTAAGCTCAGAAAACCAATTGTTGTCTTTTACAATCACAGTTTGCAATTAACTTCTTATCCTTAATGTAAGTATAGAATTAATCTATCAACTCATGCATTGTCGCTTTACTCTAATTATACTGCATGATCACAGAAAACACACTGTGTTACGGAAAATAGGTATGTGTTGGTAGGTCTCCATGCATCTGCTATTTTAAAATATTTCCTTGGAAAGCTAACCCAGGGGGGAACAACAAAAAAACCCACCACCAGCACAAAAAACCCCAAACCTTATCAGCTCCTTCAAAGCCGCTTTATGTTTTTCATGACAGCAATCCCCGTCAGCTCAACTTGATATGCATATGCCAGCTACATTCCGCCTTGCCTCATTTGTTATAAAAGCAATGACCTTTCAAACACTTTCCCAGTCTTCCTTTAGAAGAAATGACTACAAACAAACATGCGAGTGCCAGTGAAGTGGAAAATTAACCTTTTGAAACAAGTAAACCATGCTCCCCGCCATATTAAGAAAAGCATAAGACTGAACAACAACAACAAGCATGCTGAACCATGTAAGGCTGATTTTGCAGTGCGTGCTCCAAAAAAAGTCCTTGACATTGCTAATGTTTGTCTTGCATACAGGTCCCAGAGCCAAACCTCTGTCTGGAAGAGATTTGAACTACCATCCAGAGGCATTTCAGGATCTGAACCAAAAGGTTTACAGCATTACAATCCGGTTAATTCTATTGCTTCTAATTCCAGCTGGACTTAAAGTCTTATCTCTGCACTCCAGGCCTTCAGATACAGCCTATCACCGTAACACCAATTCCCAGAGAATTCAACTCCATGACCCAAGTGAGATTAAATCCCTCCAGATAGCCCAAGTAAATGGCTCATAACTTGTTTCTGTCACTTTCGCTAATGCCTTTGTAACATGAAATAAGCCAGCAAAGGTGTAAATATCTACAAATTATTAACTGCACTTTTCCCCCTGACTCCTATCAGTGATTCCACTTGTCTGGCTCCTGCTGAGAACATCACAGATATATACAGGCTGAACTTTCTCTTTAAATACTGTGCTAATCAGCTACTGAATATTTGTACTTTATCAACCTGAGTGCTGTTATTTTTGGTGAAACACACAAACAGACACAGAAATACAAATAAATAGAGAAACACTGAGGGGAAGAGGAGATGCGTATTTGATGCTAGTTGCACTTAAACTCCCTCAAGCCAGGTAATTCCACAGCAAATCTCTTATTAAGTAGTTTCACCCAAAAGAAAGCAGACATAAGCTAAAAGGGAGTATTTCAAGTCTACTCATCCTGACACACTTAATTTATCAGGACACATTTATTTTAATGAACTGAAAATATGATTACCAAACAATCATTTAAGACAAATGGAAGAAAAAGGAAATACCTTCCTAAAAATATTGTAGATTAACGATGAGAAGTTCCTGTGCAAATTAAAGCCAAAACAAAAAAAAAAAAAAACCACAAAAAAACAACCCTGCACAATCCCGGGAATTACTCTCAGAAATAGCTGTTAGTAAACAAAGATACAAGTTTTGATTATTTTTTACTTCAGGTTTTTCTTTTGTTTGGTTTTGTTTTCCCAGGAACAGGAGGAGTTCGTAGTGAAACAAGAGGAAGCAAATTGAATGATTTTTCTGAACTAGTCTCCAGCATTGGAAGGAGAATTTTCCAACAGGAGAATTTTAAAGATCCAAGGTGAAAAAAAAAGAAGAAACATTTAAGGGTCTGGATATTGTAATTTAAGTCTGATAAAGATCTGTCTGTCCAGAACACTGCACAGAAACACCTCTTTTATTTCCAGGACAAGAAACAGACCCTCAAAAGCCTCTGAGCAGCAGACATCCACCTTCAAACACTCCCATTACACAGCACTGATAGTTTTCTCTCAGTGTTTCTCCCAGGAGTTTCCCTTGCTGACTGTGGCAGAAAAAAAAAGGCAAGGAGCATCACATGAACAGGCGAGCAGGATCCTCACTGATGGTTGTATCTCACAAGCAGCTCAGTTCCCCAATCTGGGTGATGGCCAGCTGGGGACACTGGGCCAGGGCCAGGGCCAGGGCCAGAGCCATTAGTGGATCTTAGGTGAGGGCTGAGACCGGGTACTGCTGCAGGACAAAGTCTTTGCCCGGTGTGCTGAGACAGCACCTGGACTCACTTGCAAACTACGCAGAAGAGGGAGACTAGGCTAATCCAGGGAAAGATTGAGGCAATCCTGAGCTGGGAACAGGAGCTCTGGTCTCCGGAAATGCCAATGGCTCTATTTAGGTCAGATCCTTTCTGGTAGAATGGGGGCAATGTACTGAGGTTACTCACATCCATATTTTGTAACTGGATACTGGGGTGTACTCATATAATTGCTGGGAAGAGGCACAGTGAAATTCTTTTCTGGCGGTATGTCCAGACAACACTGTATCCCCAACTGCTCTCAGGGTGCTCCCACCTAAATTGGCTAAAGCAGTTATCTGAAAATGACTCAGAACTAAAAAATGCCAAGGAAGCACTTTCTTTTAACAGTTAAAGCAGTCAAGGAAGCTGAAACTCTGTGTTTCTGGCTCATTTAGGTACCTCTAAGTAGAGAAGGACATTGTGCCTGTGCAACGCCAATGAAGTTAGATCCGCAGGGGCAGCCAACAAAAGGGAAATGACCCAGTGGCAATGAGGCAGGTGACTCAAACTTGGTTTTAATATTACTAAAAGACAAGAAAACCTAGCCACAGCTCGGTTAGTTTACTGATTGTAAGACTGTGATCATACACTAGAACACAGAGTACCTTGGTAATCTGTGTGGCACAGCATGGTAAAGGTACAAAACTGTTCCCTATGTTTAATAATCTGTGCATTATAACTCATGGAATAGAGATCCAAAGAGAACTCTGTACATCCATCAGCACCCCACGTATTTTGTTTTACTTGAAGCAAGCTCTGTAACTCTGAACAAGGTAAATGATATGATCTATTAACCCAGCTGGGGATGCATGTTTATTGGACTTCAATAATACTTATGCAAACTACCAACTTTGTTTATTGGTATTTATCCAAAATACTGAAATAACAAAGCACATTTTATTTCTACTCCCTGTTTACCCGTTTTAAGTGCTACAACTTTTTACCAACGACCAAGGCAGCATTTTTGCCTACATTAACATAAATTTTCTATCTTGAGATAAAGGTTCATATTTTTAAAGTTTTTTAGACATTGTGCCACTCAGTTCTGGAAGGCTTATGCAACTAAGATGGCAAAGACTCACTGTGGAAACTGTGAGGACCAGTAAATCACAGTTCCACTGACACTCAGGCCCCTACTCACCTATGACACTTTAAAATATAAGTTATATGAATCACATGAACATCTCAACACTGAGCATACAAGCAACTTAATATCTGGGAAAGTCTGGTCCAGAGACGTCTACAGTGGTATTAATTTAATCAAACATAGACATCTAAGTAAGACTTCCTAAGTTCCCTTTCTAATGGAGAAAAATACATAGTTTCAGAGTTGGACGCATTCTCAAGTAGATGTCTAGAACAGGTCAGATGAATTGCTTCCTGTAATTGTCTATTCATTTTTATCAGTAAACAGAATGCAGAGTTAACTTAAACACAGGTGTCTACCTGATAAATGTTCAAGTATAGGTGAGGTAAATCTATTTCTTACTAATATTCAGATGAAAGAAAACTGTGGTTTCTCTGCTGCTTTTGATATTAAAAATATTGAAGAGTTATTTTTCATTTAAACAACTGCTGTTATTAATTATTTGCACCTTTTGGGGATATCTGAGGTCAGGGAAAATCTGATTCATAATAAAAAGGGCTTAGAGCGTTGATGTGTCTTTAGCATATGGTCATAGAATAAGTAAGAATGAAGCAAGTATTTGAATCCTAATAAAGGCATATTAAATAAGGCATAATAAAGGGAGTCATGGAGATGGAGCAGCTTTATACCAATATACAGGAACGCGGCTGATGGGAAGAGTTACTGTTTCTATACTGCACAAATTCCCTTGGCCGTGATGCTAAGTATAGAGCTTAGGTCCACAATACGTATCTGATGGCAGAAGGACACAGGAACAGGCAAGAAATCTCCAAATAGAAATAATTTCAAAACTGAATAAAAAAAGTATATTTGTGGGGGTCAGAATGAGGTCTTTACACGTCACCTAATGTTCAACTTGAAAAAAATAACCTGAAATTAGCATGTTCTCTGGCCTAAGGATGAATAAGCAAAACTTCAGGCTAAAAGAAATGTTTGCTTCCTGGTTTTGCTCATCTGGAGGATGCTAGGAATACTAATCTGAAATTAGATTTACCAAATTATTACAACTGTATTATTGAGCGTCTAGTTAAGGCGGAAAGAAGTTTTATTTTATAATGGCTCAGTTAGATGCTTTATCTTAAAAAGAACCTTGAAATTTTATGCCTATGAATGATATCCATTCTTTGCTATCTAGCATATATTTTCATTTGATGATGTTTGGTTTTGGTTTTTTTTTTTTTTACTAAAGATGACAAAAATCTATCCTTTTAATGCATGACAACAGTTTGAACAAAATTAAAAAGGGGTATAATGTTTGGGTTTTCTTGCATGTGATTGCATGCCAAAATACTATCAGGCAAATTGATGAATACACCAAATACCAGGGTAGCACGATCATCTATCAAGCTGTAGATGGCTAATACATGTATGTTAGTTAATAGTATAATGCACATAAAGCAGCATTTAAATAAGCAACAAGTAGATCCTAGTATGTCTTGGGCAATAGGAGTGATCTTGAGCAAAGCTGCATTTCCCTCTTTTTCATCTAGATCTATAGAAGGGGAAGGTAAGGGATCACAGGGAATTTGTTTTGTTGTTAATAATTATTAGGCACAAAACAAGTACATATCCTATTTTTCTTCAGCCTTAAGTTACACCTCCATAATGCCGTGGCAATACCTCCTGATTTGAGCAGGTGTATATATTTAATATCAATAGTGAAACGGTTGGAGCATTCCCGTGAGAGGTCACGCTGGCTCAGTAACCTGCTGTCACAGCAGCTCAGCTGCTTAACCAAGTCAGAACATATTGCTGTGCCTTGGCAGGGAAGGAATTAAGCTTTCAGAGAAGAGGAAAGCTGAGTTCAGCCCCATTAGTCTTTATCCCAAGTAGCACACGAATAAATAGAGGGTCTTCATAGAAGGATGATTAAGTTATCTTAGGAAAAAAATTCTGATGAGAAAAATTAAAGTTTGATATTTGTAATTTTTGTCTTTTGCTTTTTAGCGAAGCTGACAGTGATTCTAACTATAGCAAAGGCTTAAGAGTATGCTCTCCCCAAAAGAAGCAGAGTTTAATTTTACTCTTTCCTAGTTGCATATTAGAGTCCATGGCTGTTACAAAAAAAAGGTACCAGGATCTCTGCTCTCTTTGACAACACAGATAGGAGCATCACTTTGCACTTTCAAAAGAGCTTGCCATTTTCAACAGCAGAACATACTTCACCCCAAAGTATCTTTTTTTTCTAGAAATGAAGCTGATATACTGCTAATTTATCCTACCAAACAGCTCATATATTGTTGATATACTTATTATTTTTAATATTATTAACATCTTTTTCTTAGAGAAACATTTTGTATTTTTCTCTCTGTCATTTCTGGCTCCAGACTGCACTTTCTTCTTAATTACTAATACAATACATTCAAATTTGAAATGAACAAAATAAAAATCAGTTATGCACAAAGCTGAGAATAAATGTTAAAATGTACTGCCAGTCCAGAGATTGGATATGAATTGTGCCTTTGCAGAGGTTTTTATTTCAAAGCTCTGTACAAAATGCAATTCTGAGACCTTGCTGAGTGCAGATCACATTTTAGATACCTGACTTAAAAGAGGACTTAAAGGTCATCAAGCCTGATTACATTCTGTTCAACACAATAAAGTGCAGCCATGTGTAAATTATTATTGAGCAAATTATAAATGATTCATGGCAGATTTTTCATTAGAATGTAATGTCTCCTTTGCTGTAAAGTCACCATTATGATCTACAGTTATTTCTTAGAGCTCTTTCTATTAAACTAAACAGGAGGAGAGATGCTTTCATTTGTACCATTTATATCTGCATAGAGTATAACCAATAGCAAAGTTACATTCAAAGCTGCCCATCCTTCTGCTATTTCAAAGCTCTCAATCACAAATTTAACAAGAAGAGTTGTTTCACACAATACCTAAAAATTTTGGTTCTGTTATTTGTTCTGTCAAGTTAGGATCATCATAAATAAATACAATTTCTTATAACTTACTTAAGCACGACTTTCTGTCAATCTGCAGCTATGTTTTTCTCTCTACACATGATCACCACCCCCCTCTATTTACTTCTTAAAGGTTACAGAAAAATTTCTTTGCCTGCTCTTTAGAAGATAGCTACTTCAAAGACTCTTTTGAGAATCAACAGCTTTTAACAATGTTTGATACAAAGCCAGAAAAGGGCATAGGCTCAGTAAGGGGAGCGGGAATGCTTAAGTTAGCATAGTAGGAAATAATTGCCAAAAATTCAGTTTACTACATGAATGAAATTCTCTTTTCCCCAGCTAACTCTCTCTTCCACATATGCCTATAGCCAACACTCTTCAGTCCTGAATCACATAAAAATTAATGTGTGAAACCGTCTTCTCATCATGTCTTCTTGACTCAGACATCATACGGTTTGGTGCCAGATGCAGGCTTAAGCTCATAAAAAGCTTCTTAATCTGAGTTTTGGCACTGAAAATAGCTGGGTATTTAGTTTACAGATTTAAATGAGCAAGCTATGCCTCTGCTCAGAACAAACACAGCAGGTACTGCACCCAGCCATCTTCTGTTGGTTTAGGAGGAGACAAGAAGATAGCACTATGTTTCACAGTACATAGTAATGGGAGAGTGATTGGCATTGGAAAACATTTGAAAGATTAAAAAAGAAAAAAAAGAAAAGTAAACTCCTTTTTTTTTTTTCAAAAGAAAAACATTAACAGTAGAGAGAAAATTATTAAAGATCATTAGTGTACAACTACCAAACAAACAAACTTTTAAAGAGAATAAGACAGTATATGAGAATGAAATGGTTTTGGGGCATCTTTCCATTGTAATTTAAATAGACTGTAAATATTTACTTCAAGAGTAACATAAATCCAAATTATACGTATAAAGAAAAAGCACAATTAAGTAATTTCTGCAAAGAATCTCATGCAGGATAGGTAACTGGAGGATATACTTATAAATTACAAAATAAATCATTTCAAGGATTTCAAAAGATAATTTTGGCTTTGTTTGCATGGTGGAGGGAAGCATGACAGTAAGAAACTGTGTCTAAAAACATTTATGTCCCACATTATCATACTAGAGGAGAATGTGAGATGACTTAGAATAGAATGTTTCTGGAACTTGCGGGTCCTGTTACAGAGCAATAGACAGGATTGTAAAGCAAAACTTCTAATTTCTTCACCCAAATTTAGAGCTAATGTTCCCTCTGATACATGGCAAATTTCTTAGTCTGAAACTCATTCTCAGAATCCTAACTTTCAGAGTTGCTTTATACTATATAACAAACTAATTACAGATAGATATTCAATAATAATTGTGATTACGTGGCTCTAGAAAACAGACTTTGGAAACTGAACACTAAGAATCTACATATATATTTAATTATCTTAATAAAAAAAAAGGATCTGATTTTGCAGAAAGTAAATCAATGGGTGAGTAGATACTCTGAAAAAGTCAATCCCATTTTCCATTTGTTTACATATCTAGAAATTTAGTTGCAACCTGCCAATACTTGGCTTCCCTCTCCTACATTAAAATTCCTTAAGCCTATAAACAACATTAATTACTACTAAGAAATGGGAGAGATTTTATCAATTCATGTTTCCTCTATGTTTTAAGTTACTTGAGTGAAGAATTATTACTATGAGAACTGTCCTGCAAGTAAGGTGGAATAAAGCCTTTTCACAGTAACATGTGCTTTGAAAATGGCCCCGATTCAGCAAGATTTTCAAGTGAATGCTTAGGATTTACATATAGGCTCATTGATTAGGGCAACTATATGCTGAAAACTGAACATAATTAAAAATGGATACGCGTAAAGAAAAAATCTAACCACTGTCTGTGGCTGCATTTCCCCAGTCTCATTCTAATTTAACTTCTGACTAAAACTCTAACCTAAAAAAAGTCATGCAGAATGCAGAGTCTTAGTTTCTGGAAATAAGCAAATAATATTTCATAAACTTTGGTTTCCTAAGATTGAAGTGTCAATTATTCAATGAGGCTTTTAGTAATACATTCCAAAAATTAATCTACTAAAACTACATCTATCTAGTTTTTCTAATGAAAAAATAATTAGACAAACAAAGAAGCAAACAGATTAAAAAGATGAAGCTAATATAGTCTTGAGAGTAAGGTTTGTGATCATATTACTCTTCTCAGTTTTCCCTCTCCTGCACTGACAAACTCCCTTTTATTTAATAGAAATTTCTGGTTTAGTCATCCAGGGGCATTTATAATATTTTTTTTTTTTACAAAATACAAAATCAAAAGAAGCGTCAGTAGAATAATTTGAAAAGTGACACCTACAAGACTCATACTGAACCATTTAACTTCCCACAGCTTCTCACACAATCTTACCACTGAAGCAAGAAATACACAGGGACTGGATGAATAGGTATTGCTGGCTCACCAAGGAACTCCTGACAGTCTTCAAGAAAAAGGAACTACTACACATGGTGAGGAATGGTGTTCAAATTTCAAACGTAATGGCTTTAACAGTATTACAGTGTATTTACAGATACATAGTCAAGACCAGAATCCTGTTCTTGGTTAATGATTTGTCATCTATCACCAAGTAAGATTTTGCAAACATTGAATATGGAAATCAGTCCTTTCTTAACAAGACATATATAACAATTGGCCATAAGTTTAAGAAATCATCCTTAACATTACTAAAATTGGTAATATTATGTCAAAACTATGGGTTACTGTGTATCAAAGATAAAGTAAAATTTAATTTTGCTTTTTCAAGAAGGTAATTAGTTTAGATCTGTAACTCTGAAATTCTCAAAGTAATATATACAAACCCAATGACAATCACTTGCTCTGTCAACCAATATATTAACCCTCATGCAAGTCCTTCTTTATATAACCAGTGCATCTTTAACAGCCTTATCCCAACAACTCAAGCACACGGTTAACTTTCAAACATAAAAACACTCTCCATTGAAATAATGAGCTTTGCTGCACCTGGGTTTGAGCCAATTATGTTTCCTGAGCCTTATTCACACTCCTGAACTTAAACAGTTGTTGCACATTTCAAGATGTGATGACAAGAAACACGCACAGTAAGCCATGTTGTGGATCCTAGCATGCACAGCATCGTGCTTTCAATCACTTCTCCGAACCTATGAGGGATGCTAACTCACTGAAAGCTAAGGAGAAGTCCATGTAACTTAAATGTGAGATGCATTTCTGATATATTTAACAAAATAAAAAGAATCTGAAGTAAAACAATGAGTTACAATGCATTATAAAGCAGTGTCAACAGGGAACAAAATCTGATCTGCAATGAGCTGCAGTACTTTGTCAAAGAATCAAAATCTGACCCAACAAATTTATTCTGCATTTGTATGGTCTACTGTTTTGGGTTTTTTCCCCTAGTAAGTTATTTTACTTTTATTTACAACAATTTCTCTCAGAATGCTTTCTAATCCTTTAATATTTATGTTTACTAGGGATAATAACTGAGAGTCATAGCAGAAGCTAATCCAAAATTAATTCCATTTTTATGTTTGTTTTATCTGTAATTGCATTGTAATAGCTTTCTACTTGGCCATGAGAGTAATTAAAATAAGACTGAAGTATCCTGTAACATAGACACTTCCTCCCAAACAGTATTATTATTGAAAGTATGTGTGTAGCTTCTTAGATACTGTGGTATGGAACGTCAAGAATAAAACAGAGGGACTTAAACTAAGCAACTAATCAAAACAAGCATGTTGCTGAGATGTCAGGGTAAGAAGCATGGTTTAATGGAGACAATCTGAAATGCAGATATGTATGACCATGCTCAGTGTTATTTGCTTATTACATAGATGAAACATGTTTCCAAAAATGTCTGCATGTGACCATACATTTGTATTTTTCCCTCATAAATCACAAGGATTCCTTCCTATTTATTTTCTTTAAATTATCTCCTCTCTGAAATACAAAACATAGTATAGCAGACGGACTAAATGAACTGCAAATCACCAATAAAAGCTATCAAATTCAAAGGTGTCTATGAAATATCTATTCTACAAACTATCAGATCATGACCACGAAACATGTTTTGTGTCCTAAAACAAACTTAAGATGTGCAGTAATAAATAAATATTTTTTAAAGAAAACAACCAGAAAAAGAAAAAGCCACAACTGTATTGTTACACAGGGGCTGGCAATTAGTTTAACCTGAAGCACATGAGTGGGATATATCACACAGGCAAAGTGAGAGATTTTGTTATAACAAAAAGCATTTTTTATCTAGGTGTGGCTTTTTCCATTACTTCTTAAGAGGACAAAAGCCTCAACCCAAACAATTCAAACCAAATTATGTGCCCAGGTACGGATGTATCCTCCGAGGCCCGTGCAAATTATTAGTAGAAACCCTGAAAGCATTGTATTAATAAAAAACAATGTGTTGCAAAGAAAAAAAAAAAAATCCATCTTCTTCATAACCTCTTGGAAATGCCCACACAATCACAGAAGTGCTGAGGTGGGAAGCAACCTCTAGAGATTGTCTTGTTCAAGCCCTTTGCTGTAAGTATGATCAGCTGCAGCCTGTTGCCCAGGACCATGCCCAGTTGGGTTTTGAATATCCCCAAGGACGGAGACTCCACAACCTGTGGAGCCCATGTCTCTCATGCTGTCACTGGACACCACTGAAAAGAGCACGTCTCTGTCTTCTTCGTTCCCTCCCATCAGGTGTTTACACATACATTTACTTGTATGCTAAACACTAAAACTACAGTGATTTTTATTATCATATTCATCTTTGCATTCCTATCTGTTCTCTTTCTTTTTTACTATTATTTCACTCCCTTCCCATAATCATTTTTTACCAGTTTGCTATTTGATTCTCCCCCTTTTCTGTGACTGCACTCTCACTGCCTGCCCTTCTTCTTCCCTTCCTTGCCCAACAGCATTTCTTCCACAGTCTATCCGATTCCCCCACCAACCCTTGTTTCTTTTCCTCTTCTTCTGTTTTGGATGGTCCTGCATCAACTTTCGCTGTCTCTGTCCTCTCATTACTTTCTCACTGCAAATGTATTCTCCCTCAGAAACATTTCAGTGACCTCTTCCGCTCTGCCAATACCCTCCCTCTCCTCAATTTCTGTTACTGATGTCCTTTTTTTCTCCCCTCAACCGAGACTATTATTTTCCACAGCTCCACAAGCTCTCATCAGTGCTTTTTAGGGACAACAGAGAAATGGCAGAAACTGCATGTCAGAAACCTTTCGGTGGTAATGAGCTCTGTCATGATTAACACTCACTTGCAGGAAAAGGCAAACTAAATCTATAAAATAACCACATGCCTGTCTCCCACAGAAATACAGGGCTTCCTCTCAAAAGAGGAGACTCAAGGGTTTATTGACGGGGGAGCAGCGAGGGGTCCACGGGGCTGCTTGGTGGTGGCAGTGGCAGCAGAGTAGTGCGGACATGGCAACTGGCTAATTGTGCTGCAAAGCGCTCGGCTGTTTTTCAGCTCCCATTCTGCATTTCATCAGAAGATGTCTTGGAGACTGTGGACCGGGATGTAGGTGATTCTTAGAGATATTTTTTGCTGCTCCTTCAAGTGAGGAGAAGAAATGGTCTGCTAGAAGGGCTAGCTCTTGCTGCATACCGCAGAAGCTGCTTTCATCTACGCTGAAAGTGGAAAGTTCTGAGAGGAAAGGCTTACGGAGGGCCAGAAGAGACAAGTAAAAGCCTATACAGCCTTTTAGGAAACCATTACAAAAAAAAACCCCAGCTAAATAACAAGAATTACAGAGTAAATTACATCCAAAGTACAGAGAATGACCCTACAAATAACTTCCTAACTTACATAATGATGTGCTTTATGACGTCAAGATAATTGCTTTGTATATGGTACAACAAATTTAATAAAAACACATATTAAATGAAAAAATCCTGAAAATACATGTTACTTAGAAACACTTTACATCAACTTTTGTCCACCTCATATTAATTTTTTAACACTTGAAACTTCATCAGGAATGTCTCAGCCCGTTATACTTCTAAGGTAAATTGCGTTCCATGCAATTTGCTACATGAAGCACCTTTCAGATAAAATACTAAAAACTAGTAAGGATCAAGAGCACTGAGCACCAGAAATTCTTATAGACTTAAAAGGAGTTGTACTTGCTCAGCATGTTTGAAAAAGACGAGCGAGTCCAGTTTCGCGTTAGTGTGCACACCAAGGCAGCACTGCACAATTTGCATATGCATAATTATTACCTTATGCCTTTATAAAGATACTTAGTAAAGTGTCACTTAGGAGCATTCAGCATGCCTTAAATTTTATAATTAACACCTTTTATTAAAAAAAAAGCAATAAAATGCAGTCGCACCAGTTTCTCTGTGTAATTGTTCCTCTGTCCCCACTGCAATAATGGGCTTCATGCACCATTTCTCTGTTTGCAGCTCTCTGACCTACGAATCAAGCTCTTCTCTATGATGGGAAAAGTCATGCCTGAGAGTTCTCTACAGTTAAAGCTCTCTATTTCTCTGCACCTTAGTTTAATCATGTGCAAAAAAATACAGGATAACAATTTCTATTTCACAGCATGATCACAAGAGTACACACGTTGAGTTAAGTACTAAGCAAGGCTTAAAAAAGAATAATCATATCTGGGAAGCTATTTCAAGTATTTGACAGAAAGATGCAAAAAGTCACTATAGCATGTAAAAATATTAAAAAAGAATATGCTTATGTAACAATCATATTTAATGTCTATATTCTCTTCTAGTCAAGAAAATTTCAAATATAAAAAGAAAAGATATAAAAAGAAAAAATTGAGGAAAAAAAAGAGCAAATCCAGTCTTTCAATTCATATTTTAGTCTATAACATCCAAAAGATATTTGTGGAGATGTCTTTGGATGGCAAAGAATGGTCCTTTAATCATGCAAATCTGTTAAAGATTCTCCTGGACAGCAGCTGGTAACTTGGTTTTACAGAAAGATGCTTTCCTTATTAGTATTTTCAAAACACAGTATTTTCTAATGTTCTTAAGAACGAATGAGTTCAGTGTGTGAGTTAGTTTAAAATCTCACAACAGATCTAAGACTGATTATTTTTTTAATTAAAAAGAGAAGTTTTCTGTGTATAAGTACATACAGCTTTTTCCTTATGAGCAAGATCTTACTCTGCCTGTTTACATGACCTATTCCTGATCCTGTTTTTTATCTGTGGAGTGTGGAATAAATATCTCAGTTTGGACATGATCAACAAAGATAAAAAAACTTCCTAAAACTGTAATATTCTTGAAAACAGATTATAACAAACAGAAAATAGAAATTTTTCAATAAAATATTCTGATTCATTTAATGATGTGATTCATACTTTGTTTTCTACCAAAACATTGTGGTTTTACATGAGATCTGTCGATCTTAATTTTGTATGTATTTTTAGAGTTAAAGCTCTTTCAATGGATTCTGGAATGTATATATGATATGCAACTTCCCAAATTCATAAATAAATGATTTAGTAAAGTACAATGGCTCATAATTCCTAAACGCTTCTGTAAAAACCCCAGTGGAACCTGAGCATGATTAAAAATCATGCTATTGTGTTACTGACTGGTGAGTATAACCTGAAATGCTTCTGAACAGAAGCTTCTCCTCACAGATAATTCCTGAACTGTCCCCACCGAAGCACAGTATGCACACTGAATATCTAAAGAGCACAGAATATATGCCTTAGGGTACAATAACGGGAACATGTAAATCAATCATCTGTCCCATGCTGCTCATCAGCGATTGACGCAAACATTCCCACTGACTTGAACGGACTTTGGATCAGATCCTAAATACTCCCGGGTCTTTTTTTCAAGACATTGCAGCAATGAGGAGTTAGAAATGATTGTCTTTTTTTTTCTCTTAGACTGAAGCCCAAAGACTGCAGGCATAATTCTCGATTCTCTGGCATGCACCCACAGTCCACAGATTCTCCCTCCGCGCTGGTACGGGGAGCAGGGGCAGGGGCAGAGAGAGAAGAAAATCTGCATTTGATCCTCAGCCTTTAAGGAGCACCTGTCAGAATTTTGTTCCTTTTAGAAACGCAATACAAAGACTTCTCAGGGCTGGAGCTGAAAGTAAATCACTGTACTGTTATGGCTAGTTGCTCAAGTCATGTTTATGCAAGAGTCACTTCTCTTAAAAATGCCACATGCTCATTGTTATGAGGGAAATAGCATGAAGAATATTATTGTGTGACTTAAAAAATGGAAAAATATCAATTCAAATGACAGCACATGAAATTATCTGCCTCTCTTGAGGGATTTTTTATGTTGAAAAGGTGAAAAAAGGACGGGGAATGAGGAAACTAGGGAATGACAATGAGACAGAGTAGAGGAGAAGTTTATTATTTCTCCCACTTATCTGTGGCACAGCTAAGTCACTGACTCTGGCAGCTCTATACAGATGATGCTTTTTAAGCATGAACTGTTCTTGAGCGGTGTCTCCAATTCATTAGACACACATACACTTCACTATAACATCAAGCATTAGTTTATTGTTTTTCACCTTCCCCCCGCTACACTGCTGTACAGCAAATGGCAGCTTTTACTGACCTTTTACATCAGTAGCTTTCTCTTTGGGGTTTAAAATGGATGTTTCAGAGCACTGTCCTTGCTTTGTTATTTAAGAATATGAAGTACCATGACTGTAGAAGATGATGAGGTTACTGCTTGCTACACATGGCAACCTTAAAACAGTCAATGTGAGCAAAGCATCGCAAGGTGGTTCCTTTACCATTGATTTGCCATTTGTATTTTTCAAAACTGTAACCTTATCTCTCATCAATCAACCACTTGTTTCCATACTATGTTGTTATTTTACAGTAATGGTTAAAGAAAGGCAGATAAATTTGTATATCTGAGATAAAGTGTTGACTAGCAGTTGAGAGTAAGAGGATGTACCAGGAATAGTTCATATTTAGGAATAAATATATTAAAAAGATGCTACAGTTATCCCAGACTGAACTTTATGGACATGAGAAACTCAGAATTACAGTTGAGTTTAAAATTTCACTTAGGCTATATAAATCTAAAATTAAACTCTATGTATAGCAGTCCTGTTTTGTTACAGGATCATACCATTATTGTTACAGCATGCTCATCTTTGCGGGCTCAGTTTTTTAAAGCAGATTTTAGATTTGGGGGTTATACTTGGGTGTACTATTTCAGGTAATGTAAGCTAGGAAGACAAAGTAGTTCGTAGCTGTCACCCAAATTCAAAGGTCAAGGGAATGCTATGATCACCCATTGCTGCTACCTTACCTATCTGACAAATACAGAAACAAAAGACTGTCTTCCCTAAAATTTTGTCTCATGCTAAGTAACTAAGAAGTTAGCATTTCTATTTCCTGATGAAAATAGGACTATAATATCACATATTGAGATTTCACCTCTTCTGTCCCTGTTGCAGTTTAACTTTTACCTGCATTTTATGCAAATAATTAAACACTGTTGAGCCAGATACGAAGCACGGTGGAAAGCAGATGAGGTGTCTCACCACAGCTCCCGGGCTTCCTTCAGACTTTTGCTGGAATTTGCTGTGCATAAATATGACCTTGTCAATTTAGACTGGGAAGTCTCCTGTTTGTGGGCATACTGCTAATTGAATACAATTTTTTTTTTATCAGTTACAGAAACTATTTCACTCTAGGAACACTATCTTGACAGATGAGCAAGTCTGCGAGATCTTCCCCTTTCTTTTTGCCTTTTCATTCTAAGTTCACATTGTCACCTGTCAGCACAACTAATAACTAAATATGCAATAGTTTAATGAAACTCTGCCCCTTCTGCCTTTGTGCTATCTTAACATATTTTGTAAGACAATCCTGAAATATCTGGAACTTGCCTATAATGCTTTAATAATGTTGTATGATCCACTCGTTCCTTTGATCACTGTAGTGGTGTTTGCCGTGGAATTGCAAGGAGCTAATTCCAACAGGAGCTAATTGCTAGCAGACAAAAAAGCAGATAAATACATCTAAAAGCCCCTTTTCCTCACCCTCAGTAAAGTACACAGGTGCTATTTGCTCAGGACATGCAGAGATAAATATCGCAATTGTGCAAGACAGGGAGAAGCCTGGTAGAAAATCACAGGGGGAAAAAAACATGAAAAAAATCAAAGATCCTGAGAATGGTGAGGAAAAGGTCCCAAAAGGAGAGAAGGTGAGAAAATCAAATACTGCCTGGAAGCTGACTTAACAGAAGTGGAGTGTTTGGATTAAAACTGACAAGTATGGATACTTGTTTGAATTAAAATCACCTTCTCTTGTTATACATTGTTCCTACTATTGAGTTAAACAATAGTTGATTTCAAAGAAGCTGGTTTGGGTCACAATATTAATCTTTTCCCCAAAGAAACTGCAGAAATAACTCTAATTCAACCAGACTTTCTTGACAATTACAACCAGTAGCAAAACTGCAGTAAATTGGTGCGGAAGTCACAAAAGCTGGGGCACGGACTATTAGATTGAAGAATTCCAGAAAATGCTACAAATGCTACAGAGAAATAAATAAAACTACCTTTGTACAGCAGAAAACTGAAGTTTCAGTTTTGAACTGAAATGTAGCCATATTCTATAAACCCTAGAATGAAGTAATACTATATTTCTACTTTTTATGTTGTGAAGGAAGCACAATAAAGACAAGGGAATCCACTGTGAAGCTGCTTGGCTAACCTTGTCTTTTGAAAATGTCTCTTTCCATAAGTATATTAGCTAAATAGTAAAAAAGGAGAAACAACTTCTTCCTGAAAGCCTTTCATCTTCCAGACTTTCAAAGTATAAACAGGAGCATTAAGAAAAGCTATTACCTGGCCTGACACATTCACAAAAAAAAAAAAAAAAAAAAAAAAAAAAAAAAAAAAAAAAAAAAAAAAAAAAAAAAAAAAAAAAAAAAAATTATAAAAGAAGCAGAATAGGAACATTAAAAAGATTAAGCAAAATTCTGGAAATGGAAGTGCTTTTGGCAAATAACTATCTGCGGACATCATGAGTCTCACACCATGGGTGTAGTCAATAGGAAAAGAAAGAGTGTTAAGAGGCATAAGCTCTAGTCCCAGTTATAGTCACAGAAAAATTGAGAACTCCTTTGCAGCAGGCCCACTTAAATGTCCTGAGACAAATAGAAAAAGGACCGTGAGTCACGTAAGTGCTGCCTGCCCTGACCACCCTGTCTCCCAGCTTCATGCCCAACTGGAGGTGAATGGATGTCAGTCTCATCTGTAAGGGCTGGCCTTTGCCAGAAGCTATAGGAAGGCCAGTGACTGAGCAACCTGGGGAGCAGCTCCTACCAGTATGGGATTGCCTTCTGAAAGATTTAAGAATCAGATCCAGCTTTAAGAAAGGCATTTTTTTCTAAGAATCCAGCCTTTTCTTCTGGAAAGACAGGCTCTTTGCTGCAACACACCATCCCCACAGCTCAAATGTTTAGCTTTGCAAAGCTCCATTACATGTCTCCTACCTCTAACGCCACATGGCATTCCATACAGGAGCAAATAATTTCATTGTGTAATTGCTAAAGCTATTAAGTATAACAAATACAAGAGGAGATCCGCAAAATAATTAATAAGCTATATGATATGGATCTATTTCTCAAATATCTATTTTTTCACATTGTTGGTGGGATGCAGTAAGAATTATGCAGATTATTTTAACTAATAAACATGGAATTGAAAGAAAATGGGGTGATAAAAACCTGTGCAGTGAGCTTCACAGCCAGGCAAGGACATTTAGGTTGTGAGGTGAGTATTGGCAACACAGAGTAAAGACCTGAAAGCTGTCTCTTCTGCAATGGCTATATTGCTACTAACTTGTTCAATCCCATCTTTGAACAGTATGGTCTAAGCATATACAAAAATAATTGCTGTGGGTCTTGTTTACAAGATGTAACACTGAACCATTCATATATATGTATATAAATAATACGTATATTTCCCTATTATTAGAGGAGAAATTTTATAGAGATATTTTTATTATTGCTCTGAACTTTATTCATTCATTCATTTTTTTGTATTCTGGGTTCCCTGTTTTCTTTCTTTGAACTTCAGTCGCTTTTCCCATACCTACACTTACATCTCTTCATGGTGTAAATACTGTTTATGCCACTGCTCTGACTGCTAGAAAGTAAGGTTATCTCTTGATTAACTTTGATATCTACGCTGTAAGAGATGCTGTGTATTTAGACATTCTTCCTCACGATATAGTGAGAATGTAAGCAAGCTCCAGTGACTAGCCAGCTACAAAATGACACCAGTCATCTGTCCAAGCAGCACAGACTACAGAAGGCCAGCTAGCATCATCTAGCACGACTCAGTGCCTTACTTGTCCTAGGGACAACATGTCATCACAGGGGATCACACAAAATGAAATATTTTCCAAAATTATTTTTCTGAAGTTTTTGTCCTATGTTTCTAAAATCCTATTGCTTAATATCTTGCTGGTAGTACTATAAATTACACCCAGAAAAACTAGTGAAAAAGGAAAAACACAATATTGGTATCTTACTACTTGCATTTCTTGGCTTTCTGCAATATTAAATTGCAGAATGAAATGGCCTCATTTTGCATTGAGACCATTTCATAGACAATAGAACAATATTCCTGATTGTACTGAATATGATGCAGCTAACAATAACAATATGATGCAGCTAATAAAATTGATTTTCCAGCTTCTCTCCCCCACAACAGTTAGCAAAGTCAGATGCAAATTGCATCCACCTGTACCAAGGAGATATTGGCTTCCAGAAGAGCACAGAAAAACTTACTGACAGGAGAAATGTCTTACTGTCAAGGAGAGTCTGGAGGATGCAAAGATTTTATAAACAGCCTGCACCCTCAAGCCTTCCTATTCTCGTGGGAGAATCATCTGCTTCTGAGGATGACATAACTGTGGAGATTTGGGTTTACTTCTGATGTTGTAACATTTCCCTGAACAGACTTTCCACCATCAAGAGAATAGGAAACACCGTGAAGCACAGGATCCTCAGCATTAATTGCTCACGGTATTTAAAAAGAAAACACCCAACTGAATTACAAAATGGATCATCGAACAATTTCAATCAAATCCTTTTTCAGCAAACTATTTTCTGTGAAGCTTTAAATGTCTCACTTAAACTAAAATAAAATTCAGACTCATATTGTCTCCCACTTGTTTAGACTTTAAGTCTAAGTGCGCAATGGGAAACAGTCACTAAAATTCATCCATCTTTTGTTCTCCATGAAACTTTCAGTATTAGATCTAAGCAAAATTATCAACACAAAGGCATCTTGTAATAAGTTATCATTTGAGCTCATGCAATATAAGACTCTGTAATGACCAATTCAGATTTTCATCTTGATTTTCTCTACCCAAGTCCAGAGGCACTTTCAGGTAGGCAAAGTTTATTTACACTAAGGAAAGAAAGGAGGTCGTTACTCGAACTTGTGAAATATTTTTCACCGTGTTTGTTGCCAACATGTTATTTGGAATTAAGTTATGATGTCAGGTATTTATTTTAGTTTAAAAGAGAGCAGCTAAACTCTTCCTCTTTGTTGGCATCAAATCACGCACTGAAAGACCAGGCCACCTTGCTTTCTTTTCTAGCCCAGTGTTTCAGAAAAAATAAAGAATCACAGAAACATATTATGACAGGTAATGATTTGCAAACATACAACTCTTTCAACATCTGCCATGTTCAGCTTCATTTTATAGCATCTGTCTTGGCAATATAAATTGTGCTTGGCTTCAGAGGTGCTCTTTGCCACACAGTGAAGAAAAACAATCATGACAACTGAAAAATAAAGCACAGTATGGGGGCTGGGAGAGAGAGTTAAGAATGTAAAAGCTGTTCATTTTTTCTAGCTTTATTTTAAAAGGAAAAGAGTGTTACGTTAGCTTTTCTGTATTCTTTAAGCAGCACAGTTTTGCCAATGGAAGAAAAGTGACAACTATTGCATTTATGAAAGGTGCCAAACAACCCCAAGCATTTCCAAAAGAATCCCCTGGAACAGCTGCACAAAAAGAAAGCAATTTAGTCCAGCACACACAGATGAATTATGTCAGTAGAAATTTATTGCTACAAGAAGTTTGTTTTTTCTACACTTAGAGGCTATATTATAAACATTCTGAGAAAAGCAGCAATTGGGAAATACAAATTTCACAAGAAAACTATGGGGAAGAGAAGGTAACTTTGTGTGGAATACTACATCATTATCACAACTTACCACATAATTAAAAGTGTTGTCTTAATTATTTTTTAAATCCTTGTTGTACTTAGAAACTTCTTGCTATGACCTAAAATACATAAAAATCAAGCTTGCCAGTATACCAGATACCATATACTATGTACAAAACCAGTTGTAATTTGCCTATTTCACTCAACTCTATTTTTCATAAATTTATAGACTACACATAGAAACGTTAACAATGTTAACACATACTGTCAATGTGTATGTAAGTATAGGAGCCTAGGTGCTTTTCTGCTTTTGAAAATAGGTTAACCAAGGAATTAAATTCTAATTTATCATAAATTATCATGCAGTACAACATTGTGCAATACCAAATATTTTAAAAGTTTGCTATAAGCAGCAGTAATGTTTTCCTTGGCCATACTGGTTTACATGTACCATACAGTACAGACCTTGACAGGTAATAAATCCTTGACACAAAACATAGTTGAGATTCTTCAATGGTGAATCGGGAAGAATTCCAAATACAGTATAAAAGCAAACCTTTCCTTGCTATTTGAAAATATAACATACTTTTCCTAAAGCTCAAAAAAAAATCAGACAAATTTTTCCCTTTGTATTATGACAAAGAGAGGAAAAAAAAAACCCCATTGATTCAGATGCTTACTACTAAAAACAATGTTAAAGTACATACACAAAATTTAGTTTGTGCTTTGATCTTTTCAACCAAATATTTGAATGTGTGCCTATGCCCCAGAGGATTTAACGAGGTGCCATCAATAATCAAATATAATAATTTACAAAGCTTACCCCCAAAGATCTTTAAAGTATCTACATATTTTCATCCAATATGCCATTTAATCCTGTTAAGCAAAACATTCGTTTATCTCATCTATGTCATAAGTCATGATAAAGAACTCTATGAAAATTACTAAGTCATTCTAATTTTTTTTCCCACATAATTTTCTTTCATTAAAGCAGAGCTTAATAATTGATGTAATTCCAGTAAGATGGAAAATAAGGTGTTCCAGGAGATAGGATGCAATCTTGGATTTATACCTTATAGCCAAATTTTCATCTCTGTTATGACTTCCTGCCTGTAAGGATCTGTAGGGATCTGTAAGGATTTAGATAGATGATTTCTATCTAAATAGAAATGATAGATTTCCCATAGCAGCCATGCTAAAATGAAGCGGCTTCTTCCTTATTTCGCTCAGTTGACTTCCTCTGTAATCTCCTAAGGAACATCCAAACACTACTCTGAAACACTAAGTATTGCTGGATAAATGGAAAGTCTCAAGAAGTCTGCTTCCAGTTTCGTAGCAGATCATGTGCCATGGCTTTATTAGATGCATGAAATGGAGCACTGTGTTTCCTTCCGAATGAGCTCCTGGAGGCCACCACGGAGGTGAAGTCTCAGATAGAGTCCTGCACATCCTTGGGAGTCTGCCCAAACATTGGCTTGCAGGGGCTGGGGCGGGGTGGGGGGGGGAAGGCATAAGCTGTCCAGAAAACACACTGCAAACAGCCTATTTTTGAGCCTATGAGCTAAATTTGTGCTGGTAAATAAAGTATAAATCACTGAACACAAAAGCAGATGGATATTAAGAAAATAACCGAAGCATGCTGGAAATGAAAAGACTCATCCGAGTTATAACTCAAGTGTGTAATCTCTAATACACACATTTATCTTAGAAGGACACTGGCAAGCTGTTCCTTATCACTTTTTCTGTATTTGTTACCAGGCTGCAAGCTCGTAGAACCTTTTGGATTGACAGCGAGAGGCTGAGTTCGTGACAGGCCAGAGGCCGTACTGCAAGTGGCAGGCTGAGCTCTCCCCACCACGATCTACGCTCCCACCTGCAACACCGGCACCCCTTGCAGGGAGCTTCTCTTTTTCACTTGCTTCCCCTTTTGGCCGACTTCTTCACAGAGTTGCAATCACAGAACAAAATGAGACAAAGCGATGTAACTCTTCCGTTGGTGCTTTGCTAATCCTTGAAACATGGCAATTAAAATCTGTTTCCCTAACAGGAAAAAGAAATCCCGAACAAGCGTGTCTATTTGTCAGTAGAAGAATGTCACAAAGATATTAATACAGTTTGGAAAATGACGGGATCTTACCAAAGCAAGCCCTTGTTACTCTACCGATACAAGCATGTTTTTGTAACACATCTCACCTAGCTCTAATGAACTGCGCTTACTAAACAGCTTTCTCCTTAGCAAACCAAGCCATTGCTGTACTTCTGAAATTTCTCATTAATTGTGTTTATAGGGGAACTTAAAACATCTTATGACTCAACAGGAGACTGAGTCCAGGGGAAATGCACACAGAATCTCATCAGATTAATGTAGTGCCAACCTATTCAGGTTGGCTTTTTAATTAGAGAGTAAATAGGAAGGCAAATAACGTGCACAAGCAGGAAAAATAAATGCATAAATTCCAGTGACAGATTATGTTTCTAATAACAACAAAACATGGTTGCTTGCCAAGGTTATTAATATAGTTTAATTATGTCACAGGTAAGATTTGGGTATAAATCATATTTAGGGCATCTCACACGAAAGAGTAAAAGAATTCATTAAAATGTGTTTGGACAGACACTTAATCATCTTCCATGGAGCAACTATTTTTGGAAACCCAGAGAAACATACCTCTGTCTCCAAAGGGACTGAAATTGCAAATGGGGACCTAATTTTTAAATCCTTTATCCCTGTAGAACTAAAGAAATCACTTCCTCTATAGGACTGGAAGGAGAGAAGAAAAATGAATACTTGGGTATTTTGAATAACTCAGAGGTACTCACAGGCTTATGTTATAAGCAAGATGAATGAGCCAGGAGGGGAGAGGGATAGGATGAACATGCCAGAGCAGAAAAGTAGATCACTGATTTTTACCATCAGACAGACAACAAACTGTGTCAGTCACGCATAATAAGCAACATATGATTCAAATTTCCCTTTAATTTCACGGACGTTCTGCCTAAGAGGGCTCATTGGTTTTGATTGTTTGTTTTTATTCAGGATGATTTGACAAAATTAGCTTTCGCTGTTCCTTCCTTTATTGTTGATGTTGTTATTTTGCACAGCATTTTAGAGAGAAAATGGACTGGTAAATGCTACTGATCTCAACAAAGTCAATGATATCCAAACCTTAAAATCAAATTGCTCAGAAGACAAACATGACATCCTAGGCTAGGATTTCCACTGTCTGCCCAAGCATCTTGAATCAAAGTGATGAAACTAAACCAATGTTTTCTATTAAATTCATCTTGTACATTATGTACATGTATATGCTATATATATATATATCTGTATGTTTGCCTTCTGTTTTATGTCATAATTGTAACTTGTTCAATAGCCACACAAATGAAACAAATGCTGGCTTGGTCTCTTAAAGCGAACCTTGTGTGAGGAACCAGAAGGCACTTGATGTTGACTCCTGACATCTGATCAACCCATGATACCCCTACAAAACATAGAGAAAAAATGACATTTTTAGCACTGCTGTGCTGCAGAAAGTACACTTCAGACATGCAAGCGATCTAAAGGTGAATTGATTTTATTCCTTTGTGTAGTATCATTGCTGAGAATTTTGTCCTTCACTATATATAATACTGAGCCTGTAGCCTATGAATTTCTCCACATTTTACCATGTAATCTAGAGAAGAATGGGCTTCAATTTTAAAATAATAATATACATTTAGAGCAACTTTTCATACATCTCTTGTAATAGTCTCCATTTTATATTTGCTGTAAAAGTATCTCAGACTACTTGTTGGAAGGAATGTTTGGTTAATGTCTAATATCAACTAGAATAAAAATGGATATAATAGTATAATCACAGGCCTTAAGTCTCGCAGAAGTTATATTAAAGTGTGTGTTACTAAAAAGAGTAGACTGCAACAATCTGGAAGGATTGCAACAACTACATACTCAGGGAAACTGTTTTTATCAAACTCTAAGGAGCACGCTTAACACGTGGTAAGAGATACAAGCAGAGCATAAAAACAAGACAGAATAAGGAGTCACCAAGCCCTTAATAAGAAGAAAAAAAAAAAAAAGAAGAGAAAATGCTTGTGGATTCAACCACAAGAAAAACTAAAGCCACAAGTTGAATCTGATTAAAAATGTGGCTTAGCAAAAGATCTGAAAAATCTACAAAGCTATGGACATTAATTTCGGCTAGGTCTGACATTACTAGGTAGTATTTCAGGAATAAACATTCAACAAAAGAAACTTCCCTTTGTTAAGTATGATTTTTCCTCTTAGAAGTATTACAGTTACTACTGAAAGTACAGTAGGTGCATTTAGCAACTTAAAAGCACTGCATTCTGCACTCTGAATACTGCTTGGAAAGAAGAATCTGAAGAGTGCAACTTCTTAACCTTCCAGCCTAATTGGATTTAATTTTTAAATGGATCTGCTTACAGACTTCCATAAAATTAATTCTGTGCTCAAGAAAAGCAGTAATTTGTGGAGGATAAGCCATATTTCGAAGGAATAGCGAATGAAACAATTAAATGTCTTAACTATAAAACTAATGTGAAACCTCAATAACAATGAAAAAAAAACCCTTAAAAAAATTCTGGTGGATAGCGCTGTGGCTGCCATGACTGAAGAAGTGCTTCCAATTTCTCACCAGACCAGAGAACGTCATTTGCCTTAGGGACAGTCATGGCCCATCGTTAAGACCCGACTGAAACCCAATGAAGTCAATGGCAGTGTCGTTGTCTGCTTAGCAATTGACAAATTAAAATATAAAACATAAGCTATAACACTGTCTTGAAGAATGTTGCCTCAGAATTATACTAGGTCCAGAAATCATGTCTGGAGTGTAAAAAGAAGGAATGTGATTTTCAAATGAGCATAGCAAGGGAGATGATTAAAATTTGCAGTATATTCTCATTAGCAGTTCAATACTGAAGTTTTAATAAAGCAAAATCTTCCTTCCCAGAATCTTTAGAAAAGAGTTTTGGAGAAGGTAGATCCCACCATGAAAAAAAACAATATATTTGTGATCCCACTGAATTTGAGAAATAGAAGGGAGAATAATTAATTACCATTATTAAATAAGGGAAAAATGTAAACATAATAATTTAAATCTACAGCACATGGAAAATGAAATAGGATCTTCTAATTCCCACTTCTCTACTAGTACGGCAGGACAGTGCTGTCATACTGCGATATGTACATATTGTGGTATAGATATAAAGTAGCACAAATATTTATTTAACAGGTGAAACAAAACCATTCCCAAAGAGTATTTTTTTTTTCATTTAAAAATATAATACAAAGCACCTATCTTACCAGCTTATATAAAGCACAAAGGATTATCTTCAGATGTCACGGTGGAAGCAGCTTCAAAAGTTGTTACATGTGACCCCCTGACAGGAACCTTGGATGCCCTAATTTTAGCCAACAGCTTTTCTTTGCAATTGGCTTTTTTTTTTGTCTGGAATTTTTGCTTGGAAGTTACCTTTATTATTTCAATCCTTCATCAGCTGCCTGCCTTGGAACTGTGTTGTAATTGTTTGATTAGGTGTAATAATCTTACTTTCCTACCTGCAACGCACTCTAACACAGAGAGGTGCAACTGAGATGACTAACATGATGCATTATTGAACAGCCTAAATTAAAAGGGAATATAATTAAGGTTGCTATCTGTCTGGATGATGGATGCTCTTTGCTTTTCTCTTTTAAAATCATGAATTTAGTTTTCTGTCTCACCAGTTCAGCTTGTAATTCCTCCACAAAAGATTTTTAATATGTTGTGTTTCCAGGGAAGTGGCAACTCCCTCCATCCCAATGACCTCTGATATTTGACATCCTGTCCCCTAAACCATTTTCCTGTATCTGATTATATAGAGGGAAAGGTCATACTTTTTACTTCAGATAACAGTGAGCTCATGGGAGCTGACAATCTAAGAAAAAAATTAGTCTGGAGGAAAATAAACAAAAGTGACCCCCTACCCTCAACTCCCTCAGCTCTTTGGGATGTCTGACCCTTTCTTATATTAAAATCCTTCAAAAAAGAGCAATGAAAATGAATTCCATAAGACAGGAAGAATTCAACTCTCCTAAAAGCCTACTGTGATGGCAGGAAAATCAGGAGGTAGCCCAAGAGGGAATCATACAGAAACAGATAAAGCTTGCAATGAAGTTTGCTCATATTATTATAGAATCATAGAATGGTTTGGGTTGGAAAAGACCTTTAAAGGTCACCTAGTCCAACCCCCCTGCAAGAAGCAGGGACATCTCCAACCAGATCAGGTTGCTCAGAGCCCCATCCAACCTGGCCTTCAACATTTCCAGGGATGGGGCATCCACCACCTCCCTGGGCAACCTGGTCCAGCGTTCCACCACCCTCATTGTAAAAAATGTCTTCCTTATACCTAGTCTGAATCTACCTCCCTCTATTTTAAAACCATTACCCCTCGTCCTATCGCAACAGGCCCTGCTAAAGAGTTTCTTCCCATCTTTCCTGTAGGCCCCCTTGAGGTACTGGAAGACCGCTATCAGGTCTCCCCGGAGCCTCCTCTTCTCCAGGCTGAACAGCCCCAACTCTCTCAGCCTGCCCTCATGGGAGAGGTGCTTTGCTTTCTAACTGGCATGTTTGGAAACTAGTAGTAAGATGGCCACTACAAGTGACAGCTACAAAGTACTCAAAGGTATATAAAGAAGATGCCGGTATGTAAAGAAGGTGAATTTACTTAAGGCTAGCCTTAGTTCAAGACAGTATTAAGCTATTGCCATAGTCAAGTTGAGAATTTCTCTTTAAAGGTCTACTGGGAAATTCACAGAGAAGGCTGGGCACAAAACAATAAAATGCAATACCCCTTGAAACATATCTAAAGGTAAAATGATAATTCTTGGGAATATATTCTGAGACCTACCCTTTCAGACATAAAGATAATGCTGAAAGACACGATGTGATGTGATGTCATGGCACTTGATGATACAGAGATGGGCATGTAACGGGAATTAAAAGGGTTAATATTTCAATTTTAAATTGAGGTCAATATTTAAAGTGGGTCAGTTTTAAAAGGGTCAAAATTTCACCTGTGTGGCTAAAAGATGTTGTATCACTGGAAAGGATGATAAAATGCACTTCCTATCTAGTGCTTGCATGACAGCAAATTTTTTAAATTCTACTTCCAGAGTGCTATTGACAAATACACCTGCAACAACCAGGGTAACAAATGTTTACACATTTTAGGGCTGTACCTTACTAGAGAAAAAAAAATGATTAAGCATATTAAAAAGCAGCACATAAGAGTAACCTGATAAGCAAGAGAAATTCATATTGTGGAAAAAAAAAAACGTTCCCTGAAAGTTTATTTAAAAGTTTTATTCTTGTTATTATAAAATATGTGCATTTAACAAATATCAATACATTAATCCTCAAATACTCTAGTGAAATAGGGATGCATTATTTCTCTTTTTCTGTTAGAGAATATAGGTTCAGGTTCCAGTTCAATGAAATATTTTCTAAAGTATGAAGTTTAAGCACTTGACTAATTCCAGTTTTCTAACTGAACTACAAGTGTCTTACTCATTCAAAACTACAGCCCTTAAATATCCAGGCTCATGAGTAAAAGGCTACGAGAGCCAAAATCTGAAGTTCTCTGAGGTTCTAACCTGCTGCCTTACCTGAAAGCTGATTTTTCTTCTTCTGTTCATTAAGCTCCCAAAACGAGCAGCAGAAGCCAAAGGCACTCAGAAGCATAACCAGGAGATTAGCAACACTGGTAAACACTGAATATTGAGCTATCAAGCATTAGCAGAGAGATGAAGCAGCAGACTATTATGGTTTTTTCCCACATCTTAGTCGATATTTCTTACAATATGTAACAGCAAACACCGTTGTGTTATTCAGTACATTCACAATGACATGTATAGTATTAAATATAGATCAGACAATATAATGTTTAACCTGTACGCATGGATCTGAATTTACAATGCATGCTGTACTGTTTTCTTTTTGCTCTTGTCTATTATGTACTCAATAATTCAAAAAAACAAGCTCAGTAAAAGAGCAGGACTGAATACCATGTTTCCCATATTATTATTCAGTAGGAAAAAAAAAATCAACTTGCTTAAAAGAACTGAACAATCGTATATTTTAAATACTGAAATGCAACCACCATCTGTTAGCCTCTAAGGCAGCTTTCATTAAGGCCATCACCTCTTTATGAGTCACTACAGGGAGCTATCATTAACATTAGCTATGATTAATGAGGATGTTGCCAATTGCAATTATTCCACTCTGAAGCTTAGCAACATTCTGACAGTGTCACATAGCCTAACTACCACTTCCATCCTCTCAGTTGCCTCATTAAATAAAAAAAAAAATAAAAATAAAAATAAAAAAAAAATCCCTGTTGCAGTTTACTTTAGATTATAATGCAAAACCCAGGCAATTCTGGGAAGTTCTCCTTGGTTGCAGAGATGAGTTGGTCCCTTTAGGCTGCCTCTGGAAAGCCCACTATAACATAGGGATTTTTAAAAATTAAGGTAAAAGGTGGAAAAACCTTTATCACACCACATTACATAGGAAGTTGACACATCACAGATTTGGTTCAGCGCTGAGGTGTAACAATTATTTTTCCCAAGCTGTGTATGAAGCTCTTTTACTTGTGAGCTTCATATACAAAAATGAAGAACGATCTGATTGCTAGGCCTAATGCAATCACAAAGCAAAGAAGCCAAAATGTCGGTCTAGGCTCTAACACTGTATATCTAAAGGAATTTAATCCTACTCAGTATGTTCCAGTATGCTGCTGTTAATAATACTGTTACTAAACTCTATTATAAAGAAGAAAGGTTTTGAGCACCTACTTTTCCCTATCCTCTGAACACACTTAATTTTTTTGGTGTTGTTTTTTATTGAAGCTAAATAGCATGGTGGGTTTTGTTTGGGTCTCTTGAATGGACACAAACGGGAAAAACTGGGTCTTTTCTGTTTGGTTCTTCCAACCAAAATCTCTCTCTTCTGTCAAGTGGGAACACTCCAGAACACTTCAACCAGAAGTAAACAAAACAATTGATAAACTTATTTTCTCAGGAACAGCATCCTGCGTTGGTCTTACTAGATTTTACTGACCATATTTCCACTTTACAGCCTGCCCAACATTTGGGTTTCATCAGGTACGCGCAGCATGGCACTGCAGTAAAACAACAGACTATTTTAATGACACAAAATGTATGTTAGGTAAAGGAAACAACTTTTGCTTGATGCATGGTTAACAGAAAATTAGAATACATTAGAAGGACGTACAAGCAGCCACAAAGGAACTGAAGGCCTCAACATTAACAAAGTGAGGAAAAGTACGAGACCTGGACCTAACACATTCTTAAAAGCAAAGGCACTTCTGTTGTTTTAAAGTGTATTTTAATATTATTACATAATAGTTCAGCATGTTGACATAAATAACTAGTGCAGGAAAAACTAAAGACTAGGTGAACTGTTTTATTAAATTCATTAAAATGGACTCTTTTGGGGTAGTCAAATATCTCTGCAAAAGTAACAAAATAACTCTCAAATAATTTTTTAAATGTGTCTTTGTTTAGGCACTTCTGCTCTGAGGTCTTCCAAATATAAATTTATAACTTCTATGCTAAAAGCGGTCTTTTATTTCCTGTAAATGCAAAAGAAAAAAAAATATTCTTAAAACATCATTAAAGCCGAAGCTTAACCTCAAAAAGAAAACTCATACTGTTAAATCTGTGGTACTCTCCTGCTGAAGGATTTCCTAACATCATTGGTCTGCCTTTGTGCTTGTTCCTTTCTCCTGGCTGCACGTTCTCAGGCGGCTTGGAAATCACTGTGCAACTAGAACGTACTGCTTGTGAAGTATTTGATGGTCCTTCTCCTCTAATCAGAGAGAGTCCCTTACTGCCAAATGACAAGACATTTAAAATACAGTGAGCAAACTGACCCTTAGTCCTGCTTCACAGGCTCCTGGCTTTTGGTCAGCTTAACTAATCCCCAGAAAAAAATATATTTTTGTAAATTTATACCCTAACTTGGAAAGGGCACTGTGAAATCCTGGCTATCTATAAAGACTGTATCCCAAACTGAATTTCCCATTTTTGTTCCTTATTTATATTATGTACTTTATTTGCCTAAAAAAATTAAGCTAGGCTGGTTGGTTGCATAAACTAATATAATACCAGACTTTAAATAAAACCTATTTTTATTAAAATAGAAAAAAAAGAACTTTTTAGAAATTAGAAAATTTTACTGAGAAATTAATTCTCCGCTTTATCAAGTTTCTTTTAGAATCTCCTGTGTTAGTACAAATCACAAAAGAACCATCTCACCATTTTTATTTACCAACAAACATCAGAATATTCTCTGGTACTGTTGAAAATACTTCACTTCAAGCAGGAATGTCCCTCCTTACGGGCTACACCGTGCTTCAGATGGAAACTATGAAGAACTTTATTTTGCCAACACCTGAATGTACCATCACAAATCAATTATAATGTCTTTGCCGAAGGTTTTGGTTGGAAGATAAATTAACTGATATGTAACTATTCATCTTTTACAGTCCCCATTTCTGTTGTACTGAACACTTTGTAAATATTGAAAAATAGATGCAGAAATAGCTATCTTTCTTCTGCTTCCTTCCATGCTGAGGATAAAATGTTTTGATTTTTTTCTAGATTTCTTGTTTGAATCGGTATGATAAAAAAAGATAGAAAGCAATTTACTGGAAGAGTTGGTTTAAGAAATTTGTGTTGCATTTAATTCTTAAATGCTCCCATGTGAAGCTTCCACTAGAATTCTGTTTCATCACCCACCTCCTCTACAGCATCTCCCTATAAAGACAGCTCAAACCACTCCCAGTTTTTTCAGAAGGGATGCACTGTGCTTTGCATCCTTACAAAGGAGTCCTCAGCTCATTTAAAACTTGGGTTTCAGAGGCAATCTGAACTTTTGGGAGCACAGACCCTGCATTTAACACACAGCACTGGCACACGAGGAACTTCCAGAGGACAAAAGATGTCCAGACACAAGGCTGAAGGAATGTCTTTGGTCTCATGAATCCCCAAATCTTCCATCAAAGCTACTATTGGCTACAAGGCAATATAAAGACTACCCCTTCATTCCTTTTGATCTGCCTGTTACTAGCTTTACGCCTAACAGTAACTATTTTCTACCACTCTAGATAGTCAAAGCGGAGCCTAAATATATAAAGTTTATTTGCTTCCAAAATCTTATCAGGAGCGAGCACACAGAATCCTTCACAATAAACAACGGGATTTTTGTATCTCATAGGACACTGAGGCATAAAATTGCCGTGGGGTGACTAAGCAAAATAAGATGGCCGCAGAGAAACTTCTCAGAGTGTCTACTAGGAGGATAGCAAACTGTGCAGTATCTGCATGCCACCAATGTTCTCTTAAAACCTATTACAAAAATAACCTAACACATAGAGCAAGGAATAGAAAGGATTTTACTTAAAGTTTAAAAAGTCATCAGAATAAATTGTTTTATATGTCTAGGAAGCCTAACAGAGTACAAGAGACCACTTGCTTCTTAATGGTGAAAGAGGTGATCAACTAACTACGCTTGGTAGAGGACTGTGTGTTAAGTAGATGTAGAATTATTGCTAGCACTAGAAAATTATCTGCTTTGTACTAGTTGGCATATGGCAAGATAAATTATACCAGAGTTTGCATATTTCAAGCATTCCTGAAAAGTAAAGTCAAGATCTGCATGGTATGTTCATGTATATGAGACTCCGCATTGTTATGAAAGGTGGAATCATAACAGTTTCTTAGGTAAAGATTAGTTAATTAGCAACTATTTATTGGAGGCGTCAAACATGACTGTATGGTCGGAGAAATTCAACGGAAAATAGCAGAGTACCAACCCTATGTGTTCAAAGGGACCTGTGGTTCCAGAGCTGGGCGCATTGCACCTGTAATTTCCAACCTCCAAGGTGCTCAGATGTTAAACTTCTTTTTTGTGGGTGACAGTGAAGAAAATTCTACCTACTGCATGCTAGTAGCAGGTGGAGGGAAAGGCAAAGACCCAAACACCTACTAAGAGTAGCAAAAGTGGCACAAGCAACTAGGAAATGCACAGACACACACAAAAGCGAAGAAGCCTGTGTTTAGGTCTATTTACCGATGAGAGTTATATGAATGTTCTCCAGTTTTAAAAAGCCTCCTTTTATTCTTCATAGGAAGTAAAAACTTGCTGAAGACCTTCTGTGGTAAATGTTGCTCATTTTTCCTCATTAATCAAATTCAGTATTTTCCCTACAGCATTTTCCTAATGACTATCACTTTCAACTATATACCCCCTTGTTTTTCTGTAGCCTAAATAACTGTGTTTAAAATCCATCACCACTAGCAGATACACACACAACTTAAATGACAGAGCTCCAGGCTGACAGAAGTGGGGTGCAAGGAAAACAGCAAAGCTGTAGCTTCTGCAGTTGAAGACTAATAAAATCCTGAAATTGTGCTTCAGCTGATTACACAAATAGACTAGGAAAAATTCTGATGGTTTTAAACCAGACAATAACCCAGAAAACGAACACAGCACATTGTGCAGTCCTAAGCAGCTCCATAAAACAGTGTGATACTTCCAAAAACCACATTTAGTCCCATAGGGCTGTCACTATAGAGCCCTCTGCGAATGAGACACAGTACCACTAAACAACGTAGCTCCTACTTAGTACTGTCACCCACCGTGAGCCGTAGGTCTTCGCAATCTCACTAACCGGCGAATACATCTCTCTAATTATTAACACAGGCACATGCTTAAACATTTTGAAAGCTAATTGCGTAGAAAATGAGCAGACAACATGTGCACAAGTGAATGGGAATGTGCGTGCGATGACATGTTGCACTGGAAGAGTCCATGCTGACAGCATTCCTAATTTCACGTTGGGATAAAAGAGAATGTAGGAGTCCCCAAAATATTTTTAAAAGCACATTTTTGAGAATGTATGCATTCATATTCTGACTTTACACTGAGCAACCTCTGGGGAGAGCAAGGTTCATTTCACAGTCCTCTTTAGATCCCAAGGTGCACATTCCTCAGACAAACAGAAAACACTTTTATGTTACTCAACAGTTGTCTATATCAGCAGTGACATCCAGCCCTCTGCTTAGAAACCTGGCATCAAGATATGGGAGATGCTTGCGAGGAGCAGCTGGAAAATGTGAGGCTTGCAATCAGAGACGGTTTTCTGCAACCTTTCTGAAGTTGGTAAGAGAATACTCAGCTAATATCATCTTATAATCAGGAGTTTCCCAGAAGGCATTAAATTATAAATTGAATTATATTCTGCCTCGAATAGCTTTTGTGTACTGAGAAGATGAAGACAGCACCTTTAGATGAACAACGATTTATTTCATTCTTGGGTACTTAATTCTAAATAATAAAATAAGAATCTGTTCGGTGGATCTAGAATGGCTTCTCCTGTTCAAAAATCCTCCACAATGTATCTTTTGATATGGAACACTCTTTCTGTCTCTGTTTCTGTACTGGAAGAATGCTCTACGCAACTTATGCTGAGAAGGAATACATTTCTTTGGCATGCTGCCTGCTGGAGTAGCTGTGTCCTAGGCCTCAGAAAACTGAATAGTTCTTGACTGTTGATGATTGCATAGAGGTAGAAAAATATCATTCATATCTCTGAAAAGCAATGTCAGATGTTAAGCTGTGAATTATACGAAATATGTGACATCAAGTAGGGATCACAGGAAAATGTATTCTAACGTGTGACTTTATTTCAATATAAAAACTGAGTTTTAATAAGATTCTTTAAGGGACACTTTAGTTGGACTGAGCTAGAAGATCCTCACTCATTGTTTCACTGTATTGTATACGATTCAAAGTATCTTGAAGGAGAAGTGGAATTACTCAGTTTATCAGTAACAAGTCTGCTCAAGCTCTCTGGTGACCCTTACTATCTGTTGAATAAAAGAATTCAAACACTTCAAACTAAAATATTTTTTTAATTATAAAGTGAGAATGGGCATCTACTCTAGATCAAGTGCATTTCTGCAGCTTTCAGGCAATACTAACAATGATTTTTCCTCAGATTTCATATGATCTGCTAATGTCTGAGGTCTGAGGTAACTTGAAGACTTAGTATGTATCTTTGTGACAATTCGTAGGCGAGTTCATAGAATCATAGAATCATAGAATGGTTAGAGTTGGAAGGGACCTTCAAAGGCCATCTAGTCCAATGACCCTGCAAGAAGCAGGGACCTCCCTGACTAGATCAGGTTGCTCAGAGCCTCATCCAGCCTGGCCTTGAATGTTTCCAGGGATGGGTCATCCACCACCTCTCTGGGCAACCTGTTCCAGTGCTCTACAACTCTCATTGTAAAAAATTTTTTTCTAATATCCAATCTAAACCTACCTCCTTCTAATTTAAACCCATTACCCCTTGTCCTATCAC
>WHYT01016740.1:47239-107688 GCA_009806455.1 Tetrax tetrax | reverse complement strand
CTGGACACAGTACTCCAGGTGGGGTCTCACCAGGGCAGAGTAGAGGGGCAGAATCACCTCCCTCGACCTGCTGGCCACACTCCTCTTGATGCAGCCCAGGACGCGGTTGGCCTTCTGGGCTGCAAGAGCACATTGCCAGCTCATGTTGAGCTTCTCGTCCACCATCACTCCCAAGTCTTTCTCCTCAGGGCTGCTCTCAATCCATTCTCCGCCCAGCCTGTATTTGTGCCTGGGATTGCCATGAACCAGGTGCAGGACCTTGCACTTGGCCTGGTTGAACTTCATGAGGTTGGCACGGGCCCACCTCTCCAGCCCGTTCTCCAGTTTCATGAATTTTCCACCAGGTATTTATGTTTGAAGGTCTCAACAACCATGCACTGCACCAGTAGCGGGATGATTGGCTAAAACGCAGCTTTGCAGAAAAGATGGTCCTGTATGGATAATGATTGAGGAATACGCCCTTCTGAGAAAGACAAACACTACCCTGGTCTACATTAGGAAGTGTTGCCAAGCAGGTTGAGGGAGGTGATCCTTTCTCTCTGCTTAGCCATGGTGAGATGCATCTGGAGTTCCATGTCCAGTTCTGTGCTCCCCAGTACAAGAGAGACATGGACAGAGTGGAGTGAGGTCATTGAAGGGGCTACAAATATGATTACAGGAGTGGAGCATCTGACTGTACGAGAGGCTGAGAGAGCTGGGACTGTTCTTCTTGGAGAAGAGAAAGCTCAGAGGGATTTTAGCAATGTGCACAAATACCTGATAGAGGGAGTAAGGAAGAGGGAACCAGACTCTTCTCAGTGGTTCCCAGTGAAAGCATGAGAGGCAACAGGCATGAAACACAGGAAAATTCTACTTAAACACAGAACTTCTTTTTTTTTAACTGTGAGTGTACTCAAACATTGGAACGGGTTGCCCGGAGAGGTTGTGGACTCTCCATCCTTGGAGATATTCACAACCCAACCAGACATGGCCCCAGGCAACCTGCTCCACAGAGCTCTTCCCAGCTCAGTTTTTCTGTAATCTCTTTGGGGATAAATTTACTTTCCCTTGAGCTCCCTAGAGAGTCTGTACAGGAAGAATAATCTAGACCCTTTCTTTACTACCATTTGCACTGGAGTTATCCCTTAGGAAAGGAGTTTTTAGTTTGTTTTGAAAGACATCAGTGGAAACAAGAACAGACTCAACAACTTGTTATCAGTCAGAGCATGGTCTCAACTTTACATGCTGGATTTCATTGCACAACAGAGAATGTCAAGATCTTAAACTAAAGGAAGAGATGCTCTGGTAGGTGGCCTGAGCTGGAAATCTGAGAGGTTGAAATCCATCGATTCTGCACCTCACCAGAGGCTTGCGTAGGGGCCCATCAGGGCATTACCTCAGATACAGCAAAAGGTCAGAGAACAAAATTCATTTCAAATGCAATAGTTACAATTCAAACCCCACAGTTTTACAGGAAGCTACATGTTTTCAGGCACTTTCCAAAGTGTTCAGAAATAAGTAAAAATGTACCAGTGGAAAACATAACATCCTCCTTATCTAATAAATTCTATTCCACTCCATAACATTGCCTGCATTTTCTGAAGATCTTTGCCCCAAGTTAAACAGACCTATATTAATAAACATAGGAAGTAATCTTTTTGTGGTGTGTGGGAAATTCTGTCATGGTTTAGAAACCCTCAGGAGCTGATGGCATTCATCAAAATATATTCCAGAGAACTTATTTTTATCAAGCAGTTTTCCTAAAGGATTGAGGCAGCACTTGAGAAGCTTACAGAGTCACAGAAAAACAGCAAAAGGATTTTAGTCATTAATAGCTCCGGCAACACAGAACTAAGGTGTACACTATAATTTTACCTCCCTCAATACCATGCCATAGCTATTAATGATGCCAAAGTTATTGATCCATCAGAATTTCTACTATAAACCAGCATTTTCAGAGGTGATATAAAACTTGCTCTTTTCCTGAGCCTTAGAAATCTCAACCAAAATGCCAAGATTTTACTAAATCCTCTGCATGCAGAGGAAAAAAACTAAACACTTCCCAGCAATTAAAGACTCTTTTAAGTCATAAATACTTTTTTAAAATTCCACTTTTAAGAAATATTTTGTTCAGAATAAACAGGGAGGAGAATAAAAAACATTCCATATTTATCAAAGGAATGGTATACTACTACTTCAAAATCCAATTCAAAGGCCATTTCTCTGAAGTACTTGATTATTATGCCTCACTCTTGACTTGGAGGTTTAAATACTTGATTATTATGCCTCACTCTTGACTTGGAGGTTTAAATACTTGATTATTATGCCTCACTCTTGACTTGGAGGTTTAAAAGCTTTCTAAGGCTCCTTTACTATACCTATGTTATAATAAACCAATAGCTGAAATATGTACCTCAGAAAAAAAAAAACCACAAAATGTGCACTTTATAAAATGGACAATCCACATTTGAGGAGCTTAAAATAATTCAAAACACTGAAAACTGTGGTGGTTATTAAAAACATATACAAGCATCAATAGGAAAGATTTTCATTAGAAAAGACAGAAAAAATCTGCCAGACTTGGTCCACTGAGTTTTTTAATATACGAACAAACCTCTCTAAATACATATTTACACAAATGATCACAGTATGGCCTTTTGGGCAAATAATATTTAATTATAAACACTCTGAAGGGATAATTCCATTTCTTACATTCTGTGTTCTATGTTAAATACAACTGAAGACATGGAGCAAACACACTTGTCAGGAGAACCACAATGGCAGTCAGATTTTTTGCCCCAGTGTATTTGATTTGTCCATGTAGTGTCTTTATCTTAAAATCTTCATTAAAGAAATGCGGTCAGTGCTGTGTCACAGCAGTGACAACAGAGCACAGATTAGATTGAATTCCCGGTTTTCAAGAACTAAATTTAATTGCCATGATTAGAAATAAAAGAAATGTTGTTAGAATCTTAAAAATTTCAGAACAGATGTGATACCACAGTTTAAACTAAAAGACTTAAACCAAGACAATGAGAGAGTTGGGGCTGTTCAGCCTGGAGAAGAGGAGGCTCCGGGGAGACCTGATAGCGGCCTTCCAGTACCTCAAGGGGGCCTACAGGAAGGATGGGGAGAGGCTGTTCAGTAGGGCCTGTTGTGATAGGACAAGGGGTAATGGGTTTAAATTAGAAGGAGGGAGGTTTAGATTAGATATTAGAAAAAAATTTTTTACAATGAGAGTTGTAGAGCACTGGAACAGGTTGCCCAGAGAGGTGGTGGATGCCCCATCCCTGGAAACGTTCAAGGCCAGGCTGGATGAGGCTCTCAGCAACCTGATCTAGTCAGGGAGGTCCCTGCTTCTTGCAGGGGGGTTGGACTAGATGACCTTTGAAGGTCCCTTCCAACTCTAACCATTCTATGATTCTATGATTCTAAGACAATCTATGCAGCTTGATGTGCTACAGTTAGTTACCTCGCAGGACTATGATACCCTACAAGGCATTTTTTTCCACATTTTTCAAGTTGCCTTATTTCAGCCAAAGAGAGACTGTAAAATGTTTTTTAAGTAAAAAGTTGACTTATTTTTGAAGTAAAATCTGTGTTATAATGATGATTTATTTTTGTCTGAATGCACCTGAATCCCAGGACATAATATAAAACATCTAACTATGTTTTTTACTAGCTACTTGATTCTATATTAAGAAAACTCTTACTTTCTACTTCTCTACAAAAATCTTAACGCTTTTACCAATTATTTTAAGGATATTTTTATTTGTGTAAGACTTTTAATTCAGAGAGTGTATCCTACTTTCTCAATGCTCTACTCTGCTTTCAATCAGAGAAAATTCTCTTTGGAAATCCAGCTGGGTGAACAGGAAAACTAAGTTGGCAGTAGACATTCAAAAGCCTAGTAAGATTTTCCAAAACAGTTCCTGAGCAAACAGTTGTCATCCCACCACTGTTTCTGTTTTCTTGTACCCAGAAGTTGGAAGTGACTTCAACCAACTGTTCCTAAGTTACTGACTGCTTTATTCTAGGTCAATGGTTTTGCCAACAGCTGCTCCACTGTAAAACTTCCATTTACTGGGGAGTACAAGGGGAAAAATTCTAATAAAGAAAGTGAGAATGACACTCCAGTACCTGTGAGTAGTTAGATGCAATGGCAAAGAACCCAGCAGCGTCCCAGAGAAAGCAGATTATTTAATCGCATGGCTGCCTGCCTCATTACATGGAGAAATACTCTTACAAGTTTTGCCTTCATCCTGAGCTATGTGGAACAGCAAATCCCCACGTTTCATACAACAGCTGTTACAGTGCACTTATGAAGGATATACTCTTCATCTTCCTCTGTACCGTCCCCTCTTTTTTTTTTCCTTAATCACGCATCAGCAAAACAGGCATGATTGAATCTGTATCCGAGCTTTTCCATTACTTATTTATGTACGTCTGCTCTGGGGCTACAGAAGATGGTGGGACATGTGGGAGAGATTTTGCACATCACTGTTTCAAGACAGTACTAGTATAAATGGCACTGACATAGCAGAGTATCTTCCCATAGGCACTAATTAAAAAGCAATAAGTTCACTAGAGAAGTGTTTGCTTCCATTTCTTTCCTTCAGTACTCAATGTATTGAAGTTTTTCTCCTTTCCTCCCTGATTACAACTGCACATTAAAACCTGAGACAAAGTAAAGGTAGGAGAGAGAAATTTTTGTTGCTCTCCTGTGCACACTTTTGTACAATGAGTTAAAGCTAAAATTTTCTGACTAGATAGCCTCATTTTTAGAAATCTGTCTGTGCAAGAACTTCTTATTGACAGAAGCCTTGGTTCTGAAAACAGGCTACTGGCTTGACTGCCAGTTTGCTTGTGATTAAATATAAATATTTTGGCTATTTCTTGTAAAATATTAGCTTCTTTAATAGTTATCCCACACTCCTCACTGTCAGGGACCAGTTTCACATGTGTGTAAATCGTATATTCCGGTGTGAACATACAAGGTTAGCCAGATTATATTCTGACAGTAGCGCACAAGCAAAATCAGTGCAAGTAAATGGAGATGGTTCACTTTGCTGTAAATAAGATGCAGAGAGCGGACAGAGCACAGACAGAGTACAGATTAGGAAGAAACAAATGACACCTCAGAAGTCATCAATGGGGAGAGAAAAGAATGAGGGAAGGAGAGGAGAACAGAGGGCATTTCATTTTTTTTTATGCCTACCCACAGCTATCCCTTTACTTCCTATAATTCCAAATTCGTCATTGTCTCTTTGCTTATACAACTTGCTGCTAGGTAAAGACATGAAGTACAGAAACTCCAGTGCTGAGGTAACTTCCTCAGTGCCTAACAAGGGAGGAAAACAGCTTCTACTACTGAGGAACCAAGGACCTACTCCTTGCTTTCCTGCTGAAGGAGATGGGTTAAGCTTAAGGAGAGATGCCCCCCTAGTAACTGTACCTCCTGTAAGTCTGTAAGTCTCTTTGGCCTCCATCTCTCAGAGAAAATCCAACTAAATGCAGTAAAATGCATTTAATTATTTGATTAACTTTAATTGAGACTTTAAACGGGAAAGAACTGCCTGCTTTATCCTGCGTAATGGGATGCTGAAGATCCTACGCTACTCTTCATAATAAATAGGCTTTATTCCTGTAAGTAGGCCTGTAGATGTAGGAATGCCAGACCTTTAAAAGGGCTGCACTAGGTACTGGTAGAAGTTTAGACAGAGCAAGTTGGAGCTCAACAGAAGCTACAAACACATCAAAGAAGAGGGGTCAGCCGGCCAGTACTGAGTTCCTGACCTTCTGCTTCTGGGGTCCGAGTTAGCAAGGCAGATACACCAGCATTAGCACACTGCCGGATGCAGGGAAGAGGTATATGGAGTTTGTTTAAGATTTCTTTCCCTTATCCCACAATGGATTTCAGTATCTGAATTTATAAGTCTTTCTCTCCCCATGTGTGCTTATTATATTCACACACAGACATCCGGAGTATAAAACATTTTCTTTTCCTACAAAGAAGAATACTGTGCAAATGTAAAAACTAGGTAAATTACTTATGAAGAATTTCACTGTTATTTCACAGAGAAAGGAAGGAGAGTCTTCCTGGATAAAAAAAAAAAAAACAGACTCTCTCCTTAAACCCCTAAATCACGAAGAGAGGAAATACAAGATCCGGATGGGTTGAAGAGCAGAACTCGTAATACAGGAGGAATAGAAGTAATTTTGGCATTACGGTAGCTTATCTGTTGAGGGAAACTGTATGTTCTGAAAGTGACACGCCTGGTCCAGAGAGGGGAAGAAGATAGATGACAACTACAATACCTTTCACAGAGATACTTTACAACGGGATTTGCAGCATCTTTAGAAAGTGTTTTACAGCTCACCCTTCAGCACCAAGGTTGAAGATGATGCTGGCCTGTGTCACTGGGGTTAGGAAGCTCAACTACAAACACCAACGTGGGATGAAGTTCTGCTTTGCTTTATAATCCATGAGGACCATTTCACTGGCACACAATAGGCTACAAAATTAAAATGAATCCCCAAATCCAAGTGCAGACTCTAAATCTAGGAAGCTAAATTACCATTTTTGTAAATCTCTTGGAATATTTAATGCCAGATTTACTCTTCCCACAAGAGAAATTTTCAACTCCATCCTTGTTACTAGCACATTAACTACAAACACATGCATAGCAACTGTTCCACAAGATTTTCTGCTACAGCAGTCACAGAAGTAGTAGCCTGTAGTTTGCGGCTTTGTGTAGTGCTGAGTAACTGCTGCAGCAAATATTATTTTTTTAAACCCTATTATAAAGTTACAAAATCATGCTGAAAATTTTCTACACAATACAAAGGCAGGAAAGGGTTCCTTCACCCAAAATAATTTCCAAAGGTGATGAAGAGGAGTGTGAAACTTTCAATGACTAATTTCTCATGGAGGATTAATTTTTCTTTCACTTTTATGGGTGAGGATGAGGTATAACTTCATTCAAGTCAATTATTACAGATCTAAAAGTTTTACTATAATGTAAAATAGGTATAGGTGATGGAGAATAAGGCGCTCTGTCTTTCATGGACTTTCAAGCCCTCTACATACCTTTACCTAGTTACTAAAGGCTGGAATTAACACTTTACTTTAAAATTTTTTTCAGTACATCATTAATTAACCACTAAACAATACTAAATATTTATGTATACATAGAAAGTATCTGTGTACAGTGACATTATGATTTTCAAACCATGAACAAACATGGTTTAGGGAGTAGGCTCTCCCACTGAAAGAGAAGATCAAGTTTTTGACCACTTGACAAACCTGAATATACCCCTACTGACTGACTGACTGATGCCCAGCCAGTCCCCGAGCAGCAGCCCGTCCACCGATCTCCCCACTAGTGTTATTGCTGAGCATGACATCATATGGTATTCCATATCCCTTTGGTCAGTTGGGGTCAGACATCCCAGCTGTGTCCCCTCCCAACTTCTTGTGCACCCCTGGCCTCCTCGCTGGTGGGGCGGTGTGAGAGGCAGAAGAGGCCTTGACTCTGTGTAAGCACTGCTCAGTAGTAACTAAATCATCCCTGTGTTATCAACACTGTTTCCAGTACAAAACCAAACTATAGGCCCACACAGGCCTGTAAATCCATCAAAATTTTAGCAGGATATCTGAGATTGACACAAGATTGTAACAGACGACAAAATAACTTATTTTTCCATCTGTGTGCTCCCAGTTTTGCACAAATACAAGATACTTTGTTAATAGGTGTGTTCCTTTCTGCTGGGTTTTATCTGTGTATGGAGCACAGCTATAAGACTACTGGAACTAGGTAGAAAAATCCTTGTAACTTCACCTTAAATTTAGAGAGCATAGTTAGATATTTCATCCCATATATTTCAAGGACAAAGACAGTAATTGAGTCAAGTACCAAGAGATAGATATAGATTCCATAAAATATCAAAGCTATTGAAAATAAAACATATTAAAAATTGCATAACAGCAAGAATGAATAAATTCATTCCTCTCCTTTTTCCACTTCATTCTACTACATTTTGTTTTCAGGAGGAGAACTAGGGTTTTTGTATCATTCCACTAGATTTTGCAACCATATGGTCAAACGGAGAACACAGTGACTAAGTGATAGACTTCTAGCCTCAACAATCTGCATCTGAAAAGGAGCAGATCCATATGTTTTTCTCCTTCTCTTTCCTCCTTTTTTGGGGGGGGTCTGGCCTGGTTTTGGCAGGGATAGAGTTAATTTTCCTCTCAGCAGCCAGTGTGTTTTGGATTTTGGATGTGAAGAACGTTGCTAAACACACTGATGTTGTGAGTTGTTGCTGATGAGACCAAGGACACTGTCCTGCTTTCCAGGTCTCAGTAATGTGCAGGTGCAGGAAGCTGGGAGATGGACAGACAAATTGACCCAAACTGGCCAAAGAGAGTATTCCATGCCATAAACATCATGCTCAGTATATAAATGGGAATTGGCCAAGGGGAGACATTGATGGCATCACTTTCGATCCCTTGCTCTCTCTCTCGCTCCTTTGCTTGCTGTTCATTTTCATTTCTGTGACTGCTGCTCGGGTCAGGCTGTATCGGTCACTGGGACATCAAGTGGTGAGAAACCATACATTGTTCATTTTGTATATTTTAACATCCCTATATTTTGTTATTATTGTAATTTACCTCTGCTATTCCAGTAAACAGTCTTCATCTCAACCTGTGAGCCTTCCTTTCTTCCCAATTCTCTCCCCCATCCCGTTGGGGAAGGGGAGGGAGAGCGAGAAACTGTGATGACCAGGGCTAAACCACCATGATTTCCTATACCAGTTGCTACAACACTTGTCTTTTTTGCATAGGACATGGCATTTGGGGAGCACTTTGTACACAGAGACAGTTTACCTTCCCAACAGCACGTGAACCTTAGAGTTTGCTTATGAAAAAGAGCCTGTCCCAGAAGTTAATCTACTGTCTTAGCTTTCACCAGCAGCTTTTGGATGTATGCACACTGTATAATTGCAGAACGTTTATGTATAATTAAAGTATATACAGACAGGTAAGCATAATACAAATTGTTTTTCTAAGTGAGATGAATCTATTTACAGTAAACTAGTGCCAAGATGGCTGCAGTCTGATTCTTTACAGATCTAGTTTCTGAAATGGCTCGCTACACGTTGCTGAGATCCATTAAAAGACAGTGTCAGTGGCATGGAGATTTGTGATCTTTTCTTTATCTTTAACCTCTATGGCACTTAAAATACTGACAAAGACCAGGTTCTGGACCAGCTGTTTTCACTGATCATGTAAAATCTTTTTTCTTCAGTTGAAAGTAATAAATAGAGGATCTACGGTTTTACAGGTGTTAGTCATTTTATGCATATACCATTCATATATGCTTTGTACAGAAAAACCTTCCTGCAAAGTAAAAATACCAGACAAGAGGTAAGGCTCTTCATGCAATATGCACTCAAAAATGAACTGCATCACTCCTCATACGCTTGATCACATCCAATTCTCAAAGTTTGGCATAATCAGTACTTTACTATTTGGAAGAGAATCTATAGAGAGCAGGGAGCAGAGAGTACTCAGTTCAATTTATACTCATTTGTATATTGTTTATGGGTCTCACATAAGCTTATTACTGTAAGGGGAATAAAATCAGGCACTGATTTGGCTCACTGGCTACAGTAGCCCTTCTTTTTTGAGTGAAGCCCCCAATTCAATTTCTCGCTGGAATGGATTTTTTGCAAATAAGGATAATCCTTCAATTTAGTGTTTACACACTTGGTTACTTCTTAGCATTCTTCCTTGTCATATCAAGTTTTAAAATTTTATTTAAAATTGCCAGAATTCATTTATGCATTAGCTGGTTTTATTATAGTTATGGACGAGCTGGCATTCAACAAATTTAGCATTAGGAAAGCATAGTCACTATTTTATCAGAATATAACAGGACCCATACCAAATTCTACATTCATTTTCTCATGACATGTTACTGTTCATGGAGAAACACAGCCAGCCAGCACAAAATGAGTATCTGTAATGGCAAAAATTAAACTATTTACTTTTCATTCTTCCACCTCCTCCCTGCCACACAGGGGCACTCAGGGGCCACTCAGGCCCCCTAATTCATTTTATTGAATAATACAGGGGAAAATGGGTTGTAGCTATGTGGCTTCACTAAGTATACAGGAAGATTCTACTGCCTACAGAAACTAAAGATTCAAGTATATGAGTTTTATTTTAAATAAGAAAGCTATAAAATGTCAATTCTCTTTAATGGAATTTACACATTGAGATATGCTAAAAAGAAGTAAAAGCACATGAGAAACTTAATTAAGAGTCAAACTGAAGGAAAAGTTTTCCAGCAGAGTACAAATATTCTAAATAAAACTACACAATTTTAGAGTTAAAAGAAGCATAGAGGCTAAAAGAAACTTAATCTAGCTATTTCATTCCAGTTGAAGTAAATACAGCCTATGAATTCTAATTTCCTCTTTAAATCATTGTTTTGCCAAAATGTGAAAGTCAGCCATCTTAGCCTTCATCACCGGGCCTGCATTTCAGGAAACAGCTTTTACATTAGCAAAACTGCAGCACTGAGGCAGAAGGTGACAGCAGAACCTAAGAGGTGACCTGCTGGCTCCCGTTTCTGATCGCAGCGTAGAACATGAACAGCCTCGTCCTGCGTTCCTCTTAATTGGGTTAGTCACAGGGACAGGGTGAAACCAGGTCAAACGTACTGTAACATCAACTGAATAATTATGAATGCATGTTAAGGAAGTGTTATCATAAGGTCAAGACCCGCAGGCAAATTAAGAGAAAAATGAAAAAGATGTCTCTTGACACTATTCCAAAAGCCTGAGAGAGAGGCAACATCAGTTTGTTTTTAAAATCTGCTTTCAATAAATAATCTTGTACATCACCGCCAAGAATTGATGGGATTTTCTGACATTGTCTTCTACAAAAAAAAAATCCATGTATAACACGACATAATAAATACACGGGAAACAGTGAAATTCTGGAAGATAAAAAATAACTATTACACAGTGGAATCACATTTGCTTACATGAGTTGGTATTTTGGATTTTTTTTTGTGGTTTTTCCTTTTAAGAATTTCTAATAGTGCACAAAAACATGGAGCATTTAAATAACCTCTCTTCTTAGCCCAGAATAAAAACAATCCTCAACTTGTTGTCTTACCATTGACTAAACTAATTTATATCCTGTAAGGCAGGAGATGCACAAACTGTTCCTTCTGATGGCACCCAACTGCACTATTTTAAATCTATTTTACTTCTTACCAAAAGTACTGTCATACTTCAGGCAGGGGCTTAATCTGGAGACTTGATGTTGACAGAAAGCTCCATGAGAGCACAAGACTCACGCAGGTAATCAGACAGTCTTTCAGCCTGGTGATTGTTTTTTTTCAGAATTGTATTAAATTATTCCTAACCACATTTAGAAGGAGCTTGGAAGTTTTGGATCTGAGCTAAAGCAGATACATCTACAGATCCAGAAGAGACTAAATATTCAAAGAAAATTACTCTCCCACTCTTAAGCACCATATAAAACACTAGCCTAAGCTTGGGTTAAACATACTCTTGCCTGTTTGCCTGAGTTTGTTAGTTCAGAAGAAATAAAATAATTAGATCTGACTGAAATGCAAAACCTAACTTCAAGGGAATCAAATTCTTCCATCTAAAACTAAATTTTTAAAATCAAGCAACTCAAAATATATGGAGAGAGTATTAATACCCAGAACGAATGTGTTGCCCAGATGAGGACAGTGCAAAATTGCACGTTCTCTTAACTGCACAGGTGGTAGCATGTGGCAGATGGCCAAACTGCAACCCAAGAGAGGATCAGCACAGTTCGGGGAAACGTTTTTTGATATTCTGAGAACCTGCCCTACTGTCTATGATGTCTATACTTGTAATAGACAAATAGCAATACCCTTGGTTAGTCTATTTTTCTTTTTCAAAATTATGGACATTACTTTCAGCAACACTCCTGGGTAGGGATAAGACAGCAGTGTTTTCAGTTGGCAGGCTACATGCAGAGCTAGACAGAAGAAAGCTAGCAAAAAAAAAAGGTCTCTTGATGCTCTTTACAGGAAGCTGAGGTATCAACTGAGTGCCTTACTCTGAAACAGGTAACTTCTGCCAAGCTGAGCTGACTTTTTTGACGGCATGAGTGGTGCTTATGGAAATATGGACATGCATAACATCCTGATTCTAATGAATATAGTCTGAATTCAAAACGTAAAAAAAAAAAACAATCAAATCTAGAATTTGGACATGTACAAATTCAAAACGATTGCAAAAGGCTTCCACCATCAGATCATAAACAGATGATGAGCACATGCAGGTCAAATCTAAGTAAAAATACCACTGACACTCTTAGCTTATCTTTTATGACAGTGCGCATACCTATCCTAACCAGAAAGACAGACTGCCTGTGGCAAGGGTAGCCACAGAACAGTTAGTTAACAAAAACAATGCTTATACCAGGACAGATTGGTCTCATTCAAAACTGTTGGAATTTATCGAGTCATGAGCTAGTTGTACCCACTCTAGGAAGTATATTGCTTTGCCTAAAAAAAAAGTTTTAAATCTCCTTCTCAGCTGAAGTATTTTCTCTTGTCTGAAAAGCTTATGGGTATTGTCTTGACAAAAGCATGCTACTTCAGCTATTCTGAGATTTTTCCATCATGAGATGGCTAGAATATTTCTCTGCAAGTCACTTCCAAGATGTTTCATACTTATTACAGAGCCCCCACAATATTATTTCTGCTTTTAACAAAACCTGTTAAACCATTAAGTCTTACATAATAATTAACTCATGGTCAGAGCTCTTGACAAAGAACAGATTTTCCAAATGAAGTCTAGTAAAGGTACAGAATTCAATGTTAAATTTATATTTGTATAGTTTAAAACAGAAAAAAAAAAAAAAAAAAAAAAAACAAACAATGCGCTCCTAATATATTGAAGTTCTTAACACAGAAGGATTTGGTACCCTTAAAAAAAAAAAAAAACCCAACAAAAAATAACCAACCAAAAAAAACCCAACCCAAGCATAAACCCCTTCTATATTCAAGATACACTCCCTCCTGTGCCAGCAGATGCATCAGATATTCCAGCACCTTGAAAATTAGGAAAAAGTTACCAACCTTTTAGAATTGTTTAATATTCATCATTATGAAAAACAGTGACACACTGTGATGCAAACATGATCTCTCTGTACTCACAGCTATCTACGGAATAATACTGGGAAGACAGAAGTTTGGCTGTACTTTAACAAAGAAAGCAAATTAGGAGAGTTATGCACTGGGACATCTGAATCTCAGTGGCAGCTGTCATATTAAAAAAACCCCACTGTCACAATCCAAGATTTGTTTGTACTGTAACACATTTCAGTAAGCCATCAACAGCACATTATGGTCACACTGAGTAGAAAAAGGGACCCAAAAGATACATATATATATATATATATGTATGTATAGATGAAGGGGTTACTAAGAAGGATTTACCTACACATACAGCTTAAGATATCGACAGAGTAGATATAGTTCTAATGTTTAAAATGTTGACAAACATTCATTGTATCTCCTTTCAACATAAAAAGCTAAGAAACTTTAGAGAGGGCCTTTCTTCATGAGGGGAGGAGTCATTGCACAGAGAGAAGGCCATCTATAAATATTGGTAAGACAATGATGGCAGAGCTGCCAATAATCAATATGCCAAAGGATGTAACCTAAAGATATGCTAACTTTTCACTTCCCTGGCCAATGTAATACCCTTTTGCGGTCATACTGTCTGCGTAGATGCCAGCAGAGGGCAAGAGTGGTTCCTCTCTGGTTACAGTTCAGCCCAAAGAACAGCCCAGACTAACGCCTTATCACATCCATTGGTACTCTCTATTTTTTTTTTTTTTTTTTCCCCAAAAAATGTACATCTAAACAAAAAGATCTAAAAAACATGAAGAGAAATAGCACAAGACCTCTAAAAGAATGAAACAGATGAAGTCCACAATCTGATCTACATATATACATGATCCCATGCCACTCAACGATAAATGTTCCAAATTTCTATGCAACTAGTATTTTGGATAAAATAAGTGTTACTCTGAGCATGGTATTTTTTACTAGTCCCAGGCTTTAAGTTATAGACTGAAAAATATACATTAGGGATGACCTCACCGCTGGGTATAAATAACTGAAGGGAGGATGTACAGAAGACAGAGCCAAGCTCTTTTCAGAGGTGTCCAGTAACACGGTCAGAGGCAACGGGTGCAAACCGAAACACAGGAGGTGCCATCTGAACACAGGGAGAAATCTTTTTACTGTGAGAGTGACTGAGTGCTGGCACAGGTTGCACAGAGAAGCTGTGGAGTCTCCATTCTGGGAGATATTCAATCGGATATGGTCCTGGGAAACCAGCTCCCAGTGGCCCTGCTTGAGCAGGGGGGCTGGATCAGATGACCTCCAGAGGTCCCTTCCAACCTCAAGCAGTCTGCGAGTCTGTGATTCTGTGGTACCACAGAAACTGCAAGGACCGGATACACTGAACACCATCTGTATTCCTAGGCATACATCCATCTTCTCTAGCAAAAAGGGTTCTTTAGACATTTGATTTAGAGATTCAAGTAAAAGTCTTATCTGAAAGTAAATTTGGTAACTGTTTTCATTTACGGCTGTTGTCACCCAGGCTGGAGAAACTCACGTTAGGCTCCACATTAAAGAGCAGTTTTATTTCACAGCATGACTTGAAGTCATACATAACACTGAGCTCATTTTCCCTCTTTCCAATAATTGGCGTTTTTTTACAGCTTTTAAGACACTTTATAATGTGTAGTCTCAGTGAAACCCCATGTTGCAATAAATATTATAAATCATGCATAGATATCTCAGAGCTTCTAATAGAATTAGGAGTTAAAATATACTTTCTTATCCCATTAAAATGAAAGAACAGCCTATGTTATTTTTTCAATACAAAGGCAAAACTGTTTCCTTTGCAAAATTTATTTTGCATCAGCGAATTGCTGTTTCTGTCTTTTGGAATGGATGAAATAATTTTCTTCATAAATCAAGTATATGTTCCTTTTCATTTACTGTATATACATAAATTAAACAACCGGTGTCCAATGTAGTGAAATTTCTCTTAAGGAATATTGGAAAAAGAAATGAAATAGCCAAAAGCTTGAATAAAACTATATAAAGTCTTCTGAATCCCACCCCCCCCCTCCACAGTTCTCTTCAGATGGAACGTAGCACTTTGGAGGCCAGCCTCAACGGTAGTGTCACTGTGTAAGACAGGTGCAAGAGTGAGGTTGTCCTTTAAGGAGTTCAGTGTGAAGTGAGACTCAGCAAAAGAAAGAAGTGGAGAAGAAAGAATAAAATGGTTACAATATAATTTTGCAGTCATCCATTGTTGAGCTCTCTTACTCCTGTAATAAGTGCCACAGTGTCTTAAACAGGCCCCAGGAACATTTGTTGGAGTAGCCTCCCCAGGGTGCAGCCGGATTTGGCAGAATCTAACATATTATCAAAGAAAACAGACTTTTAAAGATAGAAATGTAGGCATCATTTTTTTTCTTCTGATATTGATATTACTAAAAGCATTAAGACATTGGCAATGGCAGAATCAGACATGCAGACCCCATGCGATCATTCTTAGGAAAGTTCCACCAGTAATTTTGGGTTCTGGGCCAGCTCAGCACTAAATTTATTTAATGCTGATGCCCTGCACCAAGTCACTGCAAGCAACAGCAGAGTAATAAGGAAGAGTAGATAACACAAATTCCATATGAGGACGGCACCAGAGGAACTACAGTAAAAGTACAAAATACATTGGCGTCCTCGGTCAGGCCAGTTAGTGATAGATTCCCCTTTGCTATGATGTTCTGAGACAGATTTTGTAATTGTAAACTGTTCAAACTACCTAATGGATATGACAGATAGAGGTTTTGTATCTACTTTAGCGTGGAATTAGGCATGAATTGCAAATATCACTAGGAGATAGAACTAACTATCATAATATAGTTCTGCATTAAGAGTCTCAGCAGCTCATATTCAGCAGGCCTGTCACCATCAGCTCAGGAGAGAAACAAATGCACAAAAGGGTATATTCGCCTGCGCGGCAGGTAGGGAGAGGATCAGAATATGACTGATTTCTCTCTGGCACGGTGGCACAGCTGGGCTTCGGCTACGCAACAGAATAAGAGATCTGTATCTTAAGACATTCCCTCACTCTCAAAAATCACTGGTTCACTAGAAAAAAAAAAAAAACAGGTTTATGATTAAGTATGCTGACTTCATACAACTAATGTAGAAGTGTTTCCTGCATCTGTGGAAACCCTGGAAAACAGAGGTGTGAGAGCTCTTTTTCTCTCCACTGGTTTTCTCAAAACAGCATTAACATCAGTGCCCAGTGGTGGTAATTTAGATGTCAGAATTGAGACATCTTTCATTATTTATGTGTAAAGAAGCACATATATTGAATACATATAATTTCCTGTAAGTACTACTAAGGTATTCATTACCAGGAACCCAACAATAAATAGTTGCTTCACATTTGTTAGTTTGACCAAGGAGCACACATTACAACGGTAATTTTCCTATGCAGAGTTTTCAATAGAAGTATTTTAATACACAGTGTTTGTCATGTGTAAGCTAAGATGTATCAAAAACATTTTTATCCTCACAGCAATCATGTAATTTTGGAGAGACAAATACCTACGGCATCCAGTCTCAAGAATTAAGTAACATTTTTAATATCTCCCCAGCCTGTGAATGAGATCACATTTTATCACATTGCACTCCACGAGGTAGAGTTCATTTTTGCAGTTTAGCCTCAAACAACAAATTGATTTTTTGTAACTTCCTTGCAATATTCCCCCAGCAGCGGTAACCAGCAGTGGGGAGAAGTTGACTCGGCAGCGGTAAGAGCTAGATCACTGCAGAGGTGCTCCGTGTCCCTTTCTCTTTCAGTCAGCCTTGCCCCGATGCAGCGAGCAGTACTCCTTTCTTTCTCTGTCACCGAGCCAGGATACAAGTAATGAAAAATACGTGATCTGAAATGGGCGGTGGTGAGAGGTAGTGCACTGTAGAATGGAGTTTCACAATGATATATTAAAAAAAAGAGAGAGATCAAAAGTAAATTGCCTTCTTATTTTATTTTACTGAAAATTTCTGCTAAGTTTGTATTGAGTAAAAAGAAAACATCTTACTTAAATAACTATTAAAATAGAGTTAGGAAGTAAGAACTCGAAGAAAATTACTGTAGTAGAGATCATTCTCTTCCTAGGAAATATGAAAGTACCAAATTCAAAACACTATACTATCATCTGTTAGGAAGACCACTTAAACTGTCTATGACCTGTTATTTGTCACTCACTGGAAGGCACTCGAAAGACACCAGCACTTTTCCCTTGCAGAACTGTGACGTACCACACAGCCTATGTAACTGACAAGCCACCTAAGTGATAAGCCTCTCATGGTGCTAGAGAAACAAAATTCAGCAAATGTACATGTCTTTGTTAGGTTTAAGATGAAAAGCCAAATATGAAAGCAATATCCCTGCTTTCATCGTGACAAATGATGATAGAGCAGTTCTGTGGCAGAGACAGCTTAACAAATCCTGTGAAGTCAGGAGGCTCCTGTGGAGTACGGAGGGCAGGGGCAATAGCAGGACTGTGTGCACCAGCCACTGAATAAAATCCAGACCTGCTGCCGGTGCCAGAAACTGTCTCACCTCAGCTGCAGGGAATCAAATCACATCCGAATATCCCCATGTCTGAACGATCCGAAATAATGATGGAACAATTGGAATAATATGAGGAACACTTGAGAACTATGGAAGAAGCTATGCAAAACTCCTTTGGTGCTTATACTAGGGGACATACCAAAAACTTAACCAGTACCACCAAGGACACACCGTGAAGAATTCACAAATGATAATAAGTCATCAGTCCTTGCAGTAGAAATGGCCTCACCATAGCAGCAGTGGCTGAGTATGGAGATCTAAAGTCAACTTACTGCACTTCGATCCAGATTCTTACCCTGTTTGGATTTGCATTACGACAAATATAAAATCAAATTTTACTGTCTCGTACAACAGGATTATGTCACAGAGTCTGTTACATTGAAAAAGGTTGCTTTATGTGTATGGCTTGGTGTATATCAGTTTGCAGAATCAAGCCTTCCATTTCCAGACTGGCATTTTAATTATAGAGTTAACACTACGAATTTTAACACTGCCATGGCTCCAAAAAAAGAACTGTAAATGTGACTGCTACAATCAGGGGGTTTTTGTGGAGGTTTTTTGTTTGTTTGTTTGTTTGTTTCCTGGAAAGAGGAATACCTTAATTATCTGAATCATGGCTACTGAGACAAATTGCAGCACTGTATGTACATGAAATAAATATTTTTGAAAGCTTAAAACCAATAAAAGATATAAAACAGTGTGAAATTAATGACTAAAATTTTTGAGCTATTTCAAGAAATTGGCTGGCAGGCTTGTAGGTGGTCTACATAAGACTCCAACACTCCAATCTTTCCAGACATGCTTTTGTGCTTGATTAATTAGAGAAACCGGGGAGAGGTGATACTTTTGCAGTGACTGATGTTTTCTTATAATTAAATCAATCTGGTATATATCTCCCAGAAAGCATCAGGTTATGAAATGTTCATAAAACGCCAACCTAAGTGTCATCTGGAAAATTACAGATTTAATATTTAGATGGATGTCTTTGGTAAAAACAAAAACAGTGGGCTCTTTAATTTCATAGAAATAAAGTATCATAAATTTACTCTGGGCATCATATATTAAAATAATGCTATGCAAATAGGCATGACAGTTAAATAAGGTTTTAGAATAAGACTGTTTAAATGAATAAGTAGTATTTTAAAATGTCAGTCAACATACCATGGAAAAAGAAAGCTCATTTTAATTAGGTTGGTCATTTGTGGCTTAGGCAGGAAAAGGATTAGCATGCAGAGTAACTTAAGGCTGCCCAAAGCTTTGTGTGGGTTTTACACAGGTATTCACTTTAATCTCAATAAAAGAATTAGTGTAACAAATGCTGGCTTACATGGTGCTTTGCTGCTTATAGCATAAGAGAGCTTCTCAAGAAATTTGCTGTGATGCCATGTAAAGGTCAGGCATAGTTTACAGAGAATTGGAAAAAAAAATCTTTAAAAAAAAAGGCTTTGCTTATAGAACTGTAGTACAGTGGTACAGTCAAGATTTTTTTGTAGTTTGCTTATGTCAACTTCATTTTTACATAAATTTCTCTATAAAAGGAAAGTAATTGTAGTGCCAGTAGAGAAGATGCCTATCAGCAACCACTGGCGTAGTCCAGTAGGATGAGAGGGACAAGAGGGTTTGGGGTAATATATTAACTTCTAACTCACATAATTTTTTTTAATGTCCACAAAAGTGAAGCAATTGACAGTAACGTTTTCAGCCTGCCATAAATTGCTTACTGCAATGCACTGAAGAAAGCAGAGCAGATATACTCCACCCACTGGGCAGACCACAGTTTTGCCCAGTATTAATGCAGAGAGGTTTCCGCACAGTACCAAAAAGTAAATGGGGTCCAGTACATATTGCAAGCTTTCCCAGCTGCAATTATTTCATGTTTCATTAGAAGATGGACCAGAAAGCAAGAAGAAAGGAGGTCACAAGGGTCAGGCACATGTCAAATCTGCACCTAAATTTCATAACCACAGGACTGAGGTAGATGGTATGTGTTTATAAAACAAACTGACTGTTGCTTAGCACATTCACATCAATAAATCTATTTAAATTGCAAATAGTGCCCTTTGGAAGTCCTGAGGACTGCCAGCCCAAACTGGGGAACAGCACACTCACTGTTCTCAAGTACCATGCCCCACTTGAACTCGAGAGGAAAAGACTAACAGCAGATTTTCTTTGTTTTTATTTTCACAGACAACCATTATTTAAAAATTAAAATAATGAAAGTTATTACTTGATACTCTCTAAAAGATATTTTCCTTTTCTCTTTTGTACTTCTATGCACAAGTACCTTCTAAAATTTTCTGAAACCTGGGATTTTTTGAACCAATTTTGAAATTAGCAAATGCTTCCACTACAAGTTTTCAGCTACTTTCTTTTCAAAACTACTGTAAAATATGCTAATAGAAAAAAGAAGCAGCTGCAATCTGCTCATTCAATGGAAATTATCAGCTTGTGTATAATTATTCTGCTACTGATCCTGTATTTGCCAAAAGAATGTAGGCCCACATACATTCCAGACAATCAGATATGGAAATTTTGTTCAGAAATATGCAATACTAGAACTTTTTACAATAGGGTTTTTATTGTGGGGTTATGAGGAATTCTTGGGGGACAATAAAAGAGATTTCTTTTTTTTTTTTTTTTAGTGTCCAATATTTAGCAGATACTGTAAAAACTTAATTTATTGAAGTCTACTTAATACAAGACACAATGATTTTAAGCGCTGCTCTGAAACACATCATTTCCAAAAGTGGTCATGCTGAAGGAAGCCACTGCTCAAACTCATTTAGTCACACCAGCAATGTCTTTCAGCAGCACTGACTGTTTGTATTCAAGCTGAATAAAATCTTGTCTGGGTTTTTATCTATCCTGAATTTTACGCCATTGGAAATGTACCTTAACGGCAACTTCTCCTGTATCTTGATTTATATGCGATTCAAGCCTATACTAATCACCAATATTTAAATGCAGCTTTTGAGAGAAAACACATCACCTTAGATGTGTTCATTTGGAGCACCACAAAATGCAACACTTCTAATCCTCTGAAATACATCAGAGAGAGGTAATTCAGAAACAACACACAGAGCTTGAGGGGGTTTGTTCTTGTACCTTTTGGAATTAGACGTATATAAGCATTGCTACAGTTTATTCTTTTCAATGAGAATATAGGAGCTGGGTTTTTAAAACGTCTCGCTGTGCTATTACGTGTAAAGACACTGAAGTATTGAGCTACATCAAAAACATAAAGCTGAAATTATCCACTTAAAACTACAGCGAAAGACATACTTAAACACTTAGATATGCATCAAATATCACAGAAAGCCCCCCAAAATCTATAGCATGGTAAGGCTTAGTCTGCTGCAAAACCTAAGCCTCTCATACAATAAACATGGTTGACAAAGACTGAGATTTATGAGAGAGGAAGGACTTTCCTCAGTAGCACAACCAGGGAAATTCAGCAGCACTCAGGCAAAAAAAACCCTCTAAACCTTCTCACTACTGCACATTCAAGTGCGCTCTCCCATTTTAGGATGCAAACCAAGCCTACAGTTCTCCTACTAACTTTCCGTCCCAGCACAATAATTTTTCCTTGGCTTTACATGTGGCAGCTAGGCTGGAGAGATTAATACTCTCAGCTGTACCATCACTTAATCCCTCCTTGTCTCATTCCATAATGGTTCCAATCAACAGCACTGAATTCAAGTCTTTCTGTGGCCTTAAAAACTGCTCTGAGCTTTGTATAAGCATTCATAATCCCAACCCTTTAGCACACGGGTAATTGTATATATTGTGCATACTACCAGGTTAATCATTAGTCCTTAAAGTATAAAGCTAAGAATGTCTCTACAGAATTGGAGCTCTAATCTGCAATGTGTTCCTTGTGTGTCCTGCAAACAATGGAGATAAGAGTGAAATTTTCACAAATCTTTGAATTACTCTTCTGAGTTATAAATATCAAGAAAAAATTTAAGTAGAAATACATATACATAGCCGCATATATGCAAATAGATAAAATTAGATATATAATTTTCATATACTCCAAAATTTTGAAATAAACAAACCATCAAACAAAAACGCTTACCCTTGCCAATGTCAGTGTTCCTTGTTTACACACACTGCAGCGGACCCTCAGCTTCCCAGGTTTCACAGCTTGGCAGAAATTCTTGCAAAAAACATAAAAGCTGTTGTAACTAGCTGCACCTGTCAGGAAGAAAATAACAGCAAACAAAAGCATTTGATGTATTCTGAAAATCAGTAACAAACTGTCATGAAAGGTTTCTATCTGACTTTATAAGTAATAAGTAAAAAAAAATTAAGTTGACCAATTTTAAGGCCTGAAGACAGCATTGTGATCATCTTATCTTGCCTAATCTAATTCTTAACACCTTTCAGTAACTCCTGCTTCTTGATCAACTGTTATAGGTGAACTACACCTTAGTTCCTAGAAAATGGATCCTGTCTTGAATTTGAGCTTACCACTGAAGAGCACAAAGTGTCATCTTTGGCAAGTGATATATGAGATTAATTACCCCAGCTCTCCATAATTTGCATCTTACTTCTAGTCTAAATTTGTCTACCTGCAAGTTCTAGTGAGTTCAAATCGCATGAAAATTTCCTTGGATGAAGTTTAAAAGATGAGTTTGACTGATATCACAGCAAGAAAACAAATATTTAATTTAGCAAATTTAGTTTCATTCATGGAAGACGGGGAACCATTTCTTTATTCTAGCTAGCAGCGGTATAACTGCTGTCAAGATATTAGGCCAAGTAAATTTTCAAGGAAAATGAAATGAAACACATTCTGTTCCTGAAACTATGGAACAGAAGATATCAGAGAATTGTGTAAGCCTGGGGCCATGCTAATAAATTTGATTTCACATGCAATCCGAATCACTGTTTTGAGTAATCCTTTTTAGGATGGCTATTGCTATTCCGTAGAAAATGACAGAAGATTCATAGCATGGTTTTAATCTAGAATAGACATCTCCAAGTTCAGAGACTCAAGCTTATTATCAGAAGTTGAACTGAGACTAAAGTAAGGTTTTTAACAGATTTTTCCCAATATCAAGAGGAATAGTTATGGAGATTTGACCCATTAACAGTGCTGAACTTCAGAATCATTAGCAGTCCCTTAGAGATCAAAAGTTTTTCACTGTCTTCTTCCCCACTCTCCTACTTCTCCCTACAATTATCAGCAATATACTTTTTTTTTATCGGTATTTGAATCCTAACATGTTACCACAGTAAAAATGATCAGGAGTAATATTCTTCAATTTGACTGACTTGCTTTATTTTCATATGTCCTTCACATGATAAAGGTCAGACCCTGTGTTCTACCGATGAAAATCCATATCAATTTCATGTTAGACGTATTCATAGATGTCCAAACACAAATGTGCAACTAGTTTCCAAAACTCAATATCTGAGAACTATGTAATAAAAAAAAACCCCTTTTTCTAAGAAAAAGTATGTAGATGTCTTCAAAGAAGATGTACACTGCAGAAAGAAGAAATTTTATAACACTTTTTCAAGTTTTCAGAAATGTAAGCTATATAACAGTACATCAGTGATGTATGCAATATTAATTTTAGTTGACTGATCTATCAAGTGTTTTCATTATGGTTCCCTGGAGAATATTAATCACCATGGGAGAAAATAAGGCATAACACGATTTAAACTGAATTCAGTTCTCATGGAAAATTAACACACACCCATACATTCACACACATACAAACTTTTCATATGACTAGCGCAACACAAAAGATTGAGAGCACCCTTCTCAAATCATTCTAAAACACAGTTCTGAAATTAAAATAGTTCAACTAAGTGAAAAAAAAGGCTTATAATGAACTATTTAATACAATGTAGAGAGGTGAATCTAAAATAAATATGACAAAAAAATTACCCATTTGGATCTCTATTCACTCATATTTTGCCTGAGGCTCCTAATACTAGGACTGAGAGCACACCTGGATTAGACTTGATTTGAGATAGAATTCACCAAAAAAAATCTCAAATGCAGTGTGGTGGGTTGTACCATCACAGGGGAGACCTTATAGCTCTCTATAACTTCCTGAAGGGAGGTTGTGGTGAGCTAGGGGTCGGCCTTTTCTCTCGTGTAGACAGTGATAGAACTAGAGGCAATGGTTTCAAGCTGCGCCAGGGGAGATTCAGGCTGGACATTAGGGAATATTACTTCTCGGAAAGGGTAGTCAGGCACTGGAATGCACTGCCCAGGGAGGTGGTGGAGTCACCGACCACGGGGGTGTTCAAGAAACGTTTGGATGTTGTATTGAGGGATATGATTTAGCTGAGAAGTACTGGTGATGGTTGGACTAGATGATCTTTTAGGTCTTTTCCAATCATGATAATTCTGTAATTCTGTGATTCTGTGATCACAGGCAAAACAGACTCAACTTGGGGAAATTAGTTTAACATATTAACAATCAAAATCAGAGTAGAGCAATGAGAAAATGAAAACTAAGTCACAAAACACCTTCCCTCCCTGCCCTTCTCAGGCTTAACTTTACTCCCAGATTCTCTACTTCCTCCCCACCAGCGGCACAGGGGGACAGGGAAGAGGGGTTGCAGCCAGTTCATCACACGTTTCTGCCACTCCTTCTTCCTCATGGGGAGGACTCTTCATGCCCTTTCCATGATCCAGCGTGGGGTCCCTCCCACGGGAGCAGTGCTCCAACTTCTCCAGTGTGAATCCTTCCCATGGGCTGCAGTTCTTCACAAACTCTCCAGTGTGGGACCCTTCCATGGGGTGCAGTCCTTCAGGAACAGATTGCTCCAGTGTGGGTCCCCCATGGGTTTCACAAGCCCTGCCAGCAAACCTGCTCCAGCCTGGGCTACTCTCCCATGAGTCCAGAGGTCCTGCCAGGAGCCTGCTCCAGCGTGGGCTTCTCTTTGTTCAGGCATCGACTTGTTCCAACATGGGGTCCTCCACAGGCTGCAGGGGGACAGCCTGTCTCACCGTGGGCTGCATCACGGGCTGCAGGGGAATCTCTGCTCCGATGCTAGGAGCACCTCCTTCTACTCCTTCTTTCCTGACCTTGGTGTCTGTAGGGCTGTTTCTCTCACATATTCTCAATCCTCTCTCCAGCTGCAATTGCTGTTGTGTAGGGGTTTTTTTCTCCCTTCTTAACTATATTATCAAAGAGGTGCTACCACCGTTGCTGAGTGGCTTGGCCTGTGCCAGCAGTGGGGCCATCTTGGAGCCTGCTGGCATTGGCTCTGTCAGACACAAGGGAAGCGTCTTGCACCTTCTCACAGAAGGCATCCCTGTAGCATCCCCCACTATCAAAACCTTGCCATGCAAACCCAATACACATGGTATTGCAAATGAGGAGGAGTACACTTGCAAATGATTAGCAGTTCCTCTATGCAGGATCAGCAGGTCCATCAATAAAACAAAAGGGCATTAGCTTTAGCACAATTCAAAGGAAATACTACAAGACTTAAGTAAGCAAGAATGCTATTGCTAATGGAAGCCCACAATAAACAAGATGACTTCAGCCACTTATTCCTGACTCCATCTCAAGTGCAGGAAGAGAGACCAGATCCCTTTCCCTATTTTGGTATCATCAGTCCTCTCCTGTTGCTCCATTTTCTTATATGGGCAGTCTAACGAGACTAATGAAACTGTTGCTTCTTTTCACAGGTAGAAGCACTTACCCTGCATAGATCTGTGATGCCACTGCTCACTGTCCTACTTTTGGTCCTACTTTCCAGAAAGATTCCTGCCGTGACTCTAATCAAACCCTTCCAGTCAAACAGAACCATCTTATTGAGTACATGAGCCCCTCCAGAATAAAGAAATTTGTTAACTGTGCTGATGCCTTTCCTGATCCAATCCTCCACTCCTTGATCTCTTGTGTCCCTACCTCACGTTTTAGACTGAGTGTATTTCAAGCAGCCAACTACTTGAGGCAGGAATCACGCTTTCTGCCTGCTTTGTGTTCTGAGCTCATTCCATCTGGACCCAAAGATAAAATTATATTATTGATAATACTCTGCAAAATATTCACAGGATAGTATAGCATAAATCAGCATGACTGAATACTGCTGTAAGAAATAGCAGTCATAGGAGAGACCTAAAATGAGACATATTGCTGATTTACCATAGAGGATAAATCTTATGCATTAGCTTGATATTTACTCCATGCAAAAATAGACTACGATAGCTCAATATTCATTTTTCTTAGCACTTTCCATTTTTTTTCCCATTTCATGAATATAAAAAGTACCCCCAAATACATCCCCTCTGCACCAATTTGAAACACAAGAAACAAATTTATAATATAATAAGTTGGAGCAGTTAAGCAGCACAGATCTATTCAGAGACTTACAATAACTTTTGAAATGTCTGCTACAGCAAGGCTGCTGGAGAGGCACAACATGACAAGAGGAATGTTTAGATTTTAGGGGTAAAGTTTAACCGCAGATTTTCAGCAATGCATTCACCATTTATGCAGATGTGCTGATCTCAGCCTCAAAATGTGCAGTTACATCATTAGGTGCGTGTCCTGAGCAGCATCACCAGGAGTAGTGAAGACTGAATTAAAAATGCAAATATTAAAAGTCAGCATGCAGTACAATACCGATGGCCAGCATTAAACTCTTTACTAACTTGTTAATGTCACTATGTATTTTAGCACGGCCCTTGGCTGAGACTGCATCCCCTTGAATCCCCTTTCAGAGGGGAACTGAAAGAAACAGGAACAAAGAAATCTGCTTTATGCACCAGCTCTGACATAGCAATATTAATAAGAATGGTAATTATGGCACCGGGCCAGTAACCACTAAAATTGCTGCAGCAACCTTAGAACCTTGTCTTTCCTCATTCAGTCATGGTCTATAAGTTTTCATAAAGCTTTCCATTAATAATTTATAATACTGGCACTCAGCAAGAATTTACAGATAAACTACAAGTTAAAAACAACGGAAGTCCCTGATACTGAACATAAGCATTAATACCGTAAATAAATAAATTAAATTATAACTACTAGTCGTCTTTGCTGTTACATGCATAGGTGGGAGTAGGAAGACTGAGGGAAAAAAAATGTGCTGTATCTGCACTTACTACTTTCTGAGAAGGTAAAGTCACAGCAATCTCAATTTTCAGGTCCATATTCCAAATATTTATTTGTGGGGCAAGAGTCCCATAATAGTCTCTTTTGACCATCAGTGATTCATCTGTTGGTCTGAACACTCTTTTCTAGCTTTCCCACACCGGCTGGTACATCAGGATGTCTTTCAATAAGCCATTTACTTTGAGTGTCTACCATTGCTCTTATTCTTAAAGGCAGAGCAACAAGGATCTGTCATTTCACTGGCAAATATTTTACTTTAATTTACTGTTAACTGAAAAAGATGCCACCAGAAAGCTGACCTTACAGACCTGAGTTCCTCTTAGGTTCAAAAGCATTTTTCAGCACATGATCATAGGCTAACTTTTTAAGAAGCCATCTCCAATACATCCAGCTTCAGACAAATGTGACTTGGAAACACTGAGAAAAAATGTCTTTCGCTTTATTTATGTGTGATAAATCAGCAGCCAAATGAATAATTTCCATCTGCATTGATTAATTCATCTCATAACTTGTTTTAACATAGCAAAACTCATCTAATGCACAACTGCCTGGCTATACTGGTCTACCTTAACTGCTCTTTGCATTTGGTGAAAACACTTACAGGGCTGAATCTTTCACGGAAAGTAAGGGAATGTCTCCTATCTGGAGTCCCAGGAAATGCCTCTTCCATCTGCAGTCATAGAGAATTCAAAACCTCCTTCCTCAGGTTTTCTATTCTAGTACTTCAATATCTTTAAGAAGATATTCCTTATTTTTAGCTTTCATTTTCTGTGCCGAAATTTAATAAGTACATCCTCTATTTTTCCACTGAAGACATGGAAATTAATTTATTTTCTCTTTGCAGCAGGTTTTTGTATTGGTTTTCTATTTCATGGGCGAGTCAACGCAATATGGTCATTCTTTTCTTATATGTAGTACTCTCTAGAGCTCAAAATATTTCTCCTGGACTTATCTTTAAGTAGAATTAGGTGCGACTCCCTAAACTTGTCATAATTTTCAAGCTGAAGGCTTTCTAATGCTAAGCACTATAGGGTTATTTTTCTTTTCTTTTCTTTTTTAAGACATCTCAAAGGATATACTTTTGTTTATCTGTTCCTGTATAAGATTTTGCTTAATATTATGGGCACAACTTAATTGGTTCCTGTTCAGTCTATGATCTAAAATGAACCTCCAAACCCTTGTCTACTTCATCTGTCGTAACTCATTCTGTATTTCTGTGGCTACACACTGACAGTCAAGTGCAATACCCTGTGCTGGCCCCTTCTGAGCAGGATAGTGTTTTTTTCCAGACTGTATTTCCAAGTTGTTACAACCTTTTTATTTTCTCAAGCTTTCCTCAAGTTTATTTGGGGTCCCTCCCAGCTTGGTGATGTCTACAGATTTAACAACTATTGTGTCTATTCCATCCCCTGAGTCATTAATGAGAATATTGATTAATATCAGAAGTAGGGCAGAACCATTCAAAATATCCATCCATTTTGATGATGAACTACTAATAACGACTCCCCAATTACAGATTAGTAAACAGGTTCACAGTAACCCTGCTGTATTTTTATCTATATCTGGACCACATTTTGCTAATGACAGTATCACACTCAATTGTCAAAAACCTTACAAAGGTGAACATGTGATATCTACTGCGTTCCTCTCCCCACAATTCAACATGATCTGTTTTTCATAAATTCATACTGGCTGTTCAGATACTTGCAAGTGTTAGATTTTTTCCTCAGAGCATTTTCAGGAACTTCAATTAAGCTTTTAGGTTTAAAATTCCTAGACTTTCCCATTACTTTTTTAAAATGTCACCAGATTCACCCTTTATTCTTCCTATATATTATTTATTTTCTGAGTTCTAGAAGTTGTCTCAATAGTTCTGAGATTCCATTCAATAAGGAGGACATTTACTTTGAAAGAATACAAATTATACTGATGTCTCATAAACTAGTAAATTTAGAATTATCCATGTGGGAGCAAGTAGAAAATAAGTCTGAGCTGTTCAAGGTTTTTCTTGTTTCATTTTTGTTTCTGTTTTTAAACTACAAGCAATATCTAGTACTGATATTTTCCTAACAAAAATTCCTAAAAAAAATTGTAGTAAAACATAAAGCAAGAAACTAATTGATCAGGAACAGTTACTGAAAATTTCAAGACCTTCCAGAATTCAAAGCACAAGTATGTGTAGTAATGAGATAAGTTATAGCCTCTGTGACGCTACAGTGTTAGAAATATTTTTTTCTTATATTTCCATATAAACAATCAAATAACACGATGCAAGACATAAAGTAATATAACATAATAATCTAAAGTCATCACATCTCCTTTCTAGTATCCAGAAATAATGTCAAAACTCCCCTGAGTTTAAGCCCTTTGTAAACTGAATTGCTCAAACTAAGTCATCAGAGGTGGGGTTAAGATCAATTTTGAAAGTTTAATATCCTTCAGTGCTGGGAGACAGCATCACAGCATCCCTGTCATTCAGGAATGGATGACAGGTCAAGAAAAAACCAACAGTTTTTTTTCTCTAGTATATTTTGTACTGAATGCAATTCTATGGATGTTTGAATATATCCTTAAATGTATGGAAATAATTCTGAGCTAGAATCATAACAATTACTCTGTAATTAACATGGTGTCGTGTTGCTGATTGCCACTTTTTCTACCAATGTTCTAACTAGAGTAAAGCTGCAATTGTTGGAGAAACTTAATGACTTCCCACTTGGAAATACTGAAAGCATGTCTGAGGGCAATACTAGAGTAGGTAGATGAGAGGAAGATCAAGAGAAAAATATTGGAGCAAGACAAAGTATCAGGAGGCACGGAAATATCCTAAGTATTGTAACCCCCCCTCTCCATAAGCTACACTGTAAGCATTTTTCCCTGCCATCTCCACCTCAGGCTTAGTTATCTGTGTTCAAGGGTGTCTATGGTCTAGGGCCCACCATCATAACCTTAGCTCAGCCTTCTAAGGAAATGACCAAGTCATCAGAAACAGATGTGAAAAAGTTTGTAGAAGGATAATAGTAAAATGGCAGAGAGAAAGGGTTGTGGAGATGGAGTCACTATGCCAAGCATTCCAGGGGAAAAGTACCAAGATGAGTAGTTACAAAATCTCAAAGGAAAAAATGAGAGGGTTATTTGATCTGATGCTGTATGTCAAGAGCTTACAGTTTAACAATCGAAGATACACAGATTACATATTTCATGTATTCTTATTGGTTTCCATGAAAATTTTTCTCAATGCTTTTGCTATTAATTCAGATTCTGCTTTTCTCTCTAGTATATTTTCTATATTAGCTATTTGTTGATCTAGATCTTCACATTAGCCATGAAAAAGAAATGAGGAACGTTCAAGTCACATTGCAGGTTGTATACAATCAGACCAACTGCTTCCTCCTGTCTGATTTTAGAAAGTTTACTATAAATTATCCAAACCTGAGTATGAGAAGTCTGAGATAGAATTTTCCTCGTTAAAAAGGAAGAGTGGGTCTGATAGACAAAATCTGTTGTTCCGCTTTCAAAAGCAATTTATTGATCATTTTACAGCTCCAACATCTCCAGTCACTTTTAAACACACATTTAACAGGGACAAGGCTGATATGTATGGCTAATGTGTATGAATATATATGTAATTGTACATATGTGAATAATATATAATAAAAATGTATGAGGCACATACTTTGTTCATGTGTAACTTTAAAAAAATTAATGAGAATTCAGAAAAGAGTCTCTATTTTGCAGTTTTCACTTTCAAATATCATCAGATAAAACCATTTATTACAGGTGAGCTTTAGTAAAATGCTTGATGGTTTTCTTTATTGAGTTCATTTAATTATGTTGCTTTCACCAGCCAAAAAAAAATTTATGAAGATATGAATGTAAAAGGCTGCTCATTTATGATCTATGTCAGGACCTGTCTTCTCATCCCAATGAGACATCCTCTGTTTTTTCTACCTTCTCAAACCTAATTTCCTCACAAATATCCCATCACAAAAAGTATTAAAACTGTTCTCTCCCTTTAGTGTTTTGCATAAAAAGAGAAAGTAGCTTTCTCTGAACTGTATCCCAGTGTTTTGTACTGTCTCCCCATTAAGCTCCTTAGGACCTGAATTACCTCCTTTTTTTTTTTTTGTGTTGTTAATGATGAACACATTGTGGGAGCTTTATACATGTTAGAGATAGCACAGACTAATTATTTTATATGCATGACTAGTTAATCAGAAACATTAGTCGTAACGACTACAGACCTGATCCTGAAATCTCTAATCAGCCAAAACACCCGTTATCATCCATATGATGTTTAAGTGAATAAAACTTGAACAGGGATATTAGGAGCTAACCTACTGTTTTCATCTGAACTGCATTTTCATATAGATGATAATGATTACTGAGTCTTTCCTTTAACTCCGCTATTTAAAAGAGGGCACAGCGACAGGAAGTCTTTCAATAGATTGAAAATTACATAAAGCTAACATTGTTTCCAATTCCATCATATTTACATTTAGACTAGTTGTGATTTGTAAAACATAGAATGACTGTCAGAGACCTCTCAGATCATTTTAGCAATTTGCACCCACATAATGAAAAATACATAGTTAGAAGTGAAAGAAAAGTATTTTTCCAACTGTCTTCACTTTAAGAACTTTGCTTGATTCAGCACAGTAGAAGGAAAAGCATCTACAGTGTAAGTTCAGTAGTCTCGGAGTAGCAAAAGTGTCCACATAAAGCTAAACTTTAAAAAGTCTGGAGGTTGCACTCCTACACATAAAAAAAAAAAGAGAGATGACTTAAAAGATCCCATTCACTTTCCAAAAATACAACTGATATGTTCTGCCTTGAATATTTTCTTTTTTAACTACCTGCAAAGATTTCACAGCGCACATCACTTTCCCCCCAAGACACATACATACAGATGCACACATTTATAAAACATTTCTACCTGTTGATGCTGATACTTACTCTTTATGATGCCTATCTAATTTAGACCATGAAAATGGCATTTATTTGACAGCTAGATTCACCTAAACTGGTTGTGCTATATTCTAGTGAGAAAAATGGGCACTTTTATGATTTGATTCAATTCATCCTAAAGTAGATATAAAAAGACATAAATATGTCAGATAAACTGTGCCTAAATGGGCCTGTTTCTCTCTGTCGTAGGGATTTAGGACTACTCAGTCTGGTAGAGACATCTGCATTGCAAACCTCTAAGATTAGGTGAGATGAATCCCAGTTGGTGATGCTGTGCACAAGAACTCATGACAAACAGCTGCGGTATTTTGCAGTACGGATAACAATATTAAACAGACTGAACCTTCAAACAATTCCTTTTCTTGAGACTCAAATACGATTTCCAGAATGTCTATGGATCTCAGGTAATTAAAGTATATGGAGAACAATGCTATTTAGAAAAAAAGAAATGGACTTGTCACTGTAACAAGGACTACAAATGAAAGTAAGAGAGGATATTAAGAACAGTTGGGATTTGATAGAAAAAGGTGTAATGCCTGTGTAAGAGGTGGAATATGGGAAGTACTTGACAAGGACAATAGGGGGGACATTTAGCTTTTCAATGCTTTCCTTCTCAGTGAAGGTGTGGGAAAAAAAGTGTGGGAAAAAAAACCCAAGAGGTTTCTATTAATTTAAAAAAAAATGCAAAAAGAATAGTACTTGATCTATTTTAAATTTCTGGAATTTGGAATGGGATAAGGAAAAAGTTTATTAGGCTTCCTCTTTCAATGTTTATCATGAAAGAATCTTCTGCTTCCCTTTCCTGAGCCCCAGCATCATCTACCTTCACTTTTTTTTTCCATATTTCACCCAAAGTCTTCCTTCATTATCTTGTTACCCACCTAACTTCTGTAATTACCTTTCCCCTTCTCATTCCCTTTCCTGACCTCTACATAATTTCACCTTCTTCTCACTTTTTGTAATATACTCTTATCTCCCTCAGGTTGCTCTCTGATTTTCAAACAAAGGAGCAAACTTCTACACGCATGGTGTGCACACTAGCATGGTTCACATTAACAACAAGGAGTGAAGGCAACAAAAAGAGAAAAAGAGGATTGTGATTATTCTGCTCAACAGCAAAACACGGGGGAAAAAAGAGAAAAGGACAATTTAATGAGACTGATGAAAGCTTGGCAAATGATACATGGGAGACAAACAGTGATACCTTGTACATTAACAAAATATTCAAGAGTAAGGGTATCAAAAGTTCTCCCCGAAAATTCATTCCTTCTGCATGGGGAAACCTCTATGCACCAACCATCACATCCCCTGCAAACCACCACCCTGAACTGCTTTTCACCTCACTGAAGGGACTCAGAGTAACCTGCAGTGATGACATCTGGCTGGAATTGGCTTCTTTCTAGTTGAAGGCAGAGACATCTGGCTTAAAGCCTACGCACATTAAATGGAAGAGAAGCTGCTCCAGAAAACCAGGCATGGGTGGCACAGACCCTGCAGTGTAGACTTCAGTATAAGCAGCAGATCCAGTTGAGCACAATTTTCAGCAAATAAACTAAGAAATGTTTGTAAATTAAAAGCCAGTTGCACTGATCAGCTCCAGTACAGCTCTGGTTTCCTCCTTTTTCACCAAGTGGAACTTGAGAATGTGCACACTTGTTTGAGATTTCTGTACGGACAGCAGGATGGTTAGGGAAATTGCCATGACTGAACAGCTCAACACTCAGAAATCTTGAACACTTGGGTGCCAGGGTGCACCACAGAAGGGGAAGGACAGGGCAGCCAGGAGCCAGTGGTGACAGTATGGCAAACAGCAGCTGGGGTCTGGCCAACAAGGGCTCAGATCCACTGCATCTAAGCAAAGTGAGCAGGGCAAGTGCAGCTCTGGTCACCCACAGACCAGTGGTCACCAGACAAGTCCATAAGGTTGAGGCTGGTCTCAGGTCAGTCCAGTAAATTGAGTCAGCAAGTCAAGGATCAAGAAGATATACACCCAGACACAGCATACCTTAAAACACAGCCCAGGGACAGAACAAAAGTAAGGACCTGAGCTTAAACACAGCTCCCAGCCCAGTGGGCCCACTGAGGATGGGTGAGGTGGAGACCTCCAAGAAGGCTTCATGCAGCTCTGTCTCACATAACTCTTTTCACAGCAGTCTGATCCAAGGTTACACAACTGCCCCATTTCACACCTGGCCTTTGACACAACCAGTTAAACACCCAAGGAGAGAGAAAGGTTGAAGAAGAAGTTGCAGAGCCTGTTGGTGCCCTCACACCAAGCATGTGATATCCCAACAAATACCTGTATCGCGCCCAACAAGAAACAAAGTACTGACAGATCATGGAAAAGGTGAAACGTCATAAATTATCAGCTTCTTAATTGAGAACACACCACAGAACTTACGAAAATAATTAGAAGAAACTATATTTAAATTTATAGAATGGATGCTTGCATTTTCAAATTGAAGATGAGACTATATCAGCTTATTTATAGTTTCAAATATATAACATTTCACAAAGGTCATCTGCATGGGAGATCATGCACAATTTAGGCAACCACCTTTTTGACAATACAAGATGTAAAATTCAAATTTTCCTATCTTGGTCACTTTGAAATTTTATTCCTAGTGTTAGCATGCAATCACAGTATCTAATAAGATATGTTTCTTTTGACTGAAAGTTCAAATAACAGCATCCCCTTAATTAAACTAATGGCTATTCCTACAGGGATTCTTCTCTGTATTAGCTCTCTACTTATTTCCAGTGCAAAAAAACCCTCAGTTCTATGCAATTAATGTTGCCCAGATACAGGTAAGCTAACATATCAATTGTAATTATCAGTAACTATGAAAGGCTGGTAACAAGAAAATGACAACATTATTGCTGTTAGTTTTGTTATAGATTCTGTTACCCTATTACAAAACATTCCGGAAAAGTTCATTTTTCAGAGCACCCAAGGAATAAACAGTGAAGTAGCAAAGTAGAAAGACATTTAAGTTATTCAAGGTACTAAAACATCAAAACAGCTTCCTTAGCAGTTTTGTAGTAGAAGTTATACTGTTACTGAACAAAAAAGAAAATTCCCTTGTGGCCAAATAACTGGTTAAAACATAGGAAATAAAGGTCAGGAATAAATGATGAGTTTTCTCAGTGCAGTCCCAAAAGGAAATTGTCCAAATAGGACTTGAGTATTCACCATCAGAAAAAGAGAAATGAACAGTAAAATGACGAAGTTTGATGGTGATATTATTTTATTCGGGGTAGTAAAAATGAAGGCCAACTTGAAAAAAAAATTGAAGAACACAGGATGCTGAGTGACTAATAATAAAGTGAAAAATGAAATTTGTTGTAGATAAATGTAAGGTAATGTACACTGGAAAAATAATTTTACCGACACAGTGATATTCTTGACTAGCTATTACCATACAGAAACAAGATCTTGGGGTTATAATAGATAGTTCTATGAAAATGCCAGCTCAATGCTCAGTAGCAATCAAAAAAGTAAATTGAATGCTAGGAATTATTAGGTGAGGAATAGAAAAAAAAAAAAAAATAAAGACCAAAAAACAGTGCTGTACAAATGTTGTGCTCCATTTTCAACAGCATGTGCAAATCTACCCTTTCCGTCTCAGAGCGGTAGAACTCAAAAGATACAAAAAAGAGGCAATGGTTAATCAATAGTATCCATGCCACTGTCACTGAAATAGACTATGACTTTTTGTCCCCAAAAAATCGACAAATAGGAACATCATAGACGTCTACAAAATCATAAGAGACATAGAGAAAGAGACCAAGAGTGGGACAGCATCTGTGAAAATATTATTACCAGACTGATTTATACAAGCTACTGGCAGAAGCTATGGACTGCCAATAGCATACTATGCTAAATGCATCTTTGATTTCAGCTGGTGTAGCCACTGTCATATTTCATGTCAGAAAGCGATGGAAGTAATCTGTTACTACATTTCACCGTGCTGCTGTGTCCCTTCAGAAAGACTGTATCTTAAATGTAGTGGTCCAACCTATTTTGATCTCCAGACTGCAACGGGAAAAACAAAGGATGGTCCTGCTTCTGTGCAATCCAGACCATGGCCTCTGCTGGAGGCATTCCGTGTTCCTCTCCATGAAATAATCCTGGCCCACAAGTCTTTACAAAATGACTTTCAAACATTTGTTAAGTATAGATATTGATACTCTGTTTTTTCCACAAGAACCCAAAAATACTGAAGATATTTAGTTCTCTCGTAGCAGATACTTCAGCGATTAAATGACAACAGGCCTTCATGCAATTCTTACGAGTTTAAACTATTAGATTATAAATCTTGGTGTATTTTCTTTGAACTTCCTTGCTTGTTTCTGAGTTTCAAGCTCATCTTAAGCTTTGAAAACTAATGGTGTTCTGCACTGCACCTTAATTTTGTGAAGAACATTTCTCCCACAATAATATTCTTTAAAGTGTTAAGTGTCTTCATGTTGATTGCAAAATGATCATAACCTGTACATCAATGTTGTTTAGAAAGTACTCTTCATTTTCTATTCTTTTGCTAATACTTTCAGTCTTTTTATTAGTTCTGATCCCTTGTGCATTCAAAAGGGTCAGATCTGTCCAGCTATCTTTAACTTTTTATTTGTTTTACTTTTCTAAAGAGTACTTTTATAAAGAAATATTATTTTTAATACTTTTTTTTTTAAATATTCAGAGAGATTTTCAAAGATATTCCACACAATGTAAACAAACACCTACCAAATAACCTGGTAGTAATGGCCAGTTTTGATGGTTGAGCATCAGTAATTTTGCAACAGCTTAGTATTCTACATGAATCTTCTCACGTTCAAAAGTGTTACTGGAAAATGTGACAAGCTTCAGCAATAGTTAGAAAAGATGGGAATTAACACTTTGCTTAAGTTTCATACATTTATACAAATTGATAATTCCACTGCCCTATGTCTATTCTCAGCAGAAATGAGAAAAACTTCTGAAGAGCTGCTACCTCTGGGAAGACTTGAGAAATCCATGTCTCGTTCACGGTTGCACAACAGACCCCACACCGGGAGGAAAATGTGAATGGTGCTCTACCCAGGAGTCAGCTGGTGCAGGTCAGATCCAGGACTGTTAAACACCAATATACACTACCTGTACTAAATTTTTCATTTCTGTAGATTCCCTTTTAGATTTGCAATAAATTCATTCAAATGAACATTCTGTTTTGACTAATTTTCAGCAATGTTTTAATGAAAACAATGTCAGTAGGGAAATAGGAGCAGCAGAAGAAAGGGAAAAGGAAGACACAGAACTGAATACTAGTGGGGAAACAACATCACATAGGTAAGCAACAGCAATGAAAAGCTTTTTAAAATAATTATATTAACTGAATAAAATTATAATATTGAAGTTACACATGTGAGCAGACACTGCCAGCTAAAACAGAGGGCAGAAAGTGACATAGATGGATACAGATCTAGGCAACAATTGGGACAGTAGCAGGAGTACAATAAACCTAGGAAGCTGCTAGTCAAAACAGCTCCTTCCATAACATAAAAAAATAATTAGACAGCAGCACTGTGATTTGCTGATTTTGAACAAGATGACAGAGTAACAGGCATATTATCAAAGAGATATTTTGCATAAGCAGAGAAGCAGTGTTGGAGATGAGAGCCAGAGACTTGATCAAAGAGGTATAAAAATAGTAGAGGAAATTAACAATGAATAAATCACATCTTACTCTGAAAAAAACCCCACACAATGAATGAAGAATGAGGAGGAAAAAGAATATTCTCCCTGACAGGATATATAAAGCTAAATTGCTGTATTATATCAGAGATGAGTTACAAAAAGATAAGGGCTGTACCAGAAGAATGTAGAACAGAAAACAGACAGAAGTATTGGAAATTTTCAATAAGGATCTCACAATGTATTGAGCAAAAAGTGTAAGAAAGTGTTTGTCATTTCATAAGGGCTGTTGTATACTAGATGACAGTAGTGTGAGGGTTTGACCAGAGAGATTATGATTAATTATGTTACAAATTTACCTGCCTTTGATGAGCTAAAAATTAAATCAAAAAGTTTGAGCTCTTTAACCAAGAAATGCTTTCATCTTAATCACCAATCTCATTCCTAAGTGTGTATATATATATTTAATAAGAATAATGGTAAACCTTATCTGCAGCAAAATGATGAAAAGCTAAGTAGTATGTCACTATATACAGGCAGCTGCACTTGCCAAGGAGCTCCAAGTTTGAATGCAATCACCTTTCACAAAACAGAAATTAAATTTTTACCACAAGGGAAATCAGGTAAAGTGAGATTATGCATAGCATCAAGCCATAGAACATTTCCGTCTAATTAAAGAACTTTATTTGGGAGTGGCCCTACTAAAAGTTCATGTTAGCAATAAGGTACTTCAACACAAATATTGTAATAAAGATCATGTAAAGTAACTTCAATGCAATTTACTCCTCAATAGCATCCTTCCACTTTAAAAAAAAATATCAGCATCTGTAAAGCACTTTTGCTAGCTGTAAAAATTGGTAGTGATAGACACTAGAAAGATCTTTGAAATTTGAAAATCTCAGAATAATCCAGACTCCTAATCTCTACATTTAGCAACAATCTAATTTCATCATAACATATTATTTGTAAAGAATAGGTGTTTTCCACAGATAAAGAGGTATGATGTATATGGGGAATTTATTAATAAAAAGACTAAAACACAATTGCAAGTAAAAATTCTTGGTTGTATTCAGAAAGTGATAATATCTTATAAAACAGATCAAATAGACATTTTTGTAAATGGAAGTAAGTTAAATTTATGTTTCAAGGTTATATTACAAATGAGAATTTAGATGAACTTCTGCTTTCCCTCTTCAGCAACCTCTTGCACCAGAGGCTGAGTGACAATCATCAGAAAAAGTGGGCAACAGATGTATGTACAATTGATTAGTAGATTACTATGTGTTTACACACCCACATGCGCACGCATTTACACTCATAGAAATTGTTTAAAATTTAACACAAGACTTCTTAAATACTGAGTAAACATATATCAAATGAGATATATCAACTATTGGAAAAAGGAAAATCATGGTACAAATTATACATTATAAATCTTATTATTCAAAACTTGAAAACAAAGCTACAAAAAAGAACTGGAATGAAACTTAGATTTTAAAAATTTAATTCCAACAATGTTGTATCTGTTCCTTAAAATTGTCTTTCAGTTACTTTCATATATGCATACACTTTTAAAAGAGTTTCAGCTTCAAATACTATGCAATTTTTTGTATTAAAAATGATCCTACAACCTATAATATATTTATAAATTAGTAAAAATATAATCTAGGGCAGTAGAACCTAATACAGACCTCAGAAAATACTCTAATCAACACTCAGAAGAAGAAACCCAAAGTCACTGATAGGCCACAATCCAGGAGAGAAGAATGACAAATATTTGGAAACCACATTATGGAAGGTGCTATATGCTTTTAATAAAATGGAGCTGATAGTATAAACTAGTCACTCAACTGCTGACCAAAGAAAAGGGCACAAATATCTCTGAAAAAGTATTTGAGATATACCTCATATAAATATTAATGACAGACACAGCTTACTATGAGATGATCCTACGTAACACTCTAGAAGCTATGAATGGGATGGTAAAATGGATGTTTAAAATTTCGGGATAAAGCCCAGCAGGAATTGAGCTTATAACCAAAGACCTAATCCATTCCCCTACCACAATGTCCATTTTTTTCAGTCCTAATATAGAGGGACAAACTGAATAACTGGTTTGTCAAGGCTTTCATGTTTTGTTGACCAAAAGAAAGTCCCTACGCTGAACAACCGAACATACAAGAAACAGCATTATTTTATTATAAACTAAAAGAGACCGAGAGAGTTTAACAAAAATTGTCTCTTTGCATATCATCCCTGCTTAGAAGCCACACTGATCCTCTCTGCATCCTTCCAGCTTCCGTGTATGTGCAACAGGCTCACTGTGGTTTCAGGATCCCCACCAGAGATACAGAGACACACACGGAAATCACGTTACCGGTTACAGAGATAACATTATACACCTGTGCACACAGCACTGACCGTGGATCGTCAGAAGTTGTGGAGATAACTGACAAACCCACACTACCAAAATGGTATCATATTATTTCTATCTGTAACTGATGCTGTACTTAAGGCAAGACTGCTCTCTGAGGTAAAGGTATCCTTTTCTAGCTATACATATAACCATTGTGCATTTAAATAAAGAAAAATATGACAAGTAACTCTTCTCTTACTCATGAATACAGCTAACCCTGCTTGTTTTTTCCTTTTCCTTAACAAGCACTACATCATTATTCTAGCAGAAAAACAAATGACTAGTGAAAACAGGATATCCACTAATGTACTAAATAACTTGCCAGTGCTTTTATTCTAACAAATATTTCAACATGTTACAAAACGTTGCACAATAACAGTGTACCACAGAAGCTGCCTTTTCGATTGATCTGTGGTATTCCTTTTCATTCTCAATGCCCTGTGTGTCAGGCTCTTCACTCTGAAGCTCCCACAGAACCAGAATTTTAAAGACTATTTACTTCTCTTAGAAATAATAGGGAGCAGGAAAACTGCTCAGGAAAGATGTACCTATAACTCAGCTTATAAAACATTTTTCACTACAGAGAGAAAATACCAGTACCAATACTTAAAAATTGAATTATTTCATTTACAGAACTTGCTATTTAATGACATGGATAACTTATTAAAAATAGTATTTTTGAAGAAGATCCTTAGCTGCTTCTAAAGAAGAAATAAGATTTATATTAGTTGAGGCTTGTCCAGAAAAATGGAAATCACTGTGTAAAAATGTCACTTTGCCATACAGTTTTCCCACAACATAATGGTATGGTCATTGCATCACTTTCATATGATGCAACACCAGAACAACGGTAGGAAGAGTAGGAATGGATTTTAAGAAAGAAGTCAACTTAGAGTTTCACCTACTGTGTTCATATATGCTCTAAACCGAAATGTTGAATATGCGGCAACACCCTTTGGCTTTTAGAAGACAGTCTTGAAAACACAAACCTACATCAAGACTTTTTTTTTATCTCTGTAAACCATTCAATAAAAGAGTTTGGGAAGAAGGGATGCAGGCCTTTCAGGCTATTAAAACCTGCGCTAGGTATTTAAGCAAAGGGCAGTAAACAGCAGCTATTTAAAATAACATGTAGTAGAGTGTTCCATTTTTTCACGTGCAAGTAGCTACTTCCTCCTGTGGAAGAAGGAAACCACAAAACAAAGTATTTCAGGAAAAGAAGGAAAGACAGACAGATCAAGAGAGAGACAGAAGGTACTTGTAATTAAGCCCTAAGACCTTGAACCTCAAAGCTCTTCTAGCCCTGCATTCACTAACAGAATTCCCTGCCCAAAGGTTAGCTTGCATTAAATTTCAATGCACAGAAAATGTAAATGTAGTAAACCTCACTGACACATTTACACGTACAGCCTGCTTAGCATCTACATCTGTTATTTGATAAGAAGCACAGAAATAATATTCTCAGTCTTTGAAACAGTGATATAGACTAGGCCTACTCTTGAAACTCTTACAGTTGCCTCAATACATCTGAAAATTCCCCGCAGTGAGGTGATGGTACCTACCATCTGGTGAGATGCCTTGCTTTGCCAAGATACCTGTTTCGACCTACGAGAGCTGAGTTTCAGCTCATATCCATTCTGCATGGAACTCTGGGGAGACCCTTCAGGGGCTCTTCAACCAGAAAACCTGTTGGCTTGATCATCTTCATAAGTAATGGGAAAGCACAATTTATTATACAGAAGGAATGTTTAAATCCTTAAAATAACTCAAGATAACACTATAACTAGGTATCTGTCACTGTAACTCCTTGATTACCCCTTTTTCCCTTAATGCGAATCTATGATCAAGTGAAAATGCAGTAATATGTAGTAGATCCTGTGGGACTGCTCAGTAAGAGATATTACAGACATACCATATGGTTCATCTATCAATATGTTCTCTGATTCATCAATTATTAGATATTTTTGATCCTACATGTACAGTATCTTTAAATGTGATATTAGTATTAAATGTTCATTGCACTTCAGAGACTAAAGCACATAGCAATTCTCGTCTCAGGAAGAATTACTTAAACTGAGTCTTACTATCATTCTTCAACCTGTCAGTTTAGGAAACCACCTTCTGCCCCACAATAGCATCTCTATCACATGAACTGTTGAGACTCCACGCCTCGTCACACTAGGTTACAAATAGAGATTAACAACTGGTTGTTATTTACTCTGGTTAGTGTGACACTGAACCAGTGGCTGCCAGCTTAACTCTCAGTTGTCCTGTAGTGCCACACCAATTCATTAAATCAATTGATTTTGGAGAGGGGTTTGAGGTTAAACAAAAACATTTAATCACTACTTTGTACATTGAACTGGAGATGTATTTCTTATCTCTCAATTTCTAGAAAAGCTTGTTCCCTTTTTTCCAACTCACACAAACTTAAAAGCATTTTTTTTTGCTTTCCATACAATCCTTTTGACAGTTTCACAAACATATATGGTCTCCTTTCTAGTGTTAAATTCCCAAGTCATCCTATAAGTTAGAAGGTATTCCTTCAACCTCTAAAGAGACAAGATTTCATCTAGACACCTCCCCACTTCCTTTAATCAGTAACCTTTTGATTTCTAGCTGATTCTCAAGTGTTATTAAATCACAATCAATACTCTAAGAAACAATCAAGATGTTATCCCTACATCTCCAGTACTTAACTCAGATTCCTCATCTACTATATATCTGTGCAGGAGGTAATTAATCCTGTAGTTCTGCCATATTTATAGTACACTTATAAGCCATTCAGTCAGACAAAGATTTCGGTACCTGGACTCTGGAGGACTCTCCTGTTCTGGAAGAATAGAATCGTAAAATGAAATATGAAGGAGATCAAGGAGAAAGAGTAAAATTAAATCTATTGTTACAGATGGCAATATTTAATTAAGATGTTCTATTTATCTGCTTGTTGCTGGTCAAACACAGATCTTTGTGCCTGGATGGCAGAAATAAAGCGTATTTGTTCACATCTAAACTGCTAAATTTAGTGTACCTGAAAAATGACTATTACAGATTAAGAGACAGAATGTGGAGGACAAGTAACACTTCTGTTTGAAATAGATTTTGTTACATCTCCATCCTAAATATTTCACAATGGTTAAAGTTAGTAAGAAGATATTGCTCAAGATGAGTCAAATATTAGCTCTACTATGGCCATCGTTATGTTCCTATCAAGTTAAAAATCACTGTGGACAATGTTATGTGGTTTAGAAACCAGAATAAGAAGATCTATAGCTATTCACCACAGATTAGGTAACAAGAGGTATAGAAGTACAATATACATAATCATTCATCTGCATTAAATTTTAAATTTAGATCTTGCTCTTCCACAGCTGATGACAGTGGAGATCTTGCTCTTTATTTCATTATTATTAGCATAAGTACACATTCTTTTCAAGACAACTAAAATCTTCTTAGGTTAAGTCTCTGATAATGTTAATCAGGGTCTTCATCTGGCCATATCTACAGTTCAGACTTTATTTAAAACACTATTGATATTTGATTCAGCTACTCCAAAAATAATTTGTGGAGGCTGAGAAGAGCTGCAGCAGATAAAAACTCAGTTGCCAAGTGGTACAGCTTTGAATCAGAACCAACTGATTGTTACCAACTAGAGTTTTCTTCCAGTAATATATACTAAGTATTTATTGTGTGACAAAGCTGTGAAAATCGTTATGAACAAAAGAAGGGATCACAGCTCCAGGTACTTTGGTTGCTCAAGTGAACTTTTGATGCTTGTTACAACTTTGGTTAAACCACGTTCATAGCAAATATGCAATAAACCAATGTCAGGCAGCACTGGAAACCAGGATAACAGGGTTTATCACAAAACCCTTGGCAAGTTGTGTTGTGCTGCATGAAGCTGAACATCGATGTCCACCGTACATGGTGAGAAGGCTCAACCTGGAGTATGATATCCTACTGATCTCCCTCCCCTGCACCTCAAGTCCATACCCCCAGATGCTTCTTTGCTTTTCTCTATCCCTATCTTCTGACAGGTAAATGTCAAGAGCCACAGAACTGGTTGTTGCACCAGTAAAGCACCACAGAAGCTTGAAAGAAGTGCTGGTGCTCAGCAAACATTGTGTCTCTCAGAGTACCCTAGGACAATTTGCTTCAGTATGCACCTGTCATATTTGATTTTTTAATCTTTTTTTTACCAAGTGGGAGGGTAGTTAAAATATATGAACATATATATATATATATGTAATATATATACACACACACACACACACACACCAGATTGACTTGCATTTTAAGTGGAAGCTTAGTTACAGATATTCCACTCCAGAAATGAGAAATCATTACAGGTAGACAGACTGTAAAAACTAAATCTGAAGCATTCATCTGCAAATAGCAGTTGTGGCAGCAGTTGGATGTAACTGCTAAATCCAAATCTGACATGTTCTCAAGGTCAAAGAACTAAGAATTAATATCCATGCAGATGCCAGCAGGACAGAAGCTTGTAAGATACAGTTTCAGGTGTATGAGTAAATACAAAGATTCATGGTTTTTTGAGGTAGCATTCAAAAAAGGTTAAACATTTGAATGAAATTAAATTAAATTTAATTAAAGCTTAACCATTAAATAGGGACTTTGAGATACTAGCTAACTCACTAAGGAACTGTGATTCTGACATAACAGTTGTAAAAAAAAATTGTGCCACAGCACATATAATCCAGCTCAGAAATATTCCAGACAGCTTCACTTGCAGGTCACTGTATCGTTCTGTCTTAAAAGCGAAAGGCACATCAACGAAGACATTTTCTTCATTTTTTTTTCCTGTCAGATTGTTAATTTGATCACAAATGCTGTAATTCTAAATTCAGCTTTCTGCCCAGTGCCAACAGATCCCATAGAATATCAACATTCCAAAAGCTTGTAGCAAATATCTAATAATTACATATAAAAATGGTGGTTGGCACAGCATGGATCTTTATTCCATTCCCACTAGAAAACATTTTAGTTGCTGGACATAATGTAGGCAGTGTTGCCTCATGAAGGATGTGTAAGGATGAGCAAGGTTTAACCAAAAGGCTCAACGTACCTCAGAGAAGAGGAAAAAACCCTACACTGGAGGATTTTTGGAAATCCACATAAAGCTGATACAGAACTTTACCTCCTATGCTTAGATATTCTGTAAAAGAAAAAAGAAACAGACAAAAAAAAAAACAACAGAGGAACAAAAGACAAACAAAACAACTGAAATCCTTGTTGGAAGTCTCTGAAGAGAAGCCTGAATGGACACGAAGGCCACGACATCGGCATCTCTAACAACAGTCACCCGGGTAGCAGTGGAAACGCGAAACCTTCACCGAAACAAAGCTGACGGCAAAATTCTAAAGACTTTTTGGCAGAGCAATGCAAGACCATGCACTGACTTTAATTCTGCTTTTCTGTGAATATGAATTAGATCTTTTGAATTGACAGTCCATTTTCCCACCACAACCACTATTTTCTTCAAAACAACCCCTGTCTTTTCCCTGCCAAAAGCAATGATCTTCACAGAAGTTCAAATTCAGTCTCATTGAAGCTATTTCTCTTTATAAAGAGAGAGCAGGATGTGTTTTGTATGGCTATTTTTTATCTTCTAGTATCCGTTGAATTTATTAAACTATCTGTTCCATGTAATTACTTTCAATAGATCAAGCCTTTCTAATAGGTCTGTTCTCCCAGTGTCCTTGCTGTGCGTGCAGAACTCCCAATGACATTAATGAATCTTGAGCACGTGATCTGAGAGAAGACTACGTCTCTTGTTAGGTGTAGTGGTAAGAGTTGATAGCATAGACCATGTAGTGCAAGAACTAAACTGCACAGTAGTGGCAACTACTGGTTTTTAATGAACTTTAAACAGAATATTCTTCTAACTTGTGCCTCGTAATTAGAACCTTCCTGTTAAAAAAATAATCGCTCTATATCTCTATTATCGTGTTTTTATCCTAAGTGTTACTTTCCTATTTTTCCCTGTGGCATCAGTAATTAATTCATGTCAACAATTATTTTGGAAAACATAACATGTGCAGTTTTGTTTAATCAACACAGACCATCTTCCTCCTACAAACACCACCTCCAGCATCGCTGGATGAGAGCAATGCATTTGCAGAAGAAAGTCCATCCGTGCTGTCACCCATAAACAATCAAAACACCTTCCAAGGACACAACAGTGTTCCCACCCCATCCCTTCACACAAGGGAGTTAGCAAATGTTACCGGCTCCAATTAACATGAAAGGGCTTTTAAAAACAATACAGTAATTAGACACATTCATGAGAGGTAACTATGTCATGTAAAGATGAGCATTCCCAGAAGTGCTCTTGCCTCTACTAGAAAAGGACATTTCTCTTCTCAAACAAATTTCAGAGACATGCAAGGTGTGGGAAAACGGCACCATTCTCATCAGTGTTAAAAGCCTACAGTACAAATGAGGTCTCCAGCATGGCACTGACTGCAATAAATTATCAAGTGTGTGTTCTGTTTTCTGAAATGGGCTCAATTTATCATTTTATTGAAAAGGTTCCATTATGCTAATGTCTTATAAAATCACTTTTTGCTGTTGCTGGAAGGTGAAGAGGGGATATCAGTTTTTATATATAGAACTGGGAAGTACTGCAGCAGTGAGTTGTCAAGGGTTAATAACCCCAACAGAAGATACAATATACGTAAGAGCAAACTTCCAAGGACTTTGTAATGACAAATTTTCATAACCTTACTGGAAGTTGAATAGCCAGAACATTTTTCTTAAGCTTAACTATTTCAAAATAAATTTTGACAGAATTAGCAATAGTTAATTGACGGGCTGAAAACTCTCCCTCTGTTCTCCCATTAACTCTTGAATTGACACTGGAGACTGTTCAGGAAGTGTTATTTCAATGAAGGTCAGGTTAGAGAATGTCATTATCATACTTGTCAATTTACCGATAGCAGACATGAAGGATGATCAGACAGAAGTGATCACCTGCAAAAAGCAATACTCCTCTTCTAAATATAACATTATATAATAAGAATGTTTTCTTTCTTTTGAAATTTTGGGTACAAAAGAGGTAAGTGTTAAAAGAGGAAGAGAACTAGATTTAGATAGACAATTATTTTGACAATACAATCTCGTACAATAGCTCTTTTGTGGCCGAGATGTGACTCATATCCAGAAAACCTCTTTTATGCTGTGCATCAAAAAATGGAGTATTGTTGCAGAAGCATTACCATATTATGAATAACTTCTAATGGGAAGCATTGTCTTATGGACATGCCTTCCCCTACGTCCAAGCTGGCAGGGCTTGTGACCCCACGGGGGACTCACACTGGAGCTGCCTGTTCCTGAAGGACTGCACCCCGTGGAAGGGACCCACGCCGTAGCAGCTCACGAAGAACTACAGCCTCACACTGGAGAGACCACACACTGGAGCAGGGAAGAGTGTGAGGAGTCCTCGCTCTGAGGAGGAAGGTACGGCAGGGACAATGTGCAACAAACTGACCACAACCCCCATTCCCCCTTCCCCTGTGCCACTGGGGAAAAGGCGGGGAGGTAGAGAATTTAGGAGTAAAGTTAAGCCCAGGAATAGGAGAGGGATAGGGGGAAGGTGTTTTTAAGATCTGGTTTCATTTCTCATTATCTTCCTCTGGTTTGAATTTTAATAAATTAAGTTAATTTTTCCCAACTCAGTTTGCCCGTGATAGTAACTGATAAATGATCTCTCCCTGTCCTTATCTCAACCCACGAGCCTTTTGTTCTATTTTCTCTCCCACCATCCCCCCAGGGAGTGGAGGGAGGCTGTGAGTGAGCGGCCATGTGGTGCATAGCTGCCAGCTGGTGCTAAACCACAACATTCGTAAAATAGTGCATTTTTAAAACTGAATCAAATGTAGACTAAATCACAATGTGCTACATAATGCTACAGAATTCTCACGTGCATTAAAAGTGGTTTAATCCTAATACAGAAGTAAACTGTCAGTTCACCAAATCCAAAAATGCCATAGTAACTTATTACTTGAATCTGTCTACTGAAACAATTCATTGGTTGCATATTAAGTAATTTTTTACTTTTTCTTGTACAGCTGTATAAATCTTATTCAAATTAACGTCTGTCAAAAGAACTACCATAAGAAGCATGTAATCACCATTAAATGGTGTTTTAATATTTCAAGAAATTTAAGGAAGGTCAGTGTATGTACCCTGATTATTTATTGTTAGAATAAAATTTTGATAACTCTGGGGGAAAAAAAAGGATCTAATTACTAAATGCAAATTACATAGAATGCTGATTTTTCCTCCTCAAAATATTGATTTACAATAACATGGACCTAAAGTAAATTTAATTAATTAATTTCTGTTATAATTTATCCACAAATGATTTGTACAGATGCCAAGGGAAAAAAAAATCTTTATACTGATTACTTTCCCATGTGAAAATACAGCTAAATGGCAGGAGAGAAATTTCAAGAATCCTTTTCCTTTTCTATGGGAATAATAAATTCTTAGATATTTAGTTTTGTGGCAGAGAGGCAAAATTAGGTCATGGTGTTGTATTAGTTTTGTCTGGCGCAGCTGCTGAACACTTACAGAGCTTCATGTCTCAGAGTGTCAATAGAGATGTTCTTGCAGTGCTGGAGGCCATTTTGGATGGATCAGTGCTCACGTTCCGATGGCATTCTCAAAAAGGGGATAAGAAAAAGTTGCAATTGTACTCAGCTTGGTATTGAGCAGGAGCACTCAGCCTAACACCATATTAAAATGAGGAGGTAGAGATACACACCGTACCATCGCCCTATCTGCAACTAATTTGACATTATAAGCTTTACAAAACTGTAAAGTCATTTTAAAATACTTCAGGAGCATAGACTACTCATTTACCTCAAACAAACCTGACACAAAAATCCTATCCTTTTCGGCTTTTTGATTAAATCATAATAAAATGTTATATCAATTACAGAGCACAGCAATTTCAACACACAATCAACAGAATACTATTCAAAAAGTATTCATACTGTGTCATCAATAGTCTGAGTTAAATTGATTTGCTTTATTTATTCATCAGACCTTCTCTCAGAAGTATGCACAAGTCTGATTACCCAAATCCTATATTGTGTTTTTCCCTTCCAAAAGTTTTTGCCTGTGTCTTTCATAGATCAGTCTCACACAAAACAGGAACCAGCTCATCTCTAAAAGCCTTTAAGCACTGTCAATATTGAGGTTTTGGTAATGACAGTTTTACCTGCCCTAACTCATAGTTGTGTTATACAGGAGGTTTTAATATATATGAAGTTTTGGTAAAGCATTTCCTAATCAGGCAGAAAAGAATCAATCCATCTTTTTGCTAGAATTTACAGCCTGGCACACCTAAGTCAATATGTAGCGGTACTTTTACTCTTCTGTGAAAAGGGGAACATAGAAAGATAAGGAGACAGAGACAACTTGCATACAAGCATTTTTAAAAACACCAGGATATTCTAGAGAACTCACCAGATGAGTGCTATTTAAAAGCTGTAAAGAAAAAGACCTAAATAATGATGACCACTTCTAACGGATGCAGACTAAATAATAAACCAGTTTATAATGGATTAAACTATGAAATAAATGGGTACCAACATTAATATGCACTTACAGAAAATGTACTGGCAAACTAACTTTTCCTTTTTTTGAGATTACGAATTTGCTTGACATGGGTATCTGACAAATCATAGAATCATAGAATGGTTTGGGTTGGAAGGGACCTTCAAAGGTCATCTAGTCAACCCCCCTGCAAGGAGCAGGGACATCTCCAACCACATCAGGTTGCTCAGAGTCCCGTCCAACCTGGCCTTGAATGTTTCCAGGGATGGGGCATCCACCACCTCTCTGGGCAACCTGTGCCAATGTCCTACAACCCTCACTGTAAAAAACTTTTTCCTTATGTCTAGTCTGAATCTATCTCCCTCTATTTTAAAACCATTACCCCTTGTCCTGTCACAACAGGCCCTGCTAAAAAGTATGTCCTCACCTTTCTTACAGGCCTCCTTTATGTATTGAAAGGCTGCAATAAGGTCTCCCCAGAGCCTTCTCTTCTCCAGGCTGAACAGCCCCAACTCTCTCAGCCTGTGCTCATAGGCGAGGTGCTCCAGCCCTCTGATCATCTTCGTGGCCCTCCTCTGGACCTTCTCCTACTGGTCCATGTCCTTATATCGGGAGCTCTACAGCTGGATGCAGTACTCCAGGTGGAGTCTCATGAGAACAGTTTTAGTTATGCAAATGTCAAAAGCAGAGCGAAAACCTACTCTCCACTCCATGCTCTGTTCATACTTCCAAAGCTCATATTAGCTTTCTTGCAGCTGGCATTATGATGCATTCTCATATTCAGCTGATGGGCCATGCAAACCCTTATGTTTTTCAGATTCTCTGTTTCTTGGGCTGACATCCTTTCACTCTATATATTTATTTACTGATATGCAACCATTATGGAATATTGCTTATTGGCTTACATCTTGTTTATCAAAGCACTTTGTCCCAGATATTGGACAGATTGTGAATTAGGTGTGGGTGAGGTAGGATGAAAGTCCTGTGCTGAGATTTTTTCACATCTTCTTTAGAAATCATGCAAGGTGTTATTTAGCAGACATAAAAGGACATTTCTATTACATTTGCCTGAAAAGAGAGGAAATCTTTGATGCAGAGATCATTTAGATCCATTTTCCTATATTTTCCAGTCTGTTAATGACTTTCAAACTTCTGAAGTTCTCATGGACAAACACACCGTACATTACAAAACAATGTAAGATGGTTATCCAGACCACTCAAGAGTTGCTTTCATTGATCACCACTGAAGTGGAGGCGAGCTGGGAGCAAGATGTCTTGTTATGCTCTTCTTCAAGGAACAAATAACACCCCTTAGTGGAGACAGGATGTCAGGCTATAAGGGTTTTTGTCTGATGAAGTGCAACAGTTTATACTGCTTAAGTATATTATTTATATAATAGTAGTACAATATAACAAAAGTTGTCTCTCTCCTGGATTGTCTAGTAAAATTTTACAGTTTGACCTCCAAGTACTCAAGTCAATACTTCAAAAATACTACTTTTGCAGTCAAATGCTGCAAAAGTTTCTAGGAAAAGCTTTTGTGAGGGAAAAGGTATCACAAATCTTTTTCCTCACAATTCAAAGTATCACAGATAAAAGCAGGGAAGGGACATCGGGTCACCATCCTATGCTAACAACAGAAATACCTTAGGCTTCAGAAAGAGATAAGTCTCTTAGTGTTTACTGCTACAACTATGGAATAGCTGTGTAGTATGTTAGACTAAACAATAATCAATTAATGAATCCCCTACCTCTAAATTGTAAGTTTAAATTTGTCCTCTGCTCATTACGTGTGATCTCTAACATATAGAAAAGAAGATTATACTTTGTTCTACTGAATAGGTTTCTACTGTAGACTGATCTCTGCAACAAACATCCACCTTCTAAGACAATAGCAACCAGTGGTGGCATACGCAGCCATCAGCCTCTCATTCCCACTACTCTTACTCATTTCAGCTGTGCCAAAGAAAATCCTCACTAAACAGTAAAGCTGTTTGGAAAATTGTTAGCTTTTTTTTTTTTTTTCCTTCCTGGATTATTTTTAACCCAGACTACTCCTTAACTCAGTGAATAATGCGATAGGGTGAGGGGCAATGGTTTTAAAATAGAGGGAGGTAGATTTAGATTGGATATTAGGAAAAAAAAAATTACAATGAGAGTTGTAGAACACTGGAACAGGTTGCCCAGAGAGGTGGTGGATGCCCTGTCCCTGGAAACATTCAAGGCCAGACTGGATGAGGCTCTGAGCAACCTGATCTAGTCGGGGATGTCCCTCCTCCTTGCAGGGGGGTTGGACTAGATGACCTTTGAATGTCCCTTCCAACCCAAACCATTCTATGATTCTATGACAAATTAATCCACTCCAAATCCTAATAATAAAAACATAAAAATCTCTCATATTGAACCAAAGTGGTGGGGCTGAACCACCACAAGGACAAGTTTTCACAGCAAGAGTCAAAATAAGCCAAGAGGAAGATAATAGGCTTTTAAAAAGTACTTGTTGCTAACATCCTTCCAGGCAGAACCATCAGTCATTAGAGTCATACATAAAACTTGTCCACATATATTCCCAATATTTTTATCTCAGCTGTCATTCTGACATGAAAATATTTGCTGCAGTAGAAGACTCCTATCAGTTTGTACTTTGCTTCACAGAGTTTGCAGTGTGTGGAAAAACACACCACATAATAAATTTTAACAGGCCTTACACACGTATAAACTATTCTGTAAAGTCCAGCATAACTATTAAAGCCCTGTACATACCATGTACAGTAGTGAAAAAATAAAGGAGTAGCATTAAAAAGCTCATACCATTGCTTTGCTTTTGACAGTAAGCCCAGCTGAAACCCCCTCCCTTGTTTACCAGATGTAAATCGGCATGCGCCCCTCTTACCTCATCATTCATTCAGATTGGGAGATGTGGATCATTAAGCTGGGTACTAATTTGTTCCTAAAACTGCATTCATTCATCATTAGTTGGCAGTGAGAGGCTGATCAAGTCAGTTGTGGAATACCTCTCTGACCCTCCCATGAATTGTATATTTTCTTGCATGAATTACTTAAGAAATTCTCTAGAAGTTACTTTAACAGTTTTAGTAGCCATTTTGTTAGGCATGATGACTTCTGTGGTCAGGTTAGTCACAGAGGTATCTCTGTCATATTCATACATTATCCCTTCTATACTCCGGACCTATATGTTTGGCATTATCTTTTGTATTACATAAAAAACGGTATTTGTGTACTGTTCTTTCTAAAAAGACATCTCTGATGTACTATTACAACAAATCATGACAGGGTCTGGCATTGCACAGAATGATGTCTCTTGGCTGGGGACAAACACAGTAGCAAGGATTAGCCAGACTGTGTCTGAGGTGGGGGTTGCTCTGTGAAGATTCACGTAATAGCAAAGATTCTTGTATTTCCTTCTGACCCGAGCTTCTCTCTCGTGAACAATTTTAAATATTACAGCACAATCAATTTGCAGTAACTTACCTTGTGCCTCAGATGATTTTTCATGATGGAGAGAAAATATTCTTAGTAATAATTTGATTAAGAACTACTAAAATCTATAGTATGAATAATCATATTTTGTGCCAGCTATGTTTTTATAAATAATAAGTCTATGGTATAGAAATATTTTTTTACAAAATGTATGAGTATGAAAACATTACAACAGATTGGAAATCAAACACATTTGCAATGCATAAGTTGCCCAAGATTCTAGTAAAGGAAACTTCTGTAATGGAATTTTACGGAGAGTATTTTTTTGCCTTCTCATAGACCTCTGGCATTTTTGCCAGCTTGTAATAGTTTGTAAAAGTTTTAGCATAATACAAGTTAGAGACAGGAACAACACAAGAAATCACTCTCTTTATCCACAAAGCAAAATTACTTTGCTAGATGACACATCAGATGCTTATCACCTCTTAATATAGTTGTATTTTTTGTTTAGTAACTAAAATAAACCCTACATTGTTTGGGTTTGTTTCCTGTGGTATAGAACTGTTCACCCTAAGAAAGAAATAGAAGAATGCTCAGGTCTCTGTGTTGAAACGTACCAAATCACCAATTTACCTGATTTTTCAGAGGGAAGAGAAATGCTGGGTTTTGTAGTATCCAGAATAACAGCCAGCCCTGCAGAGAGTGACGGGAGGATGCTGCTGCTGAGATCTACACGAGTTAGACTTTCAGGTTCTCTTTCCAAGGCTTTCATAACACCTCCAGTACAGTTTGCTTCAGTCTCATCCTTGTTCTGAATGTTCTTCTGTGGGCTCTGTACAACATGAACAATACTCTGCTGGGCCAGGTCACAGTTCTGCAACACAAAACCCAAACCCCAATAAATAATTGATTGTGACATAAGGGACAAAATCCCTCTATTTCCAATTTGTTATTTGTTAAATGCTCTCTGAGCCATTTTGTGTAGAATTTCAGTGTGCAGTAATGGAGTTTAAAGCAAAGTGACAAGTGTAAATTGCTGGAATTAGGATTACTTGCATCGGCAAAAGGGTCATAACACTTACAAATTTTAACAAGGAAATGGTGGACCAGAGCCAACAGTCCGGTTTAGTGGCACAAAGGAAAAACTCCACAGGGAGCACTACTAAATCAAGTGCTACGAATGTTCAGTACTTAATGTGCATTTGCAAGATAATGCTGATGCACACTCTTCATGTAGCAATTCAGGGTCAAATGTGACAATCACAGAGAGTTCATGACCAAGCTACTCCAACATATCTTTGAGAACAGAAACTGGGAAGATGATGGTACCAATGAAGATGGATATTTATTTCTTGTCCCTAACATAATTTTCAATCTAAATCTTGGATTTAGGCTCAGTATGAGTTTCCTATTCTTTCCGAAGATGATATTCAACTGTTGACTTCAAAATTAGAGAAAGCTTCTGGAAGATCTCATAACCACTCAGCCAAAGGACTGCTACCAATTTTAGCCCAAGAGGTGTCACATGCACTTCCTCTTTCTTAGTTCTCATCAGAGGTGATTCTTAGATAGTCTTTCCAGATCTTGTCTCTTAGAAAAAAGTAGGCTGAAAAGGATCTTAGGAAAAGTTTATCCATGATAAATCAGGACAGAATTCACATTTTGTTCAGCATTTTCCTAATATAGAACAGGAAAACAAAATATTATCTCAGAATCAGAAATTAAAGAGATTTTAGATGACGTATCATTAATGAAGGGCTTTCAAGAGACTTGTAGTGATCTTTCCATAGCACACCTTGCAACAAAAATTTTTCTTTTTGGGGTGATACCTTCTGGACATCCACACCTACTTCTCCAGTGTCATGAATGAACCACATGCAAACATCAACTTACACACAGAGAAGTTTTAATTTCCCTCAAGGAAATAATTTTCAAACTCTTTATAGCATCATCAGTATGGCCATGTCTCACCGAAACGTCTAAGACAGACTGCTAATTACAGAAAGAGAATTCAGAAGCATTTGTCTCAGTATCTACACCACATCTAAAATTTTTAGTTTATATTTGCAATTATTACACGCACTTTTGATTGCAAAAGATTCCTTTACAGATATTTTAGTGTTGTTTATATCCTTATTATTATACCAGTCTCTCTCTTCTACCTCTTTTTCTCCTCTGGTTTAATTTCTGTTTAGTGGGGTTTTTTTTATTCTTTTACATTATTTCTCAGTCCTCCCCCTCCACTCTTTCTTTCTTATGCAATGCAGTTCTAACAGACAGAAATCCATTGCTTTTTTTTTTTAATTAAATTTTTCATAACACACTCTCTCTTTAGTGAAGCAGTACTCAGCCAGCAGAGATTTGTCAGAACAAGGATGCTGCAGTCTTAATATTAAAACAAAGCAGTTATTAATTTTCAACTTTAAAACATTATGTTGACATTAAAGGTCTGCTTTCTTTGTACTTGTTGCCCATAACATTTTAACAAGATCCATTTAAACAGCTTAATAATTTCACCCATTAACACCAAATCCAAAACGTGGCTGTCACTCTAAAACTTCTTTAAGAATACTGCATAACACTAAAGAATTTAATAACCTAAGAGAAATTAATAATGAAATTAATAACTCTGGTGAATGAGGAGCTCAAAAGTTATTTGTTCAGGTGCAGCTCGAATTACAAAGGGAAATAGGTATAGATGTAAAAACTCAAAACCTTGGAAACCCCTAATCAACTGACAATCAGTCAAACCATGTTCTAATAAGCATCTCTTCTGGCAGTTTTGCTTGCTTAAGCAGCTCCTGGCCTGCCTTTTATTTTTTCACATATTAAATTGATCTTTAAAAAGTATAGGTTCCTTTCCAGTTGTTTTTGCAGGCTGGAGGGTATGTGGTTAGCTTTGAAACAAAGGAAAGGCAGACAAAATAGTCCTAGTTTATCTACTGTTCTCTCTCCAATAATATCAAGAGCCACATACTACAAAAAAAAAAAAAAAAGATGCAAAATTTCCACTTTGGGCAATTATACATCCATAGGACCATAGCAATAGCATATTCCTGGATTAACTTAATAAAAGTTTTTATTTTAAAAGTGTAGGTAAACACGTATCTTAGCTTTCTTGCATCTTTATCAAAAACAAGAACAAAATTTGGAACACTGAAAATCATCACTGATTATGATAACGTAGGTCATAGACACAGGAAAGCTTAACTAGCAGACCCCAGGATAAGTTTTCAAAGATGGAAGCTGAGAAAAACAAACAACATCCTTTGTAATTCTCAATCTTTGCATGAAAAGTGAGAAGATAGCACAAGAGGGAAGAGAAGGAGGAAAAAAATAAAAGAGGTTTGTGATCATATCTTAACTGTGAAGAGACCTGGATGAGAATATTACCAAGCAGTTCCCAGAATCAGGGTGATTAATGCTTTAGAGCAGACTGCGTTTCGTAGACAGCAGATGGGCTAGGTCTGCAGCTTTATTCTCTGAGAAAAGAGGTAGAATTCAAACTATTTCTGCAAATGTTTATATTTTGCCGTAGGTCACTATTGTAACACAAATCTAAGATACAATTGTTTATGTCAATGTCACTTTCATGTTCTTCGTGCATTTGTTTTATGCCTCAGGAAACATTTCTTTTGAGAATATCTATTATTAATGATTCTAGAGATATTGTCTTGTCTTATCCGCTGATCCAAATTAATGTCTGTGATCCATATTCCAAAGGGAAATACTGCAAGTGTATATATTGTAGATTATGAAGTATCTCCCCGCACTAGAGCAAACGGACTTAAGAAGATCCAGAAGAGATGAAACCCAGTATTAAGGACTAGTTCTTGACAGAGAATGGGTTTTGGCCAACTTGGAAAAATGAATTCATAGCAGATGAAATTAAAACTGTCTTCACTTAGACCTTTTGCTTTCATATTTTTTTTCTGAATTCTCAAGTTGAATTTCACAAGGTTGAACCAGCACATCCTGAGTAAATAACACAACATGCTTTGGTGCTGCCAGCTGTGGGCTAACTAGAAGGTCACTTTGGGAGACTGAGCTAAATTATGAAGAGGGAAAATACGACTGTGTTTCAATAACTCTGAAATCCTCTTGTTCTGACAGATTTCTGCTTGATATCTTCTTGACAATATATTTTGATAGTAACATCAGTACTAAAAGAAGTGTTCTCCATCTAGCAAACAGACAGCCCACTAGAGAAGTCATATTATATTTTCTGAAGTGCAATACACTTTATTTTGAAATGCTTTATTTGAAGAAACACTAAGTCAGAGAATAGTTTGAAGTCAAAGCTTTGGATTTGAATGTAGAAAAGCTAATTTCTTGTGATGTTTTGTCTTGAAAAGGAATTTGAAATATTTCCATTTTGTGTTAACCACCAGTTGGGTTTTTTTAGGTGTTTGGGTTTTTTTTTTCCATTGCCCACCAAACTCAAAGAACAATTGTTCACACTCCACTACCTTAGATCCAGTTCAAACTTTTCCTATTATCTGGAGAGTCACTTCTTCGTCCATTAATCCCTGGGGCCTATAGAGTGGAAACAATAACAGTTTGCCTAATTGCTGCCTATTTAGATTAATCAGATAATACACTGCCTGATGCCACTGAGTAAGAGAAACACACGAGGTAAATGCTCAAGAAAAGGTTATTTTATACTTCTAGGAACGTGGAGGCAGAGAGTGCAGCACAGCTGTTTGACATTGACGAATTTGAGCTATGTCCTTGAACACCACTTGCTCAATAACAAAAAAAAAAAAGCAACTAGAACAAGATAAGGAAATACCAAAGAAAAAAATAATAAAGACAACCAAAAAACTATAACCAATCCAAATGAAGCATAAGGCGCGTGAACAGTATATTGCTACTAATCCAATTAGATTATTAAGCATGTGCACTTCGCGTGGAACTTAGACTACAAAAGACTAATGCTGACTAACAATAAGGGTCTCTGGAACACCATCCTCGGAGTCCGTGTTTTTACTGCCACATAGGAATGATTAAAAAGAATCAAAATGTTGGCTTTGCAGTTAGGCTTTTTCTTAACTGTGCTGCGTCAGTATTAGATGGGAAAATAAAGGAAACATTTTTGTCTCATTAATCTGCAGAGGGAATAAAATGATAAAAAAGCTCTCCAGGGTACCTACAGCACAATATATCTGTTCAAACAATAGGATCCATGTAAAAGTACAGATGACACTTCGACTTTATTGAAAAAAATCTTTTCTCATGGGTAAAGAGACATTAAAGGTGACCTTCTAAAAAAAAAAAAGCAAGCATATGAAATTCCCAGATGAGAGAAAAATAATCCCACCAAACCTCATTCTACTCTTGCTCTAACCCTCTCACAACCCAAGGACAAAGACCAAGTCGCAAAAGTGGCAGACAAAGAAAGGAAATCAATTGGAAGAACAACACTATTTTCATTCTCTGATCACAGTCTAATGACTCAAAAAAAGCAAACAGAAGAAAGCAACAACAACAAAAAAAATACTCTTTCTACATAGAGACCAAAAGCTGAAATATTAATGAACTTGAAAGTAGAGATTACCTAAAATAAAAAATACAGATATAGTATTAACGTTCTGTTGAGCCACGATGGTCTAAGAAATGGGAAGCAAGATTTGCAAGAAGATGTAACATCTTTTACTTAACCAGCTGATACAGAAAGAAAAATAAAATAAGACTTTTCTGCAGGTCATGGAAAAGGAAAATCTGAATGGAAAATTAACCACTGTTAAAATAATGAAGCAAATCAGCACCTTGATCTGATAACGCCGTCCATTTGTGTGAATTCTGTCTGCTGAGTGGCAGTGAACTAAATATTGCTCCACATGGGGTCAGGGAAAAAAGGCAGTGCCCCACTGGGCCTAAATTACCCAGACCACTCAGCAGGTAAATTCCGGCAATCAGAAACTACTTGCTACTTTATAGTGCTGTGGAATACATCTATATTTGACTTCAGCTCACCTTTTTAACATTTTCAGGGTTATACATTACTGTACTTGTTTAGTATTCAGAATATTGTGGGTGCAAAGAAATGCCTAGAAGGAAAAACCGATGTATTATTGAAGAGACAGATTATTGCAGCAAATGAAGGAAGGAGTGCACAGGAGTTTTCAATTCAGCATGTAACAGTGAAGCTGAGAGTATCCAGATGCAAATGAGTGACACAGAATCACTACATTTTTAACACAGCCAGCGGCAAACACCAGAGCATGGGAGGCAGGCCTTCAACATATTAAGATGCTGGAATATAATACATTGCCTTGTTTTAAGAAGAAATGGAACAATATAACTTCAATATACCTTTAAAATAAAGACAGGACATTCTTAATGGGATATGATGGTTAAAACTTCTCTCTGTAGTGATAGTTAATGAAGATGGATACAGTAAACAGCAAAATAAATGTATTGTTTCCCAGATAAGCCACATGCATTGTGGCTTCATTGTGGCATGGTTTTTTGTTTGGTTTTTTTTAATCTCATTAGCAAGGCCAGGGCCAACTGATGAGTGCCAAGTCTTTAACTATTTACTTAGGTAAGATTAACTTTGGAACAAATCTGGAACAATGTCTGAGAGTTTTGTTAATTATAGACTGTTTGTGAGGAGATGAAGTGTGGCACTTAGATGGGAGCAACTGGAGAGATATTTGACCTGTCATTTTCATTACCACGTGCAGCCATCAGAGGTGGAGAGATCTTATGCTACCTCATTGGGCATTATAAAGATCATAGCTTTGAATGGAAGATAACCTGAAAACTTCACAGTGAATGTTCCTTTTAAACACAGGTATACTTGGCTGCATCATCTCTTCACTCAGAGAAGTGAGACTCCTCCAGCTCTCACTCCAGTTTTCAGTTGCAAGTCCACCTTTGTAGGGCTTTGCACCCCAATTACCAATATAAGAAATTGATCACAGGATTTCTGTGATACTATTGACTGCAATGATCCCAGAAAACCACCAGTTCAAAGCACACCTATTCCTCCAAGACATTCTCCATTCATTGCTCTCCTGGGGAACAGGAATGAAAGACAAGTTATTAAAAATCAGCAGCTCCACTGCAACCCTGTTTTAGTGGCAGGGTATCTCTGCCAATGACTCCTGGACTGTGGCATCTAAGATGGGGAGAAGCACACAGAATGTTAGATCGGCCTCACAGAGGACATGGAAATGCAATGATTGCTCACTGCTACTAATTTATTTTTCATGTTATACAAATAAAATACACTAGAAACTGCCAAGATCCTCAGAATTTCTCCTTTTGAAAAGATAATCACAGTCCATTATATCCATATAAAGGACAAAAATTTGGAATTACAACATATATGCAGAATTGTCCTAAAGGTTAGAAACTTCAGAGCCTTACAGGTAAGGTAAGAACACAGAATATATTTTTTTCATGTCTTTTCAATCTGCAAAATTAAGAAGTCATTATTATGCCAAAATTATTTTAAGAGGAATCTGACATTATCATTCTCTCTCTCTCTTTCTTACTTACTTTTTTTTTTTTTTTTTAAGTACCAGTGGTCTTT